>VDFB02105785.1:373785788-374358456 GCA_007258455.2 Sequoia sempervirens
CTCATCACTAAACCTACCTCATCACTTTTATTTGTGATATTTTTTAAATGTTTCCTTGATTAGTCTACCTACAAGGGATTCTAATCCTTATCTCCACTATTAGAAGACTATTTAAGGCTAAGTTAGCAACATGGGGAAAGGTGCAACCTATCTTGCAATCATGGCTCAAAATGGAAGCATGGACATACAAAAACACAACTCCAATTTTCAACACACAAACACACAACTCCAATCTGCAAACACAAATTTCAATTTACAATTTCATCAAGACCTCTTCATTCAACAAATTCACACTATTCCTTGTAGCATATCAAAGTCATTGAATTGGTTATAATTCAGAACCTTTCAACTCACAACACAACACACATTAGGGACCCATTATAGAGCCTTTCAACATATCCAACAATCACCAATGTTTGTTTTGTACCTAACTGCACAAATTAGGTTTTCTGCACTTTTAAGGGCCCAAATTAGCTCACTTTTACAAAGGAAACACCTTCAAAACTTGTCCAAATCTCCTGAAACCTTGGGGCAGCACTTTATATCTATCAAAACTTCAAATTCTAGCATTATATTGTAGAGATTCAATAATTTACCACCCAAACCATAAAACCCTCTCCCTAGGCTTAGAAACCCTAGGTTTTATTGAAAGTAGCACTTGCCAAACACTCAAAAACTTGAAATATATTAAAATAAGCCTAAAATACCCTAATCATGCTCAATCTAACATAAAATAATGCTGCCCAACTTAGAAACTCATTTTCACTCACCAAAACCTCATTTTTCTTAAGGAAAACTCAAGATTTCCTCATAGGGTTTGACACCCAAGCCACTTCTAGACCTCCCTTTCTCTAGTTCAACATTCCTCCACCAAAAAACTATTGTTTCCAATACATACCACCAAGTAAGAAGCCTTATAATAGGTGGGATGGAGTTAATACATGTTTGAGGTTTACAAACTTACAAGAAACCTTGTTTTAGCTGGTTAGAGAAATTTGAAGATAAATCACTGAAAACTTAATGGAAAAAACTAAAAATGGATTAAAATGAGAGAGGAAAAAATATAATATGCTATTACATGAGAAAATGAATCAAAAATATGTTGTATGGATTGTACCAACTGCTGCTATACTGGAAAATATAGAAAAATTTGAGAAATTCTTGGTTTTATTGTTCAAATTCTTCTTTCCAATCCAGGGATCATCCTCCATTCGTGTTTGTAATGGAATTTTTTAATGTTTCCATCCTAAAAAAAACCACTTCAACTTCCGAAACTGAAATTTGAAAGAGGTGACTATTGCTCTCCCTCTTTAATACACTTTTACAACCCTTCACTATTTGTTAATTTCACAACTTAGCACTTTTTGCACATTTTGAAAATTTTACTACCTAAAGCCCTAAATACTATTGAAAAAATGACCAATTGCATCAGCACATGGTCTTATAGACCTTATTAAGAAAAAATTCCTCCAAAACTATAATCTAGACCTAATTCAACCTTAAATGGATTAACAACTTTAAATGGTGCTCCTGCACCAACTCCTCCCACATTGATAGCACCGATTTAAACTATTTTGGTTTTCATCTCTATTTCTAAATTACCTCATCAGTAAAGCTACCTCATCACCTAGGTTTTCTATTTATGAAGCCTTGAATGACATATATTTCATTTATTTTAATGGATACATTTTTTAGGAACTAATATTCATCTCATTACCATGCTATAGGTAAAATTATCCGCCATGCCGAAGAAACAAACAAGGAAGAAACTAATAGATGAAGAGTATGAAACCTTCAAATAAAAGGAGAGGGAATGCGTGGTGACATATCGTGAAAATATGAAATTGGAAACGATTGACGAAAACAATCCAATTGCAGAGGAACCTCATCCGTCAAAAAGAGAAAAGAAATTGGCAACACAAAGCCTGGAACGAATGTGAAAGCATTGTGCTAGGACATATGCAGATACCGTAGTTGGTGACACACCCTCTACCACAAGTGAATACAAAGGGACACCATTAAGCACAAGCGAATATGGAGGGACACCATCTATTGCAAGTGAATATGGTTGGACACCATCCATCGCATCTCAAGTTGAGAGTACATCATCACTCAGATTTGATGAAGAAGGTATGCCATCATCCTCACATGAACCGTGACCCACATCCAAAGAATTTTTTGGATACAACTCAAACCCAATTTTTTTTGTAAATTTCAAAAATTATTATCCTCAAATTAATATTTCTCAAAGATTTTTTGAAATGTTTAAACCTTTTTATGTCAAGATAAATGAAACACACACTACTTGTTGTTGTAGACTACATATTGAATTCTCTAACCATTATGATGTTTATCATTCTATATGTTTAGATTTGCATACTAATGATGTTTTGTAGGATTGTGGCATAGAAGCCCCACCAAAATCTTCAAGAGAGTTTTGTGACAGATTTTTGGCACCCACTTGCTTTTTAACTCTTATAGGGTTTTTCACCTAGAAGGAGAAAGATGGGCCAAAAATGCTTATGTTACATTCAAAGTCAATGCAATATGGATGGAATATGAGTGAAATATGCCTAAATGTAATGTTTGAATTCAATAAACTAATAAAATTGATTGACTAATGAATAGAAACTAAAGGAAAACAACTTGTTTGAAAACACATTCTGTAATTTGCAATAATGAGCTAGGAATGAATGCAAAACTCAACAGAAATGAATCAAATTGAAGTGTGCACCTGGGATATTGAAGGAGACTGGAAATTTCTTTTGAAACACTATTGATGCTAAAATTTAGGCCTAGTGGGACTCATTCGCCATTCTAGGGGAATCGGTCCCAGTTCTGCAAAACTGAACTAGAGCCCGTTTTGGACAAAAGGGTATCCAAAAATGCAAAAAACCAAAAATTGACCCTGGAGTGGGACTCATTCGCCACCCATGGCGAATCAGTCCACTCTTGAATTTTTGAATTTTCAAAGGTGGATTTTGAAGCTTCTGATCTGCACTTTGATGCCCTACATGTGTTCGCTTCTGAAATTGTCGTATTCGGGCCTGGAAGTGACTTTTTGTTGATATTTTAACTTGAATGAAGAAGAAATGACTTGAATGACTTTGAAATATAATCTTCAATGATTCTTAAGCCTCCAAGAGTCCTAAATATTCATATAAACATGACAAGAAAGAGAAATTGTTGATTATTATGGCATGGGGGTTTGCCTTAGTCAAACCCCGTTTAGGTAATTAAACCAAAAGTATGAAATAATGGAATGAAACATTCTAAATGGAATTTATTACCTTGTCATGATGATTTGATCTTGAAATTTTGCAACATAACATGAAGATTCATCCCTTGAATGCTTTAGGAAGCTAACTTGATGACTTCTAACTAGGAAACCCTAGCTTGGTTGACTTGGATGAGAAGATAGCAGATGAATTAATGGTGATAGATGTAAGAATGAATTCTTAGATGTAAAATGAGGATAAAAACACTTATTTATAGAAAATTGTGCCTTAGTGCCCGATAATACCTCATCACAAGCCGACATGAAGAAAAATTAAACTTAAAACCTTATTTTTCCCACTCAAACTGCAAAAATGACTCAAAATGGGACTCATTCACCACTAATGGCGAATGGGTCCCACCTAGATGGGACTAATTCATCACTAATGGAAAATAGGTCCCACAAGGGTCATTTTTGCTTGTTGGAATTTCGAGAAGTATTAAAATTAGGCTTATATGATGACTATGTCAGTTATTTGATCAAATTATGCCTCGAGATGCACAATATGGGTCAATTAGGACCTATTAGTGATGATGTAAATGTTAAATAGGACTTGGGACACATAAATCAATGTGAAAGTGTGACTGAATACACTTTACAACTCTAAAATTAGGTCCACATAGCCTAGAAGGGCACAAAAACCAATGTGAATTTGTAAGTCACACTACAACACTAGTTTAGAGTTAAATTTATATTAAGAACCTTATAGATTAATGCAATAATGTTATTGAACACATTTTATAGTTTTTTGAATTAGGGAGAAATAAGTTAATTAATTCTAGAAAAGTGTGAAAGTCCTTTACAAGACGCCATTAAAAGCATGTTGTTTGATTTGAAAGGGTCCAAGACCTAGTGTGGATGCATAAAATGCTTCACAATGCTAGATTAAGACCTCATTAAGTCTATTTTATCATAAATAAATCCCATGTCAAGCAAAGGGTCCTTTTTTCTACGGCACAAGTTCTTATCAAAAAATTTATGTGAAATAGAGGATGGCCAAATATTCTTCAGGACAACATGCTTGGATGGTTCATGCAAGCGTTCCGGTGGCTTGCAACAAATGCTAGTATGTCAGCATATGGAAAGCACAGATGAGGTGGGACATAAACTAGTAGAGTTTAGGAAGTATAAAATAGTGGCATACATTACAAAAGAGGGGTCTCAAGCAAAAAGGCATGATTTGGTTATTCAGAAGATTCCAGTGTATCATTTTATGTCCATGTTTTGTGACAATATAGTGTATGAGTATGCAAGGCATACCCATAGAGCCTGGTGGGTGGACACACAATTCAAGCAATGCAAGGACACCTTTCCAGTTGGTAGCATAGTATTAGTGGTTGACTTTGTAGAGAACTACACTCTACAACCACAACATGAGGTACGTCACAGTATTACAACTCCACACAGGTTTTCATATTTGTGCACATAACATTCATTCATGCAACTGATAGTACAAAGGACCAAAGGAAGGTATTGAGGGAGTATCACTTTTATATTAGTGATGATTGTGCACATTCTCCAGAGTTCGTACAAGGTTTCTTCTAGATGTTCTACAGTGATTTGGCTCAGAGGGGCATAGCATACGGTCGACATATATTATGGTCGGCTAACTATGCAACATAGTTCAAGAACACACACATGTTCTACTAGTTGTGCAGGATGCATCTCACTACAAGTGTCCAACATATGTGGAACTTTTGTGAGGTCGAGCATGGAAAGGGGGAGCATGATGGTGCAAGAGCATGCATGAAAAGAGCATTAGCACAAGAAGAGTTAAAGTATAAAGACAATGCAAAGTTGATAGATGCAAGATCAATCGTCGAGTGGTGTAATGCTTCGATGGGTCCAGGTAATGAAGGTACATCTTCAGTTCATAGATTTTTTGCTTGATGGATGATACTAACATTGCACCATATGAGGATTGTTGTACACTAACATGATTGAGTGAGCTACACTCTTTGATTAGTTCAAATGCAGGTTCATGGAGTATCAATACACGTAAGATGACATGCTTTTGTTCTTCATGTACAATGCAATCCTGGAATGATTGTGAGTCAGGGGAGTGGGTTGAAAAATGGTTGACAAGTTATCTTAGCCCACTTCACATGTATCACCCTCCAATGACATTGAAACTAACATAGATGGAATCATCGGTTGACTTTGACTATGTATCAGATCTAGTTCAACCAGGGAATATATCTACTTGCTTAGTTTTTGAAATTCCATATTGTTATTTGAATTTGTACTATATTCGTAATGTTGACTAATTTCAAGTGATTTGTTGCACATATCAATGTAGGGCATGTTTATGTAGTTATTGTAGATGAAGACAATGAGGAGGGAACATACTATTACTTGTTTCATTGTGTTGAGGCCAAAAATAAATTGGAAGCCCGAGTTATATATGGAGAAAACATCAAATACTCTTCAGGTTCAGTTGTTATTATTGGAATGTGGCTTAGAAGGTACCCACATAAGAGTGTTAAATAGTGGTTGTTTCAGGACTTTGACACACATCGTAAGATTCTTCATTACTCAAATCTTGTTGTGGCATCCAATGTTAGTTTGACCAAATATGGGAGAATACTTTTGAACAAGACCTTGTGGAAGGTCTGTGAGTCTGACCATGAGGTAATACTTGACACAATAAAGAGTAGAGTAGACCCAGATGGTTCATTGGATTAATTTGTAAGTATATACACAATGGTTCTTATTAATTTATACTTTTATGCACGTTACTTTGTTTAATGCCAATGCTATCATATTATTTTACTTTGTGTATCTGTAAGTAACCTGGTAAACATTGATTAGTGTCCCCTTGTAGAAAATGAAGATTTATGAGCCATCCAAGAGAATCTCAACCAAAAAAGGAATGCAATTTTAATTGTGTATCTGTAAGTAACCTTATCATGAGTACTTATGATGTAGACATTATAAGAGCATCTCAAATTTCAAGATATTATATTCATGAGAGGTGTTGTGTGTAATAGGTATCTTGGAACTCGTAGTGAAGATGTATGACCAAGAGTGACTAAGTTGAGAGACTTCCATGCCTATCTGTAAGTGCCTTCCATCTATTTTCATTTCATTTCCATTTTGGATGTTGTTTCTTTTTCTCCTTTTACTTTTTGTATCTGTAACTAAACTACTAAAAATTGATTGGTCTCTCCTTGTAGAAAATGTTGATATATGAGCCATCGAAGAGAATATCAGCCAAAAAAGCAATGGAAAATCCTTATTTTGATGATCTTGACAAATCTCAATTTTGATTTGAAGCCATTATAAAAGAGTGTGTGAAGCTTTGCGAGGGAATCTCAAGTTACTCATTTGAAGTTAACCTCATAATGAGAACCTATGATGTAGACATTATAAGAGAATCTCGAATGTATGAGTGAAATTGTAAAATATCTGTTAGAAAAAAGTACCTAAGGCATTGTAATGAGACTTACTTGTAATGAGGTTTACTGAAATATTGAAATTTGGTGTAGGGGCACCAAGGTTATTGAGCAAATTTGGTTCATGGAAGTCTTAAGTTAGTTTTGTGTTTTGAGTTTTGTCAATTGAATAAAGTCATATTAGACCAATTGATTTATAATGTAGTAAGTCACGTTAGTTACAAAAAAAATAGTTAGGCACGATTGGAAATATGTGGAATCATTTGTATGAGCTATTTAAAGCCTCTTGAAGGCTCAAACACAATGTAATTTTGCTGATAGAAGAAATTCAAAACTAAAAACAATGTTTTCTCGGTATTTTGTTGAGTTTTATGAACTTTTATTCCCTTGTATTGAACCATACAGGCCCTTCTTGCTCTAAAACCTTTTGAATTTTGTGGTAGTGTGAATTATCTTTAGTTTGCACCATTTTGGAGGTTCTATGACAAAATATTGAGTGAGTTCTCTTCAGTACTCTGTTGCTCCCTTGATTTAACACCATTTGCTTATTGAGGGTCTTCTAAAATGTGGATTTGACCCATTGCACTTTATGTTTCCATTGTTTCTTGTGGAATGGGTCATGAAAAGTTTAATCTAACTGTACAATGGATTTGGAAGGCTGAGAGGTCATTTTGGTCAGTTTTGAGTGATGCCCTAGGGCTGGGTAGAGCAAAATGCATGTGAAAATCTAGGTTTTATGAATGATTTTAGTGAAAGGTTGATGGATTTGGCTTGGTAATGGTGTAGAATGTCTATGCAGACCTAAATAGGTGTGTTGGAAACAATTTTAAAGTTTGGAAAGGCCGGTTTATGGTGGATGTAGTAAAACCCTAGTTTTATGCATGAAAAGGGAGGGTTTGCTAGGACAACACCCCAAAAGCCTTGTGTTGGTTTAATGATCAGTGAATTTGATGTTTTTAGTCAAAATTAGTGACTTCCAAGGGATTATGTGATTACAAGAAGTTTAAAAGCTACTTTGTTTGGAAAAGTGGGGTAATTCTAGTAGCCTTTTAGCCGGTCAGTTTGTTGGTTCTCCACATGATGGTACAAAGAAAATTATGGGGATATTTTGTGAATCTTTGAGTAGGAATGTGGTAAGTCTCTAGTGATGATTTTTTGGCCTTTGTATGGCCTTAGCTGTAGGATAAATTCATTTGTTGAATATTGAAGGCTAGAAGCCTTTTGAGTGTGTTTTGAGAAACCGAGTGTTTTAGTGATCAAAGATTGGGTTCATTGTTTGAGAATTGATTAGTTGATGTTGAAAAGAGTTTCTCCACCTTGAATTGCATCAATAATCCCTCTAACATAACAAACCCCAAAACCCTCTACTTTGACAAGTTAGGTAAGGGTTTATTGAAAACCCATACTCCAAACCTTCCCATAGCCAATGGAAGCCTGAAACACCTTCAAAAAGGTATGAATAAGCTTAAAATTTGAAGAGATATCGCTGCCCCCAATATTTCTTCAAACCCTAGCACTAAACCACCATTTTCCACTAAAAAATGCACCATTTGACATCTAGGGCATCACCTAAAAACCCTCTATTCACCTCCCTTGTGCATAAAAATCTACAAACATTTTTTATAACCCTAACTAAGCCTTTCCATCGAGTTATAGAAGCATACAATGGGTGAAAGGCTTAATATGACATTTTAATGCACTCAAAACCCTTAAAATAGGGTATACAGACTGACCCTCAGTAACTAGCTTCTAAAAATGCACAAAATCACTTAAAATCCAACCAAACCAAAACTAAAATGGATTTAAGTCTATTTCCCACTGAATTCCATCAAATAGAGAGCACAATCACCCTGTACGAAACCATACCGTTCAAGGAAACATTAGATCCCAAAGTGCAAAAGGGTAGCAATCTTTTACAGGGTATTACTCAAAAACCATGGTGCTTATGAAATCTCTTTCTGAACCTATGAGATCAAGTTGGGCCCTTCTATAATAACTTCTCTTGATTTTTGTTATCTTAGAGTGGTTTTTCCCGTGGTGTGTAGTTTTCACTTGATGGAAAAAGTGTCAAATGCAAGCAATGCAAAGTTGCAAAGTGGTGCAACTTTCATTCTACAATGTGTCTGACCAAACAGACTATTCCAACATGTCTGAATAGGTATATTTAAGCTAGGCATGGTCCTCTTTTGCACCCAAATACACAGAATCGCTCTGAGCTACGCTCAACCGGATTGATCCCTTAACGGTCCAAAGTGCAAAATGGTTGCAAACTCCAGCATGTTGTTATTCAGATACTATGATGCTTAAAAAATTCTCATCTAAACCTATGAGATCACCTTGGGACCCTCTACAATAACCTCTCTCTATTTTAGTTATCTCAAAGTGGTTTTCTCGTGGTGTCCAGTTTTCACTTGATGGAAAAGTGTCAAATGCAAGCAGTGCAAAGTTGCAAAGTGGTGCAACTTTCGTTCTGCAACTCATGTGACCAAATAGACTATTCCAACGCATCCGAATATGTATTTTTACAATAGGAGTGGTCCTCTTTCACACCTAAACACGCGGAATAACTTTGAGCTACATTCAACCAGATCGATCCCTTAAGGGTCCAAAGTGCAAAATGGCTGCAAACTTCAACATGTTACTCAAATACCGTGATTCTTAGAAATTTCTCATCTAATCCTATAATATCATGTTGGGCCCCTCTACAATAACCTCTCTCAATTTTTGTTATCTTGAAGTGTTTTTCCTGTGGTGTCCAATTTTCACTTGATGGAAAAAGTGTTAAATGCAAGCAGTGCAAAGTTGCAAAGTGGTGCAACTTTAATTCTAAAACTCATGTGACCAAACAGACTATTCCAATGCATCTAAATAGGTATGTTTACACTATACATGGTCCTATTTCACACCAAAACATGCGGAATAGCTCTGAGCTACTTTCAACAAGAACGATCCCTTAAGGGTCCAAAGTGCAAAATGGTTGCAAACTTTAGCATATTGTTAATTGAATACCGTGGCACCTAGAAACCCCTCATCCAATTTAATGAAATCATGTTGGGCCCCTCTACGATAACCTCTCTCAGTTTTTATTATCTCAGAGTGGTTTTCCTATGGCGTCTAGTTTTCATTTGATGGAAAAAGTGTCAAATGCAAGTAGTGCAATGTTGCAAATTGGTGCAACTTTTGTTCAGCAACTCGTGTGACCAAATGAACTATCCCAATGCATTTGAATAGGTATGTTTATGCTAGGCATGGTCCTCTTTCACACCCAAACACACGAAATCGCTCCGAGCTATGTTCAATCAGATCGATCCCTTAAGGGTCACTAGTGCAAAATGACTGCAAAATTTACATGTTACTTAGATACTGTGATGCTTAGAAACTTCTCATCTGATTCTATGGGATCACGTTGATCCCCTCTACACTGACTCTCTCGGTTTTTTCTATCTCAGAGGAATTTTCACGTGGTGGAAAATTTTCACTTGGGGAAAAAGTTATCAAATGCAAGTAGTTGAAAGTTGCAAAGGGGTGCAACTTTCATTCTGCAACTCTTGTGACCAAATGGACTATTCCAACGCATCTGAATAGGTATGTTTACACTAGGCATGGTCCTCTTTCGCACCCAAACATGCGGAATCGCTTTGAGCTATGTTCAACCGGATTGATCCCTTAAGGGTCTAAAGTGCAAAATGGTTGCAAAATTCAACATTTTGTTACTCGGATACCGTGACACTTATAAACTTCTCGTCTAATCCTGTGGGATTGCATTGGGAGCCTCTATAATAACCTCTCTTAGTTTTCAGTATCTCAGACGCATTTTTCCGTGGTGGTTAATTTTCACTTGGGGAAAAAGTTGTCAAATGCAAGTAGTTGAAAGTTGCAAAGTGGTGCAACTTTCGTTCTACAACTCGTGTGACCAAATGGACTATTCCAACGTGTTCAAATAGGTATGTTTACACTAGGCATGGTCCTCTTTTGCACCCAAACACGCAAAATCGCTCTGAGCTACATTCAACCGGATCGATCCCTTAAGGGTCCAAAGTGCAAAATAGCTGCAAACTTCAACATGTTGTTACTTGGATACCATGATGCATAGAAAATCCTTGTCTAATCCTATAGGATTATGTTGGGCCCCTCTATAATAACCTCTCTCAGTTTTTTCTATCTCAGAGGCATTTTCCCATGGTGGTAAATTTTCACTTAGGGGAAAAGTTGTCAAATGCAAGTAGTTGAAAGTTGCAAAGTGGTGCAACTTTTCTTCTGCAACTTGTGTGACCAAATAGACTATTCCAATGTGTTCGAATGGGTATGGTTACACTATACATGATCCTCTTTTGCACCCAAACACGCGGAATCGCTCTGAGCTACATTCAACTGGATCGATCCCTTAAGGGCCCAAAGTGCAAAAGGGAAGCAATCTTTGATGAGCTATTACTCAAAAACTACGATGCTTACAAACTCTCGATCTGAGCCTATGGAATCGTATTGGACCCCTCTACAATAACCTCTCAATTTTTGCTATCTCAGACTTGTTTTCTTGTGGTGTCCATTTTTCACTTGATGGAAAAAGTGTCAAATGCAAGCAGTGTAAAGTTGTAAAGTGGTGCAACTTTCATTTTGCAATTCGTGTGTCCAAAAAAATTGCTCGAACATATCCCGATAGGTATGTTTACACTAGGCATGGTCCCCTTTTGCACCCAAACACATAGAATTGGTTCGATCTATGTTCAACCAACTTGATCCCTTATGATGACATGCAAATCAATCAAAAAGAGAAACATACACACGATGGTTGATTAGAATCCATTCTTGTAGAATGGTTTTAGCTTTGATTAGAATCCATTCTTATGGAATTCTATTAAGTTACAAGCAACTTAGAAGTAGATTTTTGAAATAGGTATGAACTTGCTCATACAAGGGTTTGAGTGTAATATGTTGAAATAGGCCATTCCACCTATTGTTTAGGCTATGTCTCAGTTATATGGGCCTGATGTAAGTAGGATAGGGAGTAGGAATAAGAAAATAGCATTGGTAAAGGCATTGGAAGAGATTACTAACATTAACCCTGTTGAAAATTTAGAATTGAGTCCCCTTAAAAGCAAGGGTAGAAGAGGTGAAAAGAAGAAATTGCTTGAAAATAAGTTAGAATAGGTTGGAAATAGGGTGAGGTTGTGGAGTTTGATGTGTTCAAAAAGTCTGCAAGGACAAGGTAGGTCAAAAGTATGTTATGGCATGATGCCCTAGTTGGGAAAACAAGGGTTTTGAATGAAAAAGAGAGGTTTAAGGGAGTAAAAGTGTGTGAAGTCAAGGGGCAACATAATTTGGTGGTCAATTAAGTTTGTGTAGGTAGAATGAAGAGTGTTGGAAGAGGTTTTGAGGTTGTATGAGGTTCAGGTTTGAGTTCAGGGGTTCGGTTCACTGGTTAAGCCAAAAAAATTTGGAGGGGGGTTCGGTTCATTTTGGGTTCGTTGGTACAAAAAATATGTAAAAACAATATATATATATATATATATATATATATGCAGCCTAGGAGCTTGAATTGGGATTAGAATCATCACACTTAACATCGTTGGTACAAAAAACATGTAAACAATATATATATATATATATATATATATATATATATATATATATATATATATATATATATATATATATATATGCAGCCTTGGAGCATGAATTGGGATTAGAATATCACATAACATCATATAAACAAAAAAACCACCATAAAATTGAATGTCATTTAAAACATGCATAATAAATATTCATCATTGAAACTTGAATTGTGGTAGCTTGATATACAGAGTCTATTGATGCTAGGGTTCAATTTGTATGATTTTGAAAAAAGAAGCCAACTAAGTAGAGTTATCAACGTTCTTTAGAAATCATAATAATTTGTTTAGTACACTAGCCATTTTGATGTCTTCTTACAGTCTCCAACATTATTTTGTATCATTGTTACATTGGTCTTGAGAGTGGTAGCTTAATATAGCTCCACAATAAAAAATCTGGTTTACCTGTGCAGTGTAATAGTGGCATAGGCAGATTTTTCTTTCAAAGAACCAAAGGGTGACTGCACAATTGAAGTGTATAAACACATATATTTTTGTAATATCAAGGATACTTTTTGAAACTTCCATGCATTGCTAATCTAAAAGGAAAAGTATTTTTCCTAATCTATATGCAACCATCCTTTTGACATTATCAAAAAGAGAAAAACTTCATGAATGATGCAAAGGCATGGCCAAGCAGTTCTAACTCTTCACATGAGAGAAGAGAGATGTTAGAGATTACATCAAGTCAGTGAGAACATAAGTGTAATGTGTTTTAGTTTGTAGTATTCCTATGTTTCTCTATAGATGTGTGATAAATTCTCAATTCAATGATGCAAATTTATTTTTGAAAAAATAAAGTTGTGTCACAATTCACTTTCAATCTAGGAAGAAAAAATGAAAGCTCAGCGTCTTGGAATGAAAATGCTTGTTTGCAAAAAAAAAGAATAATAATGAGGTAGTTAAGGTGTTTGAAGTGATTTAGAGGTCACTTTTAGGGTTCCCTTGGGCGTGGGTCAAAGTCAAACTCCATAAAACATTAAAAAAATGTCCAAACAAACACATTTTAGATGCCTAGGCATGCATGTTCTATCTTGTTTCACCTAGGTTCTGTCTGGGTTATGCCTTGGTTCTCTTGGGTTTTTCTTGGGTGAACCAAACCCAAAAATGAAGGACCCTGGTTGAACCCACAGGTGAACTGAACTAGGACCCGCACCAAGAGTGAACCAAGAGCAAAACCAAGGCTAAAATAGAAGAACCCAATAACATAAATAATGTGTTAAGAATCTGACTACTTCATCTAGTCTGAATATTATATTTTGCAAGCGTTGTGAAGATTATGTATCCTTTGCTTAATTGAGTTTTTGCTTAATTGAGTTGTTCCAATCAAAGGATTAAATATATTGGAATCTTTTTATGAATCATTTCATGGAATACCAATTGAAAACGTGTTTTTTTCTTTTAGATAAAGTTTTCTAGCATCAATCAATTAATTTATTCAAGACAAACCATTAAGGACAACAATGATCAATGCTAGGGCTAACCAATTAATATGTATACACGTGAATAAGTCAAGCATGTACATGTGTGAATAAGGGAAGCAAAAGTAGTCACAAACACATAAGCCTTGAAGTATACACACAAATACATAGTATACACAACTTAATACAAAGTATATGCACGAATACAAAGTATACGCATGAAAATGTGTAAGTTGCAAAGTATACATTGGAACACAAGTCACAAAGTATACACATATGTTGTAAAGTATACGCTTGAATACATGTAAGTCATATATCTATTGAACCATGAATTTATAATGCAAATATGGACACCATCGATAAAAAAATTTGTATTAACCAAATAGCCATGTACGCATACATCAATATATGTTGATATAAGTATAAAATATAGGTACAAAATAGCCATATAGGCATACAATGTCAAATATATCCAATACAAAATATGTACAAAACTACCATGTAGGCATACAACAAAGGGCTATGGAATCAAAATTCATTTCTCTCCATACTCTAGAAATAAATTCTTTCCCTTTGCTTGTCGATCTGATGGCGATAAGTCCATCACTCGTTTGTGTTGTACTCGAGGAGTTCTCCTACTACTCCTCCTACTGTTAAGTTCTTGGTGAAGTTTTAAATGTTACAATAAGAAGTAAAGACATTAATATATAGAAATTACATTAGAAAAAATGATATATTTAAGAAAATAATCACTTACCGCCATCTCATGATCACTCTCCACAAGGGAAATATTTGCACGCCCACGCTAAGGTGTGGTTAAGCCCTATATAAACCATCCAAATAGAAATTAAACTACAAATTAATAATGGTTTGATTTTTCACTAGAACTAACATTTATAACAATAAATGTAAATTGAAATTTAGTAATTTTCCTCATACCTCCCTTGTCAGAGCCATCGAGGATTGTATAGCAGATGAAACACCGATATCCATTTCCCTCATAACATTTGGAGGTGTTTCCACCACCAACATCTAAAAATAAAACAACAAATTATTCAATCACAACAACTACAATAGCGATCCACGTCATGACTTATAATGTATGAGGTTGTATAGGTATTTTCATGATGTAATAAGGCTTAAATGGCCATTTTTGAGTTTGTAATGGTCTTTGGTAGTCATTTTAGGCATTAATTGTAAATTATTTACATAATCTTAACAAAAGTTGTCAATGAATGTTGTAAAAATGCAAAAAGGTGACAAGCAAATGTAATTGGGAGCTGCTCCTAGACTTATTACTTATGCTATGTGAAGTAATTGCATCACTACTCATGTTGATTTTCTAAACAACTATATTGTAGTTGAAATTTTTTTATTTATCAACATCTAGTTATTAGTTATGGAATGCAAAGTAATGCTTTGAGTTTGAACGATGTGCAATGCAACGTAATCAACGATATGAATATAAAGTACACAAATCTATTAAGTACAGTTCATTATTTAAACTCTTTATTTTATTACCTGTGTGTAGGTTTGAGTAAATCCACTCGCACTGCGAGGTGTTCCCTAGAAACCTCCAATATTAGCCTGTTTAACATCCAAAATCACATATTAAAATACCATTCATTAAACAATGCTATTAACATGAAATAAATTTATAATTGCTTACTAGTTACATACCCCACTGATAGGTGTACTACAGAAATAAGTAGGTGGAGGGCTGGTGTATCCAGTCTCAACACTATGACCCTGCAATTTTATTAAAATCATAAAACTAAAATAGTTAATCTTGCATTTCAAAATCAAAATTTAATAAATTAAATTCAATGAACATGCTAACTTTTACTTGACTAACAATGTCATACATGCCTAATGCAAAATGTCAGCTGCTCTCTCCATCTCCATAGTTGAAGATGGATCCTGCGTAGCAGCCTCCTGAGTGTCGATGGGGTCATATGAACAAGTCACCCTACAAGATTGACACACATGGGTTCAAAGGCCACCACTCGAAAACTCCCCTAGATGGCGTTGTAGAATAGGGCTAGTATGATGGATGACACTCTGGTTCAAAGTGTTAATCGATTGTAATGTCTCTACGTCGGCACTCTCCTTCACAATGAAAGGCATAACAACATGATCATGAGTTGGCCTAGCGAGAGGTCGTCTCCCTTGCCATGTAGGATCTGGCTGTGCACTGGGTCTATCCTAAGCCGACCCCCCACCTCTCCCCTGGAAGTCCCTCATATCAAAATAATTTGGGATTTTTTTTAATATGAACTCACTGTATAGTTTCCTAAGAAAATATTGTGGGACTTCACAATTGTTGCATGGTGGGTAATCAGAGACCAAATACCACCTCTCATAAAAATGGTTCCTAATATGTTGGTGGTGGCACCACTCAATAGGAAACATCTTCGCATTGAGGGTAAGATTTTGATTTGTGTGTGGGTCGGTGAATAATGAGCACAAATCACCTTTTGTAATTTTTAAATCCTTTAGATCTTTATATGACAGTTTATCCGCATAATAAGCCCTAGCCGCCTGCCTCCTATCTTTCCATCCAGTTATTTGTTTGCTAATTGAATCTACATTTTTTAATATATATTTCAATGAACTTGCTAGGGTCATTCTTTTTGTGGCTGAACCATTTGGATCACTCAACCTACTGATTAAATCCTCTATTTGTTTTTTGTTGTTCTCAATTTCACTGATTAAATTTTGTTGAGTGCTAGGAGGGTGTTGAATGATTGGTAGAGGAGGTTGTTGTTGAGGATTTTTTAGGGTTTGCAGTTTCATTTGAATCTCCTACAAATTAAAAAAAAAATCAAATACAACCTAAAACTAACAAATTCAAAACAAAAATAAAACAATCCTTACCTCTCACACCTCCTCCTCATCATGGTGCTATCCTTGCGAAGAAATAGAAATCATTGGTGAATATTTTTGTAGAATTCCTCCTAGAATGCAAGTGCGAAAATGGGGGTTTTGGCCATGGGCACAACAAAAAACACAGTCGAAATGAAGAATGAATGAGAGTTTCACTTTTTTTTTCTTTTAACTTGGCATAATTCGAGCGCGTTATAACGTACTCGCATTATGGGCTCGTTGTGCCCGAGCCTTAGGCTCGACACACTAAGCCATAGCGAGAGCATGTTATAACGCGCTCACATTATAGTGTGTTCACGTTATGACTTTTCAAAACTTTTTTTGAAAGTGTCTGAAAATTTTCTACCCATCTCCATGCACCCACCCTGGGATCATCTTTGGCTTGACGAAATATTTTTTTTAGTGTAAAAACTGTTGTAAATCTCTGCAATAGTGTCCTCCCATAGGAAGTAGAAGAGTACATAGGAATGTCTTTGACAGGTAGTAGTTGGCCAAGGTCTCCAAAGAGAAATATTGAGCGGCCTCCAAATGGGGTCTGGTTATGTGCAGGGAAAGCTTCATGCAAGAGAGAGTCAATACGTTCAAGAAAACTTGGACCAATGAAGCTCATTTCATCAATTAGAATGTAGTGAATGAAGTGCATTTTCTCTTGGAAGCTTGCTAGTGTTTGGCCTTGCAAGGGGGCCATCTCCTTGATGGGTATGCAACGTGGAATGAATTGTTGATGCTCCAATATTGAATGCTACAACACCTATTGGTGCAAGAAGTAATAGTGATCTTTGACCGTTTGGAGCAGAAAAATTGAGTGCAGACCTGATTTGTTTTATAAGGTGTGACTTTCCTGTTCTTGTTGTTCTTTGAACTATTATTTTGAGTGGTGGCTTGTAATTGGTGAAGGATAGGTGTGACAACACTAAATCTAGTGTTTTCTTTTGTTCGAATGAATGGTCGTGTTGGGTATTTACAAAGGGTAGTAGGGGTACTTGATATTTGGTGCAGTTTGAGTCTACAAAGTTGGATGTTGTACTTTGCTCTATTGGATTTATGGAATGACTATCCCAATCATGGTTAAGGTCTATTTCATAGTTACCTAGCATGTCATGTGCATCCAACTAGAGTGGGTGGCCTGGGTGTACACTTGACAACACTTGCCATTCAGATTGGTTGCATTGATGTGGGGGTTCTGCATTGTCCGATGGAGAGCCTAGGTCTGTATTAGAGGTCATTTCTAGGTGTGTGTAGCACATGCCAGGGATGGTAAGAGCATGCCATCCTCTCCCACTATTCCACAATTTGAGTGTTGGATGAACCAAGGTCATCAATTGCAATGTTATGAAATGGTTTGTAGAGAACCAGTTGAGTCCAACAGAAGTTGCAAAAACTTGGGTCATCCTTAGGAGGTATGCTTGTGAAACGGGGGGAGACTCAAACAATAGCTTTAGAGGAACGCTCTTTCCATTGGTTGAATTTACAATTTGTTTTGAAGCTCAAATTTTGAGTAACATCAATCAATGGCAATGCCTCTAGAAAAATAGGATGTGCCATGTATGCATCAATGCAGTTTGTTTCTACTGAAGTGGATGCGACTAAGAGTGGAATGTGTTAATAGTTTTTTTGGTTTAAATTTAAAGAAACAAATCTCTATCTACACAAGAATAGGGGTAGCTTTAATAAAAGGTGGCAATTTTCTCAAGTGAGCACTAATATCATGATCAACTAGGTTGGCTGCAAGCATTTTTCTAAAAGCGATCGGTGTTGGCTTGCCAAGTTCAAAATTTGTAGAAATACAAGACAACATTGCATGACATGTTTCAGATTTGGTTTCTCCTTTGGCAACATATTTTGCTATATATTTGAGCACTGCATCTATTCAGAGAACAGGTTGGCAATCTACATTTTCTCACCAAATAAAGAGGATAGTGGGGTTGTGCAGATTCAATCGTTCATCATTACAAGCAGGGGTGTTCCTCGGTTGGCCATTGTCATATGACAGGCTCGAATGGTCTTGCATGGTCCAAGGGGCTTTATAGTGGCATTCAACTACACTTCCTTTTCTTTGCAAACATGTTTGCAAGGTACAATGTGTATGGTGTTGAACACAGTTGAGTAATTCATTGTAGTCATTTGAAGGGTTGGACAACATAATCATTCTTATTTCCATTAAGAAAGGGTTGTCTAAGGTAGACCGTGGAACTCTTTCATTTGAGGTTTGGTGGGGACTTGGGTTCCAAGCAAAGACATATTTTTGAATGTAGAAAATTGCATTTTGTATTGATGCAAGATTATTCCATTGTAGTGTGGAAATACTAGGTGTGTCTTTGAGCCATCAAAAACCATGGAAATGTACAAAACCATAGTGTTTCCACTCGTACCTGCACATAGTAGATGTTGTTAAGCGATTGATGTGGGATATGTTTACCTGTACTAGTAGTCATTTATGCAGAGAGTCTTCTCCAAAACTTCCTCACAAAATGCTGTAAATTTGTGATGCATGTAAAGTGCAGAGAGGTGTGGGTTTTGCACTATATTTTGGATCCTCCACTGTACAACAGTAGTAGGATTTTTTTGGTGTGGTAGATGGCATGACATTGTGTAAGTCTAGCCATTTAGTATTTGTTGCATTGAGGGTGAAGAATAGAGTCAGGAAACCAACTTGAATAACCATGTCAAATAGTTCCCCCCTATGGTGAGTCTAGAACGGGCGGGTTCCATGGATTTTTGACCTAAACCGCATTACTTGGTTTGCAAGATGTTCATCAAGGACATCCTTGAGTCTTTAGCGCAATCCAAGAATAGTTGTTGGCAGTCTACTTTCCAAGTGTTTTTGAACAAACAAAAAAGTTGTGGTCTGGCTATGGTGATGCATAAGAATATTCAGTATGAAGTATCTAAATTGTGGGTGCTAGCCAAACCTATTATCACGGTATCTAAGTAGATGTAGAGCATATTCATGCAACTTGAACTCTTTCATTGTTTTTTGATTGAATGTAGCTTTCCCATTTGGAAACAATGTTAGGAATGCCATAACAAACAATCCTTCAGTGTTGTATTCATTGATGGGCATAAGAGAAATTGGTGGCCAATCACTAGTAGAATTCAAACGTCCTTCCTGTAACTACAACAAGGCTCAAAATTCTTGCACTTTTTTATGTGCAGGGGGAAAGTTTGCCACAAATGATGTTGTTGCTTGTACAGTCTCTTGCAATGTTTCTTTATTTGCTTATCTATCTCCATTGAACTTACATCAGGGGGTCTGAAATTGAGGTTATTGCATTTACAAGGTCAGAGATGTCAATGGACACATTAGGCAAGCATAAGAGAGAGGCCTCATCTATTTGGAAATATTTATAGTAAGGGTCATTACACACCTTATATTGCAAAGCCTCATGAACATGTGCTCTGCATACATGGAAACTGTATTGTTGGGAATTAATATTTTTTTTTGTTAACAATGAGTATATCTAGATCATGCATATGATGTGGCAAGTAATTTGCAATTACTGTAATATCTTGAGGAAAAGAAATAGTGTGGCCACTATATTTTAGTTGTCCTCCTCTTGCATAAGTAACTTGGAGGACAAGGAAAACTCTTGCTATAAGCATCTCCTCGATTTGGAATAGGTGTTGCAAACAAGCAAGGTGCTCTTCAGGGTCCTCGTGCAACACCTCGTCATGCGAACCCCAAAGGACAATTAAACAATAATTACTAGACAATTTTTATTTATTTTAAAAGTTAACATAACATACATGTAAAACACATTAAGTCATGACATGAATTTCATTTCAGTAGATTCACTAACACATACATCCCTTGGGGTACACAAGGAGTCATTACGTGACTTAGATCCACACAACGACAATAAAGAATAAAAGCCAAAGATATAATCCATAACAAAGTAAACATTAACAAATGTAACACATACATGATATATCATTGATAAGAAACCATTTGTGTAAGTACAACATATACATGATTAACTCAACACATTGAATAACAACTGCCATGGCCATTATCCACACAAGGTTTAACGTTACATGACAGTACAATGTTCAATAGGTACAATGATACAAAAGTGTTTCCAAATATGAACAGAAACCATACAATAGGATAACATGATACAACTGAAAGATGAATACACAGTATCATAACTGGCTCCAAGACAGATACAACTCTGGAGTCGCCGCAACTAGCACCAATCTGCACCTCTCGATCCTCAACTGGGGACCCAATGGGGTGCTTAGCATGTTCCACCCGACCATGTGGGTCTGAAGACCCACCTCCTGTGCTAAGGAGCTGACAAGAAAGAGACCTCAACCAAGAACATCCAAACAGGGAACCACAAGACTCAACGTCATACAAAAGTATCATAAAACTCAAGGATTACAATGACATAATCAACAACATCCAAGAGTCAACATAATAACTTAAAGTCATATATCTCATCAAATAAATCAAAGCAATGACCAGTAAACAAGTAACCAAAGGATGATCATGAAACACTTCCAAATCAAACTAAATTAATAAACATAATACAATTCCAAATTGCAATTAAACAATAGAATAACATCATATCATAGTACCATAAGAGTACAAGGTCATAAGTCAAATATCAATGAGATCATACAAGACCACAATGTACACCAAAGATGTATCAAGGCAATACTCCATAAATCAATATAAGTCCATTCAACCACAATCTAAACCAACTCCCATAACATACTTCCAGAGGAACACAATAAAGTAAAACACCTGGGAAACTAGGGGAGAGTGTCATCGCATAGTCCTACATGGGCTATCTTGTGCTCTTCCTCCCAATTGGAGGCGTCGGTCCCATCTATGGCTAACCTGTGCCCTTCCTCCCAACTGGAGGTGCCGGTCCATAGGGTGACTCATGCGGAGCCATAAACCTCTCATGAAGACGAGGTCATGACCTTGCCGACCACGGCCTTCTCAGCCTTCCATTAGTCTGCGGAAGCACTAATGAAGACAAGGCATCCATTTTTAAATCTTATAATGATATTACTACCCAAACCTCCTAAGTTAATTATTAGGTTTTCACTTGATTACTAACTCACTCATGGGTTATCCTGTGCCCTTCCCCTTAAACAGGGCGTCGACCCCCACGAGGAGCCACTCTCCCTAGAGACCCAACAACATCAAACCAAAAAACCAAGGGTTGTACAACATAACAAGAACATTAGATCACAACAGAGAAGCATGCGAGGCATTACCCATCTTGCTATAAATGCATAATCAAAGTCTCAACAATTCCCGTACAACCCTTTCAAAATCATGAAACCAAAACACTTGCCACATCAAGGGAACATAAAGAGAGAACATCAACTGACAATTCATCTCAAGCCTCTGGAAACCAAAAAGAATGACAACCCACAAACGAGGGTAAAATGAAGCAACAAGAGTTTTTCCCCAATAATTCCAACACAAGGATAAAATTTTCCTCAAATATGAGATTAACTCAGAAAATCCATAAAAAAGGAAGATTCATCAAGACCCATCCAAAAATCAACAATGGTGTCACCTCAAATAGGGAAATGCAAAAGAAAATCAACCTTTAATTCAAAAAAATCACTTAATAAAACCAAAAGCCACCAACTAGGCATTCTATGGGAGACCTCAATTTTCTCCTCACAAGAACCCCCTTATAGTGGTACGTAAATCACCTTCAGAAGGACAACAACATGACAATGACAACAATTATCTATTCACACTTTCAATTAAAAAGAAAACAACCTACTCACCAAACCAATCAATTACAATCTCAAAGTTCTAAACAACTATCCATATAAGAACTTCATTTATAAAGAACTCAAATTGTCATAAAGTGATCCACTAACTAACAATCCAAATTAAATAATTAAGAATGAAAACTCAATTCAAGGGGCAATTTATTTTGTTGATTCAAGTTTATAAAACTACCATAATGAAGTCAAATAGAGTTTACTACAATACTTAACCATGGCCAAAGACACACAATCCCATAAGATTTCAGTACAAACACCCATATGACATGATACTCAACAATTACTTAATTAGCATTATACGAAATTCAACAATCTATAAATTTCTACTCTATTTTATTTGTTAAATAAATCCTTCTTGACTATCAATTCTCTTTTATTCCTAACTAACTTTCCTATCTACAAACTACTTCCACATGTTTCACCTTCAGCCATAAAACACCTTAATTCTAAGAACTACCAAAGTGACATCTATACCATAATAATTCACATTCTAAGAATTATATGAATTTATATATATTTATATGACTTATGAACAATGCTTAGATGGAGCCTTTGGATGAAGTAGTACAATTGATATAAATGATAGCGATTTTATATTAAATTATTATATAATACCATTTGACTTATTAAATGTACAATCTTTAACATATACACAATCTCAAGCATAAGGCAAAACTTTACAAGCAACAATCTTAGTATTACTCCTAAGAGAAAGTCTGTCGTGCACACATAAGGTACTCGGAAAGAATGTCAACACACTGCCTATGGCCTTAAAAAGGTTATTATGCATGAATAATAAGAGTAACTATAACCTATTCGAGAGTTTGGAGTTGGGGTAGTCATTTAAACTATATCTCACATGACTTTGTAATCGAATGATACTCTGGAAGGTATACACGTAGAACAAAGGAATCAGCGAGATTATTTAATTTTACTACGCCTTTGCAAGTCTAAAAGTTGCAACTGTGATGGGTTGCCAAGTATATTAGAAAGTGAATAATAGAATTTGAAGATATCGCCATCTACTTACATTATTAACATTATTTTCAAGTCCTGCAACCGTGATAGATTGTCAGTAGAATCTACAGGTTATTTAAACCTTTAAACTTCTTGTTATGATCAGGTACGTGGCTAAGAGAGGTTGATAATGAAATCAGAGAGATTATTTAAAAATTTAAACTTCCTATTATGTTTCAGTGCGACAGCTGAGACAAGTTGCAAAAGAATCAGAGAGTTTATTTAAACCTTTACACCCTACCATGTTCAAGTGCGCTGTTGTGACAGGTTGCAAATAGAATCAGAGATTTTATTTAAATCTATACACCCTACCATGTTCAAGTGTGTCACTGTGACAGGTTGATGATGAAATCAAAGAGACTATTTAAACCTTTAAAACTTTCCTATTATTTTCATGTGCTACAGCTATGACAGATTTGCCAACAGATTAGAGAGCTTAATTAAATGTCGCACCCTCTTATGTTCAAGTGTTGCAACTGTAACAAGTTACTAATGGAATGAAGAAGGTAGTTTAAACTATGACGATATTTTAGTTTCAAGAGCTGCAACTGCGATAGATTATCAGAAAGAATCAAGCAGATTATTTAATCTCCACGACACTCTATTTTCAAGTACCACGGGTGGAACAAGTTGCCAAAGAATAAGAGGGATTACTTAACCTCATACTAGCCAATTTTGTGTTGCAACTGCTTGGAGACAAGGTCGGCGGCATGATAGGCTTAAGAACCATCGCAACCTAGAATATTCATTACTCCTTGTTGACACAAAAGTCATTAAGGATAAGGGACCCAAAAAAAAAACAACTGGATTTAGAAGCTTTTATGCAAACGCCTCTAGCAAAAATAAATCCTGGTCATAAAACACTAAATCGGAAAAAATGTCTCACTAATGTGATGCCATAAAGGTGTAATTCTGAAGGGTACAAAGAAGGACAAGGTCATATCTGTCAAGACTCAAATGAGAGGTGAATATTAGATTTTCATTATCATGCTCGATACCTCTCTTATGAATGTCTTACTACACAGCTTAACCAAGGGTTCCAAACTTTCTTATATTCTACAGCTACAACGACAAAATACCAGTACCAATATTGCCACAGATATACACTTCTAATTGAACTGAAAACATGTTAAGTGACATACCTCAAGAGTTGCACCATAAGAGGGTCGAGCAATCTAGTTTTGATTTTTCCATTCAAAAGCCTCTCATCTTTCAACGCTATGCATGGTTATTCCAAAATTGACCTCTATATCATCCAGCAATGGTATTCCCTCTGAAGAGCACTAAAATCATCCCATAAAATGGACCAAATCCCCCCCGTGCTAATGTCATCCAAAATCCTCTTAAAAAGACAAGTCCCTATTTTCCCCAATTTGTTTCAGGCCCGAAAGAGGTGTAGCCTCCATCAACACCCCCCCAAATTTTCTTTTATTCTCATCATCTCCCCCTCCTTTGAATACCCATGCTCCTCTCTATAACTTCTCTGTGTATCGATATATCTCCCAGGAATTTTTTTTAGATCCATTGAAGCCGAATAGTCCAAAGAAAAATCATGGCATGATCCAAGAGAGATTTTTCCATCCTTTTCCTTTCGTTTTCCCAACAGTTTTCTTATCATGATCATTTATTATTATTTATTTAATTAGCAATAAACTATTCACTTTCCATTTTCCAATTGCTTTCCTTGCTTTTATCTTCAGTTTGAAATCTTATCTTGCCATTTATTTAATTTTAAAAGAAAAACATATTACCTTCGATATTTTAATGAGTTAACTCTAGCACAATATTATTCATCTTTTCTATTTTCGTCTTCAGTTTTAAATCTTATCTTCATGATTTATTGGAAATGATGCTTATCTTTATTTTTTTATTTATTTTTAATTTTCTATTAAAATTTATTTTGTCACATTGTTTAATTTAAATAATTACTCATACTTCTTTTAGTTATTATTTTAATTTAATAATTAGCCATCCAAAATAGTTATCGTATCATTTACTAAATCTAGTTCATTCAGTTATAATTTCACTTCCCAACTAAATTAAGTTCCCTTTTAATCCTTTTTAATTTAATTAATTAAAATAATCAAAACTATACAATATTACAAAATCACAAAATTATGACAACAATATACTCACGAAATCAAGACATCTCAAAATCAACTTATCACACTACTCGAACACATGAAAATGACATAACCACCCAACAATCAACTTACTTGAATGACAAGAGCAACTGAAACGGATGGGCACTACACCTTGTTGTTCCACTTTGAGAAACCATTGCCATTTTTTTCTGGATTGCATCTTGAACAAGCACTACTATCATTTAATACCCTAGTTTTTATTCTTGGATATCGTTCTAGGCATATGTGGCAAGTTGAAATGTTTGATAGGTTGTCTAACTTTGAACGAAAGGAATTCCTAGTGATGTAATAGTTTGCTGGAAAAAGCGGAGGATGGTGGTTTTTAGAGGGTGAATCAAGGTGTAATGTAGACTGCATTTGAGGTGTGGATGGTTGCAATGGGGAGGGGTTATTGGAAAGGTCAGGTGGGGATGTGGAGGAGCTTGCAAGGTGATTGTGCTGGTTTTCTCTTCTTTGTTAATTTATAGAATCCTTATTTGCATGGTATCATAAATGTTTTAAATGATTACAACAATGTCGTTGTGCTTCCATATTTTCAGCTTGGTTTTGCATGATAGGGATTGCTGGGGAACAGAGAAATGCAATATTAATTTGCAGCAGTTAATGAAAAATTTGAAAGCACATGTATAAGTTACGTGTGTAAAATTAGGAAGAATAATGCTTGAAGTAATAATCCTTTGTATTGAGTAAAAATTAATTGGAATACATAGCTTGTAAAAACAAGAAATCATATTTTGGAACAAGTGCACAAGATAACATTGTAGTATCAAAAAAGAATTTGTATTCAATTTATTTATAGTTGTAACCACAGATGCTTACAAATGGTGTCATTGACAACAACAAAAGCTATACAATATAAGCAAAGACTATATAGTATTGTTGAAAGTAAGAGGTACTTGCAAACTTAAACAGGTTTTATTGTTGTAATTACAAAGCTTTGTATTTCTTTCCCAGTAAATGAATTCATTGTGATGGCCACTTGAAAGAGAAACTAGTGCCCAAGAACTTGATCCAGCACGTGTTTAGCAACATTAGGTTCTACCAACAGTAGTTGAAGATTGTTAGTGGATACACCAAAGAAGGTATTTTTAGGTCCTTCGAATGTTGTGACTTTAAGAAGACCACCAATTCCATTGTCCAAATCCACTTTTACCATGTAGCTAAAATCACATCCTAGGAGATCAAGAGAACATTTTGGGCAGTGAAAGCTATTGGGGATTTTCTATACAACCTTCTTCTTACATTTGTTATTTCCCACCATAAGAGGGCAGGAGAGGGAATAAAATTTGTCCAAGTGGACTTTTGATATGCTTGCTTGTACACAAACATTTTTTTCTCTAGAGAGCTTGTATTATTGATCTGTGCGATGTCAATTGGATTTGCAAACTTGTTTGAAGAGAGATGATCTATTAAGAGGGAAAGGAAAGGTGTTTCATTCCCTACAGTGGCATACCAATCTTCCAGTGTTGAGGCTTCTAACAATTGTGGATTTATAACAATTGTAGTTGCAAATATAGTATCAAGAGATTTTCCACGCCAGGTAGTTATACGTCTAGATTTGATCAAGATTATTGGAGGAGTTGGTAGAAGAGGCAAACTAGATAATTCATTTCCTTCAATTTCACAATGATGACCCCAAAGTGTTATATCAATGGTCAAGCATGACATGTATGCGATTATTGTAGTACACTTGACCGTTTCGATTCCATCTCTCTTACAAATGGTCGATGTAGGGGATATAGATAAAATTACGCCAAGAATATCAACAAGGGAATTGATAGGCAGTGACAGTAGGGAATCTATGCTCTTTATATGAAAGATATGCTTGGGTGTTGTATAGTATACACATGTCGATGGAGTAATTGATGATGAGTTTAGTAGGAAGATTTCAAATGGGTTCATTGAGCTACTATATTTAATTTTTGCAACTTTTATGTGACCATTAGAAATAATGTATAGACTGTTAGACTGCACAACATTGTAGAACTCATCAACAAGTTCATTGAAGCATGTCACATGTATTTCAGAACCTATTTTGTCAATGATGTCAAAACCAAAGACTTTTCCTGCTCCATCAACATTGTGAAACTCATGGATTGGAGTCTTTGTTAATGCTCTACCCTCAATGGACCAACGCTTATAGTATGGGGTCAAAGTTTTGATAGGAAGTATTTTAGAAGGGGCTATGGGTGGTTGTTGGATAGAGCTTACATCTTGGCATAAATCAATTGGGCCCTGGGAGCTAGTAGATGGCATACAACTTGTAGCCTACAGAAGAGGAGTTGGAGCACCAACAAGTATAGATTTATTTGAAACCATTTCAAGAATGTTGATAATTATAGCCCTGAAATCAAATGTTGTAATTGTTTTAGGAAAATAACATCAATGAAGGAGAGTAATATTCTAAAATAGAGTATGGACGAATGTACGTGTATTTTTCAAACACATTCGATGTATATTCTTTAAGGAAAACAATAGACCTAGTGACCATAGCTTCTTCAACAACAATATTGTTGAATTGGGTAGGAAGCAAAGTTGGGTGGGTGTGGACACCGTTTGAGAGTTGAACCTGGTATTTAAAATCTGTTGAATGACCTTGTTGTATAGTGTCTATGGATGTAACCTGTAATGACAGTTCAAGATAAAACATGCCTGCAAGAATTTCTTCAATGGAATTTGGAGTTAGAGTTTCCATTGAGGAGGTAAAAGCAAGTTGAAGTTTTGTGCCTATGGGCAAGTTGTGAGTGTTAGAATTGGCTATTCTGACAAGTAAAATAAAGGTGCTTCTTGATTCTAACATTGTTATTAATGGGGAAAACCACAAATGAAACGTAAATAAGGGAAGTGTAGGCTTGATAATACATGGTCACATAGTTTGTGTACATTTTTATCAAACCACTAGTTTGTGAATGAGCTAAATTCTATGCAAGGTATATAGTATAAGACATTCTTGGAGTTTTCTATTTCAAAACAATACTAATCAACATATTATGTGTTTTGTTTTTAAGATAATGCCTACAACTTTAATATAGAAATAAGCATATCAGTAATTACCAAGTATAATTTGAAAGAATGAAAATTGAAAGAAGACCATTTATATACATGCTAAACAAATATTGTTAATATTGAAGCTCTGCTGGCAAAAAAATTTACAGGGAAAATTTGCAGTATTTTCATGTTTGAGACAATATTTACAATGGTTGTATTCGAATGGTGTAATAAAGCTGATTATAGAAGGCTATCTAGTTTCTTTACATTGCAGCCATAAGTAGGCATAGTCTAGGCACAACAAAAAAACTTATAGTGCACTACAGGTTGTCAAGGTAATTCTGGAACACAACGATTATTGTGAGTGCTACAACAATATTATAGTGTTGATCATATTTAACCTCCCTTACGAAATTGCACAATCCCTCTAGTTTTGTGCAGCTGGATTGGTAAGTTGACACTGAGGCCTGAAGCATCTCGACATCCAAATATTCAATAGGACTTGTCTGACATGCAAGTTTTAGTTTGTCAACGATGTCGTGGCAACTATTCAATATAGTTGCAGCAAGATGTTGAACAGTTGTGTGAAATGAGTTAGTTTTATTAATAGTAGATGATGACTTTGATATTGCAAGTGTTGGATGCAATACAATGGAGGGGCTTGTTTTTATAAGAGTATTTAAATGTGTAGTCGTGACCTGGCATTAGGGGATAAAATATATGTATAAGTTGTAGAACAACATAAGAAGGTAAGCAAGTAAATGACTGAGGAAAACATGGAAAATAATTACAAAGGAATTAACAAATTACAAGAACTATGTAGTAAATGATGCACTTTAGAAACATTAGATCAAACAAACAATGTGTGAAACAAACTATGTAATCTATATTTGAATTTGGTACTACAAAAAATTGATTATATCATTATGTATCTTGGTTTCTATGGTATGTGCTAGTTTAATTGGATTTTGTAATCTGCATGGTTGTCCTATCTTGACTATGTACAACTATGGTTAAATAATAATGACACCTTTTTTTCTATCCAACATTGCTAAACTACTTCAGACCAATCAATGAGTGTATGTGAAGATTAGCATGAATTAAAAAACTATGTATTCAAATATTTATATATGTATTACAAAGTATGTATTAACAAACTATGTATTTCCATAGTAATTTATGTATGCAAAAAATACTCATAGATATTTTATTAGAGATATTGTTCAAATCAAATACCTCGGTTGCAATTATAGTTGCAGGTGCTCCACCTCCTCCCTCTATTTTCACATCAACACTATTTCGTGGAAAGCTGTCAGAAAAAAATAAATAAAATTGATCTAAGTGGCAAACAAAAAGACAACCAACATTCAATTTTAAAAACAATTAACATCAGCATATTAAGTATCAATTTCCTAGAGGATTTTTTTTTAGTTAATATGTTATAAAACACAATTTCATTTGTGTATAGAAAATAAATAAATTAAAAATCAGTTTCTATAAGTAAAGATATTAAAAATATAATACATGAGTAATGATGAAAATCTTCAAACTTAAAAATGGTAAAAGTAACAAAAGATAAACTTGCAAATATAATTTTCTAGGTGAGAAAGGTGACAATGACAATGATATTGTAGATGGAAAAGAGGGGAGGTTGCTTATAAGAGAAGCTAGAGAACACAAAGATGAATTTGTAGAACCTGTAGGTTCTGTACATATCCTAAAATATTGGCAGTGCAGAGCTATTTAGAAATAAGAGGAACTAAAAAAACTGACATAACAATGTTTTTTCTATCATGTACCTTCCCTATGCCTCCAAATTTTGCATACATTTTAATAAGGGATGCCTATACTATAACATCTGACAACAATTCCCCTTCCTTTATCCTAATTTATCCTCTTCAAGCAGAGATATATGGAAATCAGTTAAAAAAAACACTGAGCTTGGCACGATGCCTTCACGGTTGTGGTTTGCATGATAGCACAATAATTGATTCTATTGGTGTGCCTGGCTGATGTTTATATTTTCATCTAATAAGATCCCAGAAACTTGGAATCTATATCCATTTGGTACTCTGAAATAATGTTTTAACTACATTTTGGATGTCTACCTATGAAGTGCATAATGGAGATAACAAAATGGAGGATAAATCAAGTTGATTGCAATAGTAGTCTTACTAGATGACAATACCTCTTTAAAAAGTACAAATAAACCATCTGCAAATAGACCTTAATCCTTTAAACATACAACTAATAATCGAGACTATGTTCTCATTTATGCTTAGGAAACTTGTTTATCCTCTAAATTTTTTGTGGTAGATTTGTTAATATTATCATCATCATGTTTGTAATTATATATTAGTCATTTTTGTACATTCACCTTTTAAATTATTTATGGTTATAATAACAACACCCTATTATCTCATATTAGTGGGGCCTTTGTTTTCAATGTACAATAACTACCAAATACAAAACCTAGTCAATACAACTACCAAATATTTTTGCATCTTCCCCTTGATTTGAGAAGAGGACCTTCTTTACTTCACTTATGTTTTGTCCTTGTCAGCACACCTACTAACTACAAAACCTATTACTCATTTTTTATCTAACTCGCAAGAATAAATGCACATTGAATTGTATGTAAAGATGTAGTGTGAGGAAGATAATTGAATTGTCTTTTATATATCTCTTTTTTAATAAATTAGTTATTCTAAGGTTGGACAGTTCAAAAAAGTTACTCGTTTCAATCCAAACATTTCAATTTGTTGTTGCAATGAATGTGATCTATTGGAGGTAGAAAAAAATTAAGCAGGATATCCATTTTATGTATATCCACCAACCATGGCTCCACATTTAGCATAATTTCTACTAAACAATTATAGCTACAATGTTCATTGAATTTCCTATATCCTTTATGCTTTGATGGATCTCCATACTTTGACACATGACTACTATTTTGACACAGGTGTAAAGGATGCTGGAAAAGGTTACAAATTTGGCTTTACATCTGCCATTTGTATTTCCTCAAGAGTTTCTACAACCTTTTCATCGAATTTGTTTTGTGTATTGTGTATATATTCTGACATTTCAAATTTTCCCTAATTTTGGATTCAGGATATATTTGCAATTTGTATTTCCAGAAGGTTGTGTTTCTTGATGATGATGTAGTAGTTCAGGGTGAAATATCCACATTGTGGGATATTGATCTTCAAGGCAAGGTCAATGGTGCAGTTGAGATGTGTAGGGGAAAAGGTCAATTTGTTATGTTGATCTAGGTTTTTTTGTTGAGGAACACATCTTTCCTTTCCTTCCATTTTCATTGATCTCTCTTTCCTTCCATTTCACCTTGTTACTTCATAATCATGAAACTTGTTCACAATTTTCCAAGAATGTCACTTCCTTGCTTATCCTAATCACATTTTAGCACATACTTCTGCTTTGTTTCAATATTGCATTTTATGCACTTAATTTTAAATGTGAGGATTGCTTCTACAAGTATGGGTTTCAAACTGGTATTGCTGGAAATCTATAAAATTCAATTCAAAACCTTTAAAATATCATAATTTTGACAACGTACAAAGTGATGGAGATTAGTTGTGAAGAAATCTGAAAGACACATGATTATCAAAAGAGTAACTATTCAAACTATTGATTTGTAACAAAACAGTGCATAGTTTAAATAAACATGACTTGTATGTTACTAAGGCAAATTTTAAAATTCAAAATGTTTTGGAATCATGGAAGAACAAAGGAAAGAACCCAAAAATATTATTGCAAAAAGACCAACCATGCATGATCAATTTTTTCTACAACACAACTCACTAGTTTGTGTAAAACAACAGTTGACAATAATTAATCTTAGTTCGTTAGAATCCCAACTTACCACATTTTCTTCAGAGTTAATAAGTAAAAACTTAATGTATACCTATTCTAACTTATGACAAGGTATACAAACTATTGTTTTCATAACTCAATTACTATATAATAATTAATGAATATTAAGTGGAAAGTCGGGATTGTGTTTAGCTATTGATTTTGATGACTAGAAGAAAATATAGATAAAACATACAATAATATTAATTTGGTACTATTACGATTAATATTATATAACTAACATAATTAGAAAATGTCTTCATCAAGTGAATATTTAAACTATCAAAATAACTACTAAAGGGGATAATATTATGAAACACTATATATAAAATCTTACGCTAAATTTCCTAGAAAACAAAATAATCTCAAAGCATTTTAAACATGGTGTTTACCACCATATGGACAATCCTGAATAATCACAACTCCATTCATTTCTTCATTGGCGATGGAATAAGTGAGGTATTCAATCACAGTTGCAACATGTTATGGAGTGTAGTTTAACCTGCAAGTTTTATCTGTTTGTAAAAATTGTGAACTCTTTTCAACTAATTCATTCTATGTGATTTTCCTACAATTATTGTGTTTCACGAGATCAAATTTCTTTGAGGTAAGTGGCTAGACAATTCATTTGCTCTATATATTTTTCTTTTCTTTCGTTTTTTTAAATTTTTTATGTAGAGTATTGCAGCCACAAATGTGATAGAGCTATTTCAAGTTTCTCAAGGTCAAACTATATGTTGTCAAAGATTATGAAATATGACTTTCCAACTACAACTTTACATTTTCTGGAAAGTTTCTGAAGCATTTTCCATGAATCTATTTTGTGCATAACCTACAGACATGGGGGTTATTGTCTGGAGGAGGCCTTGGGATGCTAGTTGTACATTGGCAATTAGTTTTTTTTAATTTCAAATCCTTCTTCAACAAAGCATTGACCAGTTTGCAATATAAATTAAAACTAAAACTAACATAATTGTTTGAACTCACCAAATCTTGAAACTAAAGTGAAAAACATTAGGAAAAGCTAATAATTGTTTGTACATAGAAAAGAAAAAGTGAAGGAAAATGTAGAGATTATTTCCAATGTGGGAGAAATTAAATATAATATATAATTTCAGAAATGTAACAAGGTCTAGGATTTTTTTTAAATCAAATACGAAAGTTCACAAACAGATACAAGAAGTTGAGGTAGCCACATTATAATTGCCCAGCACAATAAACTAATTAGAATATTAGATTAAGAAAACCTTAGCAAATTTTTTAAATTTAAACATATTGTTATGGATAGGTGGGTGATCCCACAATAGTGGTTTATAATTTTTGGCCAAACTGGACATTGAAATTATTATTTTTAATTAAATCTTCACATTCGGGCACCTATAGCAACTAAACCGTGAGGAATTTAAAGATGATGCAAACTAGAGTCTCGTCACATTTTGTCTATAGATTCTAAAAATATTTTTTTCAAATTTTTTTGGAATCAGATTGCTCTTCTTTTTCCATCTCCCACAGAAATGGGTTTTTTTTTTAGAAAACAACATTTTTAAAAAGTGACGCACATCGTATAATGCATAATTTTTTTTCCATGAAGGATAAAATTTGAATTCTTTCGAATTTAGATTTGTGACTCTGATATCTAGTGCTTCCACTTCATTAGATAGTTTTTTATTGAATATTTTTTCTTTAATCAAGTTTTGAAGTCAAACCAATTACAATTCAGACATAGTGCGATCGTATAACACGTAACTTTTTTTGTATATATCGAAATTCAATTTTTTATTATTTGTTTGATCAAGGACTTCAATATCTAGTGCACTCATATTTTTCAAAAAAAAAAATTGATAATTTTCTATTTTTCCACATGTACAAAACAAAGACCTTGATTTTCGATGAAAAACCTATGTTTAATAAAACTAAAAAAACAAATACATAATAAAACCAAAAAATATTAAAATTATATTCGTTGGATAGCTCATTCCAAGGACTACCTGATTCCAATTGGGTTTGTGAAGATTCCTCCATTTTCAACCTCAATCTGAGCTCCGATGTGAAAAAAATTAGGTTTTTTTTGTGAACAAGGTCAAAAATCGGGGAAAAGGGGGGTTCGCTCTAGCGAACAAGGGTTCATTCGGACCCCCTTCAATATGCATTTTTATTTTATTTTTTGGGTGAGAAATGTGGGCCCAGTAATTAATGGGTTCACTCAAACTTTAGTTCAGTCGAACACCTTTTTGGTTTGATTGAACTTGCAGGTTCATTCAAACCCCTAAAACCAATATTTTTGCCATGGGGTCAATTTTTCTTAGTTTTTCTTCCTCTGTCAAATTGTAAACCACTATTGTGGCTTCACCCAGGTAATTTCAAAATTCAAACCACATACACACATCCAATACAAGTTGGATTAGTATTTTATTTGGGCAAGATTGAATGCATCACTGTAGTGCCTAACTTGGTGGTAAGTATGTAGGGATGGAAACCTAGTCAAGGGATGAGAAAAATTATTTACATTGTTTAGCCTGCCTAAGAAGGATTCTCATCTATAAATATTTAATCAGATAAATTCAACAATAAAAGAAACATATCAACATTTCATGATGGGCATATGGCATGAATATCTTTGATATGGATGCTTGGAGAATAACTTTGAAAACCTAAATTTAAAAAAGGGGCCTATCCCAATCACCTGATGAACTATTGACTATATTCACATGTAATATATCCATTGAAACATATATTTTTGGGAACCTAGATGCTTGCTCTTGCACTTCTAGGGTTTTTCACCTAAAAGGAGAGAGATTTAGGTCCAAAAATGCTTATGTAATACTCAAATTAGGATGTGTACAATGTGATATGATGTAAATGAACTTAACTAAATGTGATTGACTGATTAGAATGAACTAAAATGAATGCAAAAGTGCAATTTAAGCTATGTTTTAAAACACATTGTGATATGCAAATAACTATGAAAATGAAAGAATTATGCAGAACAGAGAGTACAGGGGTAAATCTGAGTGCACCTGGATGATGTGTAAGCTTTATAGAATGACTAGAATACTGATGAAATTTACTAACTTTCCATAGTGGGACTCATTCGCCCAAGGTGGTGAATCAGTCCTCCTATTGATGAAAAACTGTTGGGAGTTGATTTCTATCTTTCGGGATCTAAAATCTGACAAAACTCAAGTTTTCAGTCCTAAGGTGGGACTCATTCACCACAGGTGGCAAATCAGTCCTCTCCCAAATTTCTAAGAATCTAGGAGACAACTCTACAACACCAGATTTGGGAATGTCTGCTTGTCGGGTTGTCGAAGTCAAATTTGTAGAAAAGAGACAAATAAGTCTCTCCAAGATTGAATTTGACTTATGTTGACTTGAAGCACCTATTTGACATGAAAATCAATCTTCAACACCTAATAACCTATCAAATATGCAAACAAAAGGCTGCAAATACATCATCAAGACATCATTCACAAGAATGTAGAAATGTCTTACAACACTTCACAACACCTTCACAAGACATCATTCTTTGAGTTTTAGTACCTAAATAAGCATGTTCAAGCCATGATACAACATAAAATCAAATCAACATAGTTCCAACACCATGAAACAAGACCTAAAAGGCCATGGAAATGACAAGGGGCCATTTTTCTATGGCACAACCACAACCTTAATTCATACACTCACACACACCATTCTGAAACGATTTGCTTGTATCTTATAGATGTCTCCCGGTGACTATGATTTGTGGCTTACCAAAAAAATTTAAAAAATAAAATAAAAAAGCTTACTCCTATAGAAACTGCCAAGGAGAAGAGGAAAACAAAACAACCATTGGATTTAATTTTCTATGTAGTTTCTAGATAATTTCCTAGAGCTTCTAAATAAAATTATTGAAATTGGGCATTAAAAGTACTATATAACAACTTCATAGGGATTGTATAGTAAATCCACCCATGTGGCCAAGTTTTGAGGTAACCGTCATTGGGTATATTTCTATGTGACTCATGTTTACAAATCTTAAGATGGTGTTCCAAGTTTAACCCCAAACCATGCTAAAGGTGAACTATAGCCTCACACATAAATTGCTAATTAAATGTAAAAGACGGTTTGAAAGTTCCCAATGCCACCACAACTACTTATCAGACCCCACGTAAAACCTTAATCTTATTTCCAAAACAAAATAAACATAACCCTATTACAAAAATGTATAGAGCAACAAAAATGCCATTGCAAGTTAAAGTAAGGCAGTCCTTGACACTATCACCTAATTTGCAACCATGCGACTGGCTATGGATATCTATCAACCTAAACCCTAAACCCTAAACCTTGTTTCTCAACCATATTTTAGTAAAACCCCAAACCCTATCCAACGAGTTGTATAGTTGCGATGACATAACCCAGGTTCAAATATCACCCTTGCAATAAAGAACCACAAAGCTTCAACCACTTATATGTAGCCAAATTGTCATTCACTGATAATCCTCAACAAAAATGGTACAAGATTCTTATGTAAAATTACCTCCAATAAGAATAGGGTGCATGGTGAAAAAAATACGAAGAATGCGGTTCAAATTTATCTTGCACTTGTGGTAAATGATGACAAGATGACTTGTACTTATGATGATGTAGCCCTCGATTCTCAAATACTTCTACTTGAATAGCCAAATTTGAATTTGTTATTTGCTTTGAAGGAACCAAAATATCAAGTTTTATGCAATCATCGCAACACCCAAAAAAAACCAGGTATAAGAAAAACAACAATTGTAAATAAATACAGAGGGAAAAAGCTTATTTGATGAAATATAAACAGTTTAAGGTTGAATGAAAGAGCTCACTTTCTCTATTGTATTGCAGGGCTTAGACCTTTATAGCCTTTCAGGAATGTATTGAGGAAAATTAAGATGTGTTTTCCAAATATCATGGCGAAAATGTGCAGGGCGACAAATATTTCAAAGCAGTTATAAATCCTAACTTGTTTAAAATAGATATTCTTTAGAAACCCTAATTCAGGAATATGTCAATACTAGCATGAAAGAGTGGAAAAATTTGGTGAACAATTGAGACTCCTTTCATCGTAATCTGCATCTCTCTCGTAATCTACACCATTGAGGGCGAAAAAGAGCTAAAATTTGTTGAACGACTGAGAATCCTTTCATCGTAGTCTACATCTCTCCTGCAATATGCACCGTTGAGGGTGAAAAAGAGTTTGAAAACTTCAACAAGGGAATGCCTTCGGCGTAACTAGTTTATTTTTATTGACACGATCATCAACTAACCCGATTTTAATTAGTGACCTAGAAATCTCTTTTTTTCCTTATGATTTTGTTATCAAGGTTTTAGTTGGTTGTCCAATATATATATGTCACATGGAACACATTAATTCCTTTAGAAATTTAAAGCATTACTATATATAGATAGTTTTAGGTTGGATATATTTAAATCTAAAATACAACTTAATTGAGTCTAAGAAATTTATTGATTCTTATAAATGTAGAGTTAAATAATTCTCAACAATTGCAATTTTCATCCAAAGTCTTTTTAGATGTAGAAAGCATTACAAATTGGTTCCTTCTCATGAATTCTCAAAAAATATTTATTTTGTGGTCTTAATTTGAGATATCTCCACATCATATTAACCACAAGCTTTCATTCCATTTCATGTAAGCTTCTTCTATCGCATAAGATTTTGTGCTCTTTTGGTTCTTTCAACAAGCTTTTAAAATTGTGCCATGTGTCTTTCCTTGTTACTTTGTTTTATTTTGCGGGAGTTGCCTTCTTTGCAAAATCAAGTTTCAAATACTTTTTTCCTTCGTGAAGTCCCGAAATGATGACACGTGTCCAAAGGCTATAGTAACAAAGAAATGATGTTCTTTTTGCTGAAGCATTTTCAAATCTCTGCAATAACTATTGATCTTCATTTAATTGACAAACCAAATTCAAAAATGGAAAATGGTTATCACTTGTTGTTCCCTCAAGCATGCAAAGACTTTAATGGTGGATTTGATATGTATCTACCAATTTTTTTATTGTATTTGCATAATTGCATGCATTCAAAACATAAAGCAAAGGTTGCAGAGTGGATTTGTTGTGTTTTTCTAGTGAACAAGGGTTTTTTGCCACATTCTAGAGTTTATGGAAAGCAAAAAGCAATAAGTTAATTCACACCTTCTCTGTTGCATTCTGGTATAAAAGAGAAAAAAAATGGTTTACCACTGAGTAAATTAGGGTTTTTAAAATGAAGTGTATTGTCTAAGGTTTAAATCTAAATCTTCTTGGAAGTTCAAAATCCCTAGGCCTTAGTTTTATATTCTCAAAACCCTAACCTTATAAAAAAATGGTTGGGACTTCAAGCGGAGAAGAGGGAGAAATTCACAGAGGTTGTTGATAGCATTTTTGTTCATAGGCTATCATGTATCTTAAGTCATTTAGAGGATGCATGGAATGGATATCATGCAATTTATAATGCTTGCACTGTTCATATTTCCTTAAGAGTTAGACTCCAGAATATCCAAGACACTTGTTGTTCTAGAAGTCAGTTGATTGAAAAAATGATGGAAAGAGAAAAATTTGACATCCATCCTCCAATTGAGTTAGAAGTTATTTTTGAAAATTCAAGTTCTTTTGAAGATATTACAATATTGCATGAAAACTATCAGCTTGCCATGGAGAAATCTTTGGAAAGTTTTGATGATCTTAAGCATGACATCATTCCTTCAATTTCTTTTTAGGATGGAGGGATAAAAGAGTATAAGGTTTGAAGAGAAAAAATTAGTAGTATATTATCTCCCATTTTGAATTCTATTTTTGTAAAGGATAATATAGATATAGACAAAATGAATGTTGCTCTAGATAATTTGATAAAATTGGAGTCAAGTATAATAAAGCTTTTGATGGTGCAAGAATATGGAATGAGGAAGAATATTCCTCTCATTTGAATCACATTAGAAGGATTTTGGCATCTCCTTGGCCTTCAGAAGATGTATTTGAAGCATGGATGGAAAATTACAACTAAGAAGTCATGTGCTCCTTCCATTTTCTCTTATACTGAAAATCATAAATATCTTCTTCAAGGACATCTACAACTATATTTTCTTCTAATTATGTATTTTTTTCTTTTATAAGGCAATTGTATTATTATTTTTTGATCCTTAGGAAAAAATTGTCAAATGAAAATTTGTGACATCTATCCATGGATTTTAGCTTACTGCTCTCTTGTTTCTATAAAAGGGAATTTTGAGCCATTTTGTAAGGATCTTGGAATTTTGTAAGCAAAAGAAGTTTGTTTTAGGTCTATACTTATCCAGTCTAAGTCATCCAAGGAAGAAATGCAAATGCAATTATATTTTTTGTACATTAATAAAAATTTAGAATATATGAATATATTGTGACAAATTCACAATCAATTGTCTCCAAATGTGTATGTTATTACTGGGTATGTGCAGGATCATGGTGCGCCAAAAAGTGGCAATATTTGTGGGGTATGTGGCTGACAACTTTTTTTCACCCAAAATTAATGAAATGAAAAGGGTTTTTAGAGGAGATTCTCAGCTTTCCAAAAATATAAATTATGATTTAATTTGAATTTAATAAATAATTATTATTCATTTTCTATTAGAATTATGACTAAAGTCCTGATCGATAGGCTGATTGAAAAACATCTATAACTTTCAAATGGTATCATATTTTTGAATCCAAAACATGAGTCACATTCTATGCTTCACATACTATAGGATTAAAAAGAAAAATTAAATTTCATGAATTTTTGACCAAGTTAAGGTGGTCGACAGACGATTTTTTATATTTTTAAAAGTTGTAATAAAAATGATAATTAATTATTTACTTGGAAAAAAATTACAAAAAAATGCATCACATCCGGACATGAGTCCTCTACTTATATACAAAATCTTACAAAAAATTATCATTTTATTATGGTTAGGGTGGACAGACACCTACTTCTTATTTTTCCTGAAATTTAAGTACTCTGCATTGAAATTTCAAATTTTCACCAAATAGATTTTATTTATTTTAAATAAACCTAGTATTTTAGAAACTAAATTCAATTTTCTACAAATTCTATTCTTACATATTTTTGAAATAATATAGATAACTTATTCAAATATTTATGTCAAGTTGCCTAACACTGATTTTTCTAAATTTTTTGCCACTTAAGGGCCTGTTTTAATTATAATATTGATCAAGGATCATTTTTGTTCAACATTGCTTTTTTTGCAAATGAATGTTTCTCATATAGCTTCTATTCAATTAATAGATTAAATTGATATATCTGGAATATTGAGAGTTCTAACATATTCAGGGATTGCTAAGAAGAATTGGTTGTAAATTGTAAATAATAATACTAGATAAGGTAATGATATATGAGCTTTCACAAAAATTGTTTTAAATTGTTATTCAAAAGATAATTGCATTTATTTTTTACTCTGTAACCCAGGTTTAAGATGTTTTAAGTATGAATCCTAGTTACATGTCCATGGTCATTCTATTTCCAAAAAAATCTAATTTACGTTGTAATTTATTCCTTAAATTTTATTCATGTTCTTAGAGTCAATGATGCAATAGTTTATGAGAATCTAGCTAATTATGTTTAATATATTTTTAATTATTGTCACATTTCATGAAAGAATTTATATTTAAAGAATATATTGGTGTGAATTGAGTTCAATCTCCTTTCAATATTGTAAAGATCACCCTCCTAGGTCTTGCAGAACTTGAAGTATAGAAGAGAAAATTATAGAATCAATCTTTTGTTGGATCTTAGTTGTGTTTATAGTTTGTCCTTGATGACAAAATCCCTTTCAGTTGGTTCTCTTTGATGATCAGTATCAGTTTGGATCTTTATGCTTTATTATGGCACTTCTTTGATGTCTCTTGGCTATTACAGAAAGTGATTTGTTATGATTCAAATTCATGGTGATGAGATCTTTGGTTCATGTTATGAATGCTATTTCTTTGACTGACAGAGTTTGACAGATGGTTTCTTTGTCAGGATGGTTCTCCTTGCATACCACAGTTGTATTTCACATGATTACAAGCCATTTGATTACATTCTTTGAACTCACATTTTTTAAGGCATTACAGTTACCTTGGTTTTGACATCTCTTTTGTCTATTGGTTTTGGTTGTTTCTCATTCGGGCTTACACCTATCGACGTGAGAATGGCAAGGTCTTCCCAATCCATATTGAAATGTCTATGTTGCCTATCGGCAAGACATTTCTAATGTCATAATGATTGGATTTTACTTTCAGGAAGCTTTCAGCAGGACTTCTCTTTTGTTACGGTGATAGAAAAGGTTCATATCGACATAAGTTACACCGTCGGTATGTGGTCACAGCGAAATTGCTTTGTCTCACTGATTGAAGGTTGAATGGGAACATATCGGCAAGAGTTTAAGGCTTCGATGAAGGGTCATAGCGAAAATGGTTGTCTCACAAACTAATGCATGTGAAATTTATTGACAAGAGCTGGGCGGTATTGGAATAGGTCTCTACAAAGTGGTTTTGTCTTGCCGACAGGGGCTCTTCATCAATAGGTTCTCGGGGAGTGTCTTACCAAACATCACATCTGGGGTTTCACTTCAGCCAGACTTGGAGTATTCAGTTTAGTATCTCAGCAAATTCAAGTGTGTCTCACCGACTGTATGCATATGGAGTCTTATCGGTAAAACTAATGGCTATCGATATAATGTCTTGGTGAGACCTTGTTGTCTTACCGATCAGCAACAAATGGGTGCTTTTCAGTGAGAGATTTCATTCGATATAATATCTTGGAAAGGTTTTCTTTTCTTTCCGACTGACAATGTAAAGGTTTGCATCTCTGTAAGAGTTGGGGTTTTCGGCATGAGGTCTCGACGAGTGACCTTCAGTCTCGCTAATGGAGCACAATGGGGGATTTTGTCGATATTGGATTTGACTTGTCTCAGCAACACACAAGTGGATGAAGACTTTCAGAAAGACATGGTGTGCTCTATAAGAGGTCTCCCTGACTTTGATATGTCTCACTGATGGAATTCAAAAGGACTTTATCGGTGTGAGATTTGTTCGCTCTTGGCGATCTGAGGTGAATTCAGGGTGTTTCGGTATGACATGAAACGATCTACAAGATGTCTCCCCATACTTGAAATGTATATAAAAATCAGTGTTGAAAATAGTGGAGGTGTTGTTGGCCAGTAATTCTGAGAGATAGTTATTTTGGTTGTATCAAGAGATGTATTGGAAAACTCTGTAATACAAGAGTTGGATTCTTAGGGTATTAGGGAGATAAGAGTGTTGAGTTTCTTGAGCTTACTAGAAAACAGAGAGATCCTCTGATATTACTATTGTTCTAAAAATAATTTGAGGGGTTGGTGCTCCTTGAGATAGATATCTCTAAACAAGGGGTTGGTGCTCCTTGAAATTGGTATTTCAAAATGAGGGGTTGGTGCTCCTTGAGTTGGTGCTCAAAAATTAGCCTATAAGGAATTGTTAGCAGTGGTTTTTCAAGATTAAGCTAGTAAGGAAATTTAGGAGTGGTTTTTCTACCCCAGGAGGGTTTTCCACTTGACAAATCTTTTATCTCTTTGCTCTTCTATGTGCTCACTGCTTTTTTGTGTTGTTGTTGTTTCAATTCACTGTTGGGATTATTACTGTTCTCAATTCTGTTTATGAATGATTACATTCAACTCATGAATGCATTAATCAGAGTAATATTGAGATCAAATCTGAGCTATGTTTTGTTAAATGCAAGATATCTCACTCAAATCAAATTTTCATAAGTTTTCTAATAGACTGAGTTAATGTTGTCATATTTTTGTGCTTTCAAAAGTGATTACTCAACTCTATTGTTGAAAGAAAAGGAAATCAGAATTAAAAATCTAGGCCGAAGTTGAAAAAGTTTTGACATTGATTCACCCCTCCCCCTCTCAGTGTCTGTCCATAACTCCAACAATTTTTAATTCTTGTCACATTTCATGAAAGAATTTATATTTATAGAATACATTGGTGTGAATTGAGTTCAATCTCCTTTCAATATTGTAAAGATCACCCTCCTAGGTCTTGCAGAACTTGAAGTATAGAGGATAAAATTATAGAATCAATCTTTTGTTTGTTGGCCAACCTCTTGAAACCTTTGAGCATAAGAATTGACAAATTTTTTTAGATAGTTTCAATAATTAGTTGGGAATTGAAAACAAATCAATAGGTTTAATAGGCCATCTTCCTAGAATGAATATCTCTTTAGACTAGACATGTGGCTTTCTATTTCCCACATAACACATGAAGACACATGAATGAATTTACAAGTAAATGAGAAACTCTACCACCTCAACTTAGTTATTTGAATCAAATATGTGAAATTTTAGGAATAACTTCAATATATTAACAATTGGGAATTTTAGATTTCAATTTTAACTTTGTTGAGTTAAGATGGATTTTGAACCTATTTCCCTCTAAGCACTATTTGATGATTTTAAAAGGAAGAGGGATGTAAAGTGATTTAGACCATTTAAAGTCTTTTCTAATCATATATCTTTTGAAAATTTTCTATGGAATAGACTCTTCATATTTATAAATTCTAGACATGTGTTTTCATAAAAGAACCTAAACACCACTTGTAGACACCCAAAAATGTCCTCTTACAATACCTTGTCCCAACATTACATCATTTAGACATCTTGTAGCATCTTTTGCCCTAGGTACCCATGTCATCATCTAATTAGTTAAATAAATCTTAGCTATTTGACTAATTTCATTTATTCCCTATTTATCCATAATCCCTTTTTCTATAATTAAATAAATATTTATTTATCTAATTATTCATGACCATTTATCCTCTCTAATTAAATAATTATTTTAATTATTTAATTAGTCATTAATCTATACTTTTATAATTAAATAAATATTTATTTAATTAATTATTCATGACCATTTATCCTCTCTAATTAAATAATTATTTTAATAGTTTAATTAGTCATTTATCCATTCTCCTATAATTAAATAAATTTGTATTTATTTAATTATCCTTTTCATCGTAGTCTATAATTAAATAATGATCTTGCATTATTTAATTATCTTTCCACATCATCCCCATCCTTTATTAGATAATGCTTTATCATTATTTAATAATTTTATCATTTCATTATCCTTCCCATCTTTTTAGGATTTATTTCCTTTAAAACAATAAATCAAAATCTTTCTATCTTTTTAAAATCTTATCTCATCTCGTTGTATTTCCTCTTTTGTAAAAAATCAAATCCTTATCGAATCTTATCAAATCTTATCTCCATCCACATCAAGGCTCTATAAATACAACCTCTCACAATCCATTTAGGAATCCTCACTCTGTCAAAATCATTCTTCAGTCTTCCATTTGTCTCTATCATTCTCCATTTGTCATTTTCATTAGGTCGTTATGCTGTTAAATTAAGCAACCAACATTCCTTCATTATCAATCCTTCAAAATCTCGCATTCTTACGCAGGTGGAGAAGAGAAATGTAGATAAATCGAGTTTAGTGTGGATTTGGGTTTGCATTTGTTTGTTATTGTGATTTTCATGCTTGCTCGTACTCTATTGTGCTAGTTAGGATTTGGTATATTTCTATTTTAGTTTTATATTTGATTTTCCCCTAATTTCATTGGTGAACCTGATGTGAATCCTTTGATCTAGCTTGCTTTTTGTAGGATTTATTGACTTTTTGTTATAGATCTGCCATTTTTTGGACAAAACCTTAGGTTTTACAAATTTCTTCATATCTTCTACACAACTACAAATTTTTCTACAAGATTTTCACAGAATTTTTCATCTCAAGAGGCTATAGTAAAAAAATTGAGGGTTTATTGTCATTTTTGTAGGAGTTATTGTGATTTTATGTTTTTTCATAAAATTGATTTTCTAGACATAAATCGGTGAATTTTTTAGAACTTTTTACATTTTTAGAAATCTCTTGAAATTCTAATAGGGGTCTATGTTTTACAGATTTAATTTGGAGGTCAAATACAATGCAAAAAAAATTGATCTTTTTTGTATGGTTTTCACAAATCTGAGTTTTTGGGTGTAAAACAGGGAATTTTTTTAACTTCTTTACATTTTTGGAAAGCTCTCAAAAAATTAGTAGGGATCTCTTCTTTGATTTTTTATTTTTCAGATCAATAAAATCTTCAAATAGTGAAATCTAATTCGGCTATGTCAAAAACATATATCTAAAATTTCAATTTTCTGATGAGCTTTTTTTTTTTATGGCTGCATTATAATATCATGTTTTGATCTTGTAGGTGATCATAAGGAGCTATAGTAGTAGAAATATCATTCATAGATAGCAGATTGGAAAGTGAAAACTTTTGGGTGCACTCGTTTAATCTTTCATCTCTTAATCTTGTTTGTCAAACATTTGGATTTGGGCTCTTAAAACGAATATTTTCTTCAATCACATATAAAAAATTGGGACTAAAATTAACCATTTTATTCCATCACATCTTTATTTGAGATCTAAAAAGAATGAGTGCTCCAATTTTTTTCTTACACACATTTCATTTCTAAGGGTCAATTAACAATTGTGAGTGTGAATCAAGTGTGTGTGTGATCACAAACACCTCACTTGGTTTTCTTTTGTCAAACCCTTAATAGGAGGCCTGCTAGGGGATTTCATCACCCCTAGGGACAACCCCAATTGAAGTGTGAATCGAAAGAAACACTCTTTTTGGAGTTAAAATCTTGTCACTCTTGGCTAAGCCCCAAAGAACTTTATACCTTTTGGAAGTGAAGGTGAAGGGTGGGTTACCCCTTTCTCCTAGCTATGTGGCAGGATTTTGCTTCCAAATTATTCCTTAGTCAACCTTGTGTAGACTAGCTTGAGACCTAATTGGCCATACCCCACTTGACTAGTCATAGGGCTTGTTGATGTGTCTTCCATGTGTGCTCGTTTAATAATCATCATTACATTCTTCAAATTTCAAATTCAAACTTGCTTATGTGTCTTGTGTGTGTGATTTATGTGTGTACATGTGTGATCATTTTTTTAAACATTTCCAAATCAAGCTAAACACCAAACACATAAAGACTGAGTCACTCTACATGTTCTTCCAACATATTCATATCCAATCACTTTCATCCTAATCACCCTTCTTAGCCTAATCATATTCAAGTCATCCCAATCCAATCCAAATCATATCCTTGTCATTCTACATCATATCTTAATCATCCTAGTCATCATCCTAATCAATCAAATCATCCAATCTTGTCATTCCATATCATATCCTAATCATCATCATCTCTTTAATCCAATCAACATCATTTTACACCATGCCAACATTAGAAGACCTAGTACCCCAATTCCAAGACCCCCTCCGATCACTTTATCAAGTACCACAACCATTAGACCAACAAATTATATATGGGCTCCAAGGCCTCATCCAACAGTTTCAACATCAAAGAAACCAATAACCTCAAATACAACATCTCATAGCACAAGCCCAATATCACATAGCCACTTGTAAAACCCAACAAGCACATCATCCTCTATTCATTCAACACCAATCAATTCCACCTCATTCCTATGTGGAATCTCCCTCCATTCCATATCAATCTAATCCATCCACCTATCAAAACAATTCCACATCACCTTATCCCACCTCTTTTCAAGTCAATCCTACACCAACCTATCAATTCATCCCCCAACAAGCACATGTGAGTCAAATTCCACCTTCAAAAAAAGATCAAAATCCTGTAAGTCTTAATTTCACCTTCTACAAGGGAAACACCAATCTAGTTCATGCACCCTATAACTTTATCAAACCACCATCCAATCAAATTCCAATCCCTAAGCCACTATATCCTAGTCCTAATTCATTGGCCTCTCCACCTTCTAACCCATCAAACTCTTCATTACCACCATCCTCATCTAATCCTCCATCATCTCTATGCCCTAAATTCAAAAATTTCAAAAGTAAACCTATGGCATTACCCAAATCCACCCATCCACCTACAAAAGATGTGACCCAAGGGCTACTAGCAAGGAATCAAACATCTCCATATCATCCAATTGATATGTTTGAACTTACCAAAGAGTCTTCAAACACCATGCCCATTCTTACAACCCCATCATGTCTCCATGTTGTTGACCATCTAGAACATGTTGAGCCCATTCAAGAGTCATCCCCTTCCACTTCCATTCAACCAATCCAAGAGCTATTTCAAGATAATTATCTTAAGCATGAGGAAACATTAACCTCTCATTCTAATCAAGATCTAGGCCCATCTAATGATCCCACTCATAAAATAATTGGTCCTATTTATGATCAAGCTCCCCTCTATGATCTTACCTATGATTAAGAAGGCCATGATGATCCTCTTAGCAAACTTTATGCATTCCATGGTCAAGAGCCTATCACTTCACCTATCCATGAGAAAGAAACCTCCATTGCTCCTATCCACTCCTTACCTAGTGCTATCCATGATTCATCAACGTCCACTTCCCTTGATGAGACATATGCCTCCCAAGCACACATAGAATATCAAACAAATACCTTGGATCTAAGTGAACATAATGCTAATCAAGATCCTAATGATCCTCCATCATCCACTATCAACCCCATTGCAAGTCCTTCATCATATCCTATTGGTCTTTCCAGCATCATTAATAAATGTTGCTCCTTAAAACAACAACCATTATCTTCCCTTGCTTTATTTTCTCCATCTAATAAGGAACTCGTGTCTAGTGTTCCACCTACACCTAGTCCCATTGTCCATTGCATACTCCAAAACATGAACCACCAAGGTAAAGGTTTATACCTTCATTAACAAGGTATTTTGGAGCCCATCCATGTCAAAGTCCCTCCACACAACTCTTATGGTCTTGGACATACACCTCAGGGACACTAGTCTCAAGATGTTGGTATTTCCTCCATGCATCCTAAGTCCACTTTCCATCATAAATCCTATCATACGCCTAAAACATATGTTTCCATCCCTCCTCCATCATCCTACAAATGTCAAAAGCATGTGACCATACACCTTCCACCATCCACTCTACCACCATTTCTTCCAACTCCTAATATCCCTCCATCTAATCTACCTCCATTACTCCCCACACCTAATATCGCCATTATACAATCCCCTTATTCATCCATCCATAAATCTTCTAAAAATCCTAATTATGACCAATCAATGCACACATTGTCTAAACATGAAGCTTCCACTCATTCCATCATACCCATGGGATTCAAAAGAAAAAAAATCAATTCCTCTACCTATAAAATAAAAATTCCTCTACCTATAAAGTAAAAAATCCTAAAAATCCTCATGCCTTAGGGAACAAAAGAAAAGAATCAAAGAAAAATACATCCCAAAATTTATATAAGCCCATACCTCCAAAAGTAAAGGCCAGAACTAAATTGGTTTGGGTCCCTAAGAAAAAGGAAAGCAAGTCAAATGAGGCATCCACATCACAAAAATCCCAACCATCCACTTCCACCTCACATTCCCACTCTATTCAAGAATCTCATATTCCATCCCACAAGCAAAATAAAAGTCATAAAAATACTAAGTCTATGTGGGTACCTAAAGCACTTCATCATTCATATCCTAAGAAAACATATCCATTTCTTTCTTAATTCCTCTACATAATGCCAAGTCCTTCAAGCCAACCATGTCATCCACAACCCTTGGAGCCAATTCAAGAGTCTCCCCTCGTAAGTCCAAGTCACCCTCTATCATGCTCCTATATTGTTGACCATCAAGAACATGACAAGTTTCTCCATGAGAAATCCCCTTCCACCTCCATTCAAATAAGTCATGAGGTATGTCAAGAGAACAATCCTAAACATGAGGAAACATTACCCCCTCATCCACATAAAGATCAACACCCTCCCAATGATTCCATTCCTCCAACAATCATCCATATCCTAAGCAAACATATCCATTGCAACAAAGTTATCAATGCATCATCAGATTTTCTATCATTTCTATCCATATCAACATGATGACGAGACAATTTTTTTATATCTATTGACCAAAGAAGCAATATTCATCATCATTTTCATCAAACAGGGCATTCTACCTCAATTTCCTAAATGCGCTAATCTACAGCCTCTATGCGCTAAAACCCCAAATGCGCTAAAGTTCCCCCCAATGCAATGAATCCCCCTATGCACCATTTTGTGCCCCAAATGTGTTAAATTTTTCCCCCTATGCACTACTTCCCTATATGCGCTAAAACCCTATGTGTATGTGCCATTTCATCCCCCCAATGCGCTGAAACCCTATATGCACTATTCTATTTTCTATATGCGTTATAGTCCCAATTTGCTACAAGCATCCTATATGCGCTATTTCACCTATCGAATGCACTAAAATGCCTATTCCCTAAAAGCGCTAAACTACATCCTATATGTGCTAAAAGAAACTTTGAAAGCGCTAAAACTCCTACTCTATGTGTTAAAATGGGATGTTCAACCCTAAATCCGCACTAAAATGCATAAAAATTTAGTTCAAAATACACATTTTTAAATCAAAGCAGGTTGAATCAACTCACTAGTGGTCCATACGCGGTTGGTCTCTGATATCGGCGAGCCCGCTTGAATCTATGCTTGTGATAAGGAATCTCCATCTTTCTGGATTTGATTGTGTTTTGGTTTTTCACATCAACGTTTCGAATCATACTACATGAATCAACGTTTCGAATCATACTACATGTCTCCTCCAGCTCTCTTTCATCCTGATGATGGATCATGTAGTATGATTCGAAACGTTGATGTGAAAAACCAAAACACAATCAAATCCAGAAATTAATAGCAATACTTGATGGATTGTGGAAACTTGATATCGTTAATCTCCATCTTGCCAAGTCAACGTCAGAGCACAAAATCACTAAAGTCAAAAGGTGAAAATGACTTGCCCTTTTTACCCCTTTTACCTTTTAAAGGTCAACCAATGTGGGTTTTTGTGGCATTTTATTTTTATTTTTATTTTTTTCTCAAACTTTGACTTTATTTTTCAAACTGGGGCATCTTTTAATCAATTATTGAGAGCTAAATCACTACATCCCTCTCATCATCTGAATTTCATCATCAACTCAACATTTTTTTCATCATCAATGATTTACCTCCCGAGGGGGCATCATTAATATTAGCATCATCTTTCAATCATAAACATATCAGAGTCAAATCAAAAGGGGCATATCAGTTAAAATTTTCCGATCAGGGGCAAAAGCAAACACAACAAATTCCAAAAGCATGAATATTTTCTTTGAAGCAATGTGTTTCACACATCACTTCAAAGGGGGGGAAAATGTATATGCATAAAAATGGTCATGTCTAATTAATCCTAGCATTTAATTAAATATTTATTATTTAATTAATTTCTTTCTTAATTCCTCTACATATAAATAAATTTAATTAATTAATTTATATCATTCACCTACTTTATTCTTCCACTTTAATTAAATAAATTCATTTTATTTAATTACCACTTTCTTAATTCCACTTAATTAATTAAATAAATATCATTGTTTATTTAAATTAATTATCACATTTAAATTTAATTAAATCTTTGATTTAATTAAATTTAATAGAACTCTTTCTTCTAGAATTAATTAAATTGGCTTATTTAATTAATTCCACATGTCACTTTCCAAATCTTAATTAAATATTTTATTTAATTAAGAATCTTCCATTTTCTCCAAATCTTAATTAAATATTCTATTTAAGCAAGAAAATCTTCCATGTCACCAATAAATGAATAATGAATTTAATAAATTCATTATTTATCTTCAAAATCTTTTCTCAATCTCACAAAAAGATGATTTTTACAATTCATATTTATCATCTCTCATGAAAGAGGAAACAAATCTTGCTTTTTGTTTTTCTTCTATTTTTCTCTCCAGTCATCTCCATTTTCGACCATTCAATCTGCCAAAATTATCACAGTCGTTGATCACATCAGCCAATCATTGGTTATAGATAGACAGACAGATAGACAAATGTACACACATACATGCATTAGAGACATATGATTAGCATTTTATTATTATCATCTTTAGCATTCATAATTTTGTAATTTTACATTCTAGCAATCATGGTTAGCTTAAGAATTTTAATCATATCTTCGCATACCATGCATTCATCTTTAATCTCGTTCTCTAGGAAGACTATTTGTTGAGCCTAGCATACAATCTGAGAGCAAGCTGGAATCAACAAAAACACTGGAGATAGAGGACGATAGGACGACATCAAGGATAGAAGACTGAGTTTGCATTCCTTTTATTTGATTTTATGTTTTGATATAATGTCTTATTGGTGTGTTTGATTTATTATTATTTTTAATCTACATTGGATACACTTAAAATTGACCACACACCACTAAGTGAGAAATCAATTGATCAAATCAATAAATAAATTTAATATTGGAGAATAAACCTTTAGTTATAAAATCGGCATACATTTATAAATCATCTATCAAGTTTCTCAAAAACGTAATTTGAATTTTACATTGAAATGTTCATGCTACAAGTTAGCTTTGATACACTAGTTTAGAGAAAGTACAACATTTAGTTTTCCTAATAGAACAATGCCACTATGTACATAAGAGTTAAACTAGGAATTAAGGCTACACACAACCTATAGAGCTTATGAATAACATCCTACAAATTAAGGCTTAACTATGATCATAATGCATCCTTACATAATTCACAAAGGATCTCATCCAAATAAGAGAAAGGGGTATTAATCATCCATACTTCACATTTTAATATTTATTTAGTTTATAAAATTTATAGATGTCTAGCTATTCATATTGCACGTAGTTTGGATTAACAAATATGACTTAAATTTCTATGTTTTATTTAAGAGAATACAACATGCACTAATAAGCTAATAACATTCATATAGAGTGACAACATGCTCATATCAACTAGCATCATGATATATACACTTATTAAATCAAGCACATAGTTTCACATGAGGTACATTATTTTACTTCACCAATACACTTTCTTAGGTTAAATTATACAATCATAAAGTTTTCAGAGATAATATTAGCTATCATTTATATTATGTTCATTTTATAATTAAATCAATTTGTTGGTTAATATATTTATGCATCGATTGTGTATACCTCCTTTATTAGTCAATTATGAATTTTATTGGTAGTTGTGTGGGTCACCAACAACATACCAAAATGTACCTAACCCATCCTATAATTTGTTCCCTCCCTTCATGCTATATCATCAAATATTACTACACATTCTTATTGTACCTCTTCTATTATATCGCATGCCCCTAATATTGCACTTGTCACCCCTTCCACCCTAAATACACTAAGAACCATGAGTGAGAGTAAAAATCATAAAAAGAACCACAAACCCTAAAGAAGAATAAAGCTATATGTGAAATCATAAAGATGACTCAACTTAAAAAATAAGATTCAATTCAAACCCCTAATGTGGAAGGAATAAATCCTAAGGCTAAACCCTAGGGGAGTTTAAGTTATGTTTGTTTCACCAAAATGTAGGGTAATATAATTCCTTTTACATAAATCTAGGCTACTTAAATCAATGCAAAAAATAAGCCTACAAATAACCTAGAATTAATTAAGTAGTTAGATTGATAAATTGAAATGGTTATTTTCAAAAATTAAATGCAATAGATGGGTACATACACTTATCTTTCAAACCTATGATGATGAATTAATGTTGATATTGTGCAAAATTAACTCATTGATTGGTAAATAAAATTGATGCTTACTATCTAGTGATTGTCTTGAAATTTGTATAGTCTTGGAAATCTTAGTAGGCTAAATTTGAGTCTCTTTAGATTGAACTTGAGCATCAACAAACTTATTTGTTGTGATTGAATGAATTATGACCCATAAAACAATCTACTAGGAAGTTGCATCAAAGAACTATTCACCTTTGTCTTCAAAGTGTTTGAATTTGTTAAGGTGGTGTTTGCAAACACCACAAGAGAGATTGTGAGATTAATAAAGTCAACTTCTCCCAAGTCAACCCCCTATTCAGACTGACTTTACGATTTTGAGTGAATGATTAAAGACATCATACATAGTATTATAGATGACCTATATGATTCCTATACATTATTTTTATTAAGTTCAAGATGTTCCTAGAGTGAGTGTTTCTTATTTGACCATTATGAATTAGTTGCACAAGTGAATGTCTTTAAATACCAAAACATAGCACCAAGTTGTGCAAACGTGTACCGGTATTAGAAAGAGTGATAATCTAGAAATTAAAATTTGAGGTTTAAAAATTTAAGGTTAATTCTAAGTGTCTTAGAAGTAAACCTAAGATTAAAAGGTGTTAATATCAATATTAATTTTAAGACATGAAGTAGATGTATAAAAATAGATGTAAATGTAAATTAATAGATAGTATATAAATAATAAATATGTAGAAATAGACATAAGTAAAAATAAATTAAGATCAAATATATAAAATAAATATAAGATTGCTTAGATGTAAAGCTATTTTCTCTAATGATTTTCTCCCTGTTGAAGTGATCATGCACAGTCTATTCTCTTACATTATTTTGTAGCAATCAACTCTTGCTAAAGCAATGAAGGAGAAACACAACAACACTTCTGAGATTGAATCCCGACTATTTAAAGTTCAGTATTAGTTGGCAGTGATTGCAAAAAATTCTAATGGAGCTCTACTGTCAATGTTTAATATCATTACGAATGATCATGTACTCCTCACTCTTGGAGAAAAATGAGTCTCATGTCCATTGTATGCTACCCTTAACAGTGTTTCTTTATGTTGTTTTAGTTGGTATATGCTCTGGTTTTTTTGTTTGACTGTCTCTGACAGTCATTCGGGTTAAGATATGCCTCTTTTATGCACATTTGTACTCTTGTAAATTATTTTTCTATTAGTAATATATTGCATTTTCTCAATAAATAAATAAATATAAGAAAGATAAAAACAAAGATCAAATTATTAATAAAAAATATTACATGTCAATATATAATTAATATTGAGAGTCATTCTACAATTACAACAAGAGATATAGTATAATGACATGAATATCTTAACAAATTTTCTTATCTTTTTTCTTAATTTTGAAAGACATTTACATGTATATAATAAAATAAATAAAAATAAAAGGATAAATAAAATAACTCTAAATCAAAGGGAAGTGGGATGGGTATGGTGATTTCACCATGACACTATTCATTGAACTTTATTCATTTTTGGCATTCGTATGAAAACCGTCTTACTTTTGAGCCACCTATATTATTTTATATTTTGTTAGCCCTTCTTTCCACGGCTGTCTACATTAATGGATACAACTGCTTTTATAGTGTTGAATATTGCTCCCTATAATACTTACACCAAAAGGACAAGTACACGTGCATTTTATGATCGCATTTCTTGTTGGATTTTCTCCATGGTTTTTTGTGCAGTCAACAAAATTTGCAATTGACTATTTTCTTATTATTTCTAGTTTGGTAGATTCATTGTTACATCATAGAAACTCGCAAGTCTATACAATAATGTTTTCCTACTTATCTTGACTTCGACGCCCTCTAGTATTAGTATTTTCCTCTGCACCATCTAGGGAATCCCTCCCCCATCTAATATTTTTTTGGTTCATGCGATGAGGATTAAATTAAGCATGTTATGTGGCAATTATAATATTTAAATGACATGGCATAATTTTTGGACGCGGTTTATCTCCCTACAATAATGCATGTCTTAGACATGATAACATAAAAAATCATAGAAACACACATAACATGATGGGACAGCATAGTGCAGGGCTTGTCAAGACGGAAGAGAAAAGTGACAAATTTGTTAGACGAGAGGAAACGTTACGGTGACAGAAACGAGGAAATAATGCCACCACCAGGTAGTGTTGCCCGTGTTTTGCCGATAGTCAGTGTTGTGGGCAGGAGTTTCACCATAAAACTTGTCGGCTTGGTGGCTTACGGGAGAAGCTATCAATTTCTTTGGATTTTGTGCACCCGTAGGCATTGGATGCTAACGTGAGTAAGACCTACGTTTTAAATTGTTATAAGTATTGCTTTTCAAGAAGATGTGTTTAAATATGATAATGCACAAAATAATTGCAGGTTAGAAAACACACTGTGTTGTGAGTTTTATCATTATGCACATTCAAAGCTAAAGGTTGGTGTGCATGAGGTTGTGTTGCAAGATAAAACAAACCAAATTGAGGTGAGGGGTGACTAACCAAATGGGTTGTTACTTGTAAAGGGTTTTAAAATAGTATGTGGGTTGTTGGTTTCATAACACCCAATATTTTGCAGCCTGCAATTTTTTTGACAGTATGAATGTATTGAAAACCTTTTGTTATTTAGACAATACAAATGTATTGAAAGACACCTTCAAAATTTATAACAAGTCTTAGGTAGACTAATAATTATGTTTCAATTCCTCATATGATGGTAAAATAAATGCACAAAATAATTGCAGGTTGGAAAACACAATGTGGGTTGTCAATTATTTCATTCTGCATGTTGAAATTTAAAGGGTTGAGAGCACGGAGTAGAATTGCAAGTGGGGCTTACATAAAACTAACCAAATTGAGCTAAGGGGTGACTAACCAATTAGGTTGTTATGTGTAGAGGGTTTTACAACAGTTTGTGGGTTGTAGGTTTCATAACACCTAGTGTTTTACAACCTAGAATTTTACAAAATAGTACATGAGTGTTTTGAAAACCTTTCGTTATTTATGCAGTACAAATGTAATGAAACGCACCTTCAAAATTTATAACAAGTCTTAGGTAGACTAAAAATTGTGATTAAATTTCCTCATATGATATAAAAATAAATGCCCAAAATAATTGAAGGTTGGAAAACACAATGTGGGCTGTCATTTATTTCATTCTACATGTTGAAATTTAAAGGGTGGAGAGAATAGGGAAGAGTTGCAGGTGGTAGTTACATAAAACTAACCAAATTGAGTTGAGAGGTGACTAACCAACTGGGTTGTTACGTGTAGAGGGTTTTACAACAATTTGTGGGATGCAGGTTTCACAACACAATGTTTTACAACTTGGAATTTTACAAAACAATATGAATGTGATGAGAAAACCTTTTGAACATATTTAGATAGTATGAATGTACTGAAAGACACCTTCAAAATTTATAATAAGTCTTAGATAGACTAAAAATTGTGTCACAATTTCCTAATATGATGGTAAAATAAATGCACAAAATAATTGTAGGATGGAAAACACAATGTTGGTTGTCAGTTAAATTTCATTCTGCATGTTGAAATTTAAAGGGTGGAGAGCACAAGGAGGAGTTGCAAGTGGGGGTTACATAAAACTAACCAAATTGAGCTAAGGGGTGACTAACCAATTGGGTTGCTACATGTAGAGGGTTTTACAACAGTTTGTGGGTTGTAGGTTTCATAACACCCATTGTTTTCCAACTTGCAATTATTGTAATGAAAACCTATTGTTATCTACAGAGTACGAATGTAATGAAAGAAACCTAAATTTATGACAATTGTTAAACTTAGAGTAAAAATTGCATTTCAGTTTCCTCATACGATGGAAAAATAAATGCAGAAAATAATCGTAGGTTGGAAAAGCACAATTGGTTGTGACTAATTTCATTCAGCTTGTTCTAAGCTCAAGGGTGGAGAGCTCAGGGAGGAGTTGCAGGTGGGGGATAAATAAAACTAATCAAATTGACCTGAGGAGTGGCTAACCAATTGATTTGTTACATGTAGAGGGTCTTACAAGAGTATGTGGGTTGCAGGTTTCATACCACCCACTGTTTTCTAACCTACAATTATTGCAATAAAAAACTTTTGTTATTTACAACTTGTATGAATGTAATCAAAGGAACCTTCAAAATTTACCACAACTATTACTTAGAGTAAAAATTATGTTTAAATTTCCTCATATGATGGAAAAATAAATGCACTTGAAATAATCACAGGTTGGAAAAACACAGTGGGTTGTGAGTGATATGATTGTGTTTGTTCTAAGCTAAAGGGTGGAGAGCACAAGGATGATTTGTAGATGGAGGATACATAAAACTAATCAAATTGACCTGAGGGGTGACTAACCAATTGGGTTGTTATGTGTAGAGGGTCTCACAATAGTATGTGGGTTGTAGGTTTCATAACACCCACTATTTTCCAACCTACAATTATTGCAATGAAAACCTTTTGTTATTTACAGAGTACAAATGTAATGAAAGAAACCTTTGAAATTTTCCACAACTATTACTTGGAGTAAAAATTGTGTTTTAATTTCCTCAAATGATGAGAAAAATAAATGCACAAAATAATTGCAAGTTGGAAAAATATAGTGGGTTGTGAGTGATTTTATTCGGCTTGTTCTAAGTTCAGGGTGGAGAGCTTGAGGAAGAGTTGCAAGTGGGGGATACATTGAAACAACAAAAATAGGGAGCTTCCAATATTTTAGGAGATAGGAGCACAAGGATAGGATCCTATTTTACACTCTTGTTTCACTCAAGGAAACCCTAGAGATCTCAATCCACTTGGATGGAACGAGGGGAAAAAAATTACTAAAGGTTGTCCTAGGGTATGTTTAGAAACTAAAGATGGGATTCACCACCAAGCTAGGGCTTGGAAAGATAAGAAATATAAATGAAATGCAAAGTATCATGCAAAACCTAACTAAATGACCTAGGAAATGAAACTGAAAATCAAGATAACAAATTGAGAATGAACAAAGGTGCACCTGGAAGAATGATGAGGTCAAAACAAGCTCCAAAACCCTAAAAACCTATTGTTTGATGCCCACTAGGACTCATACACCAATCTGGGCAATTTAGTCCCAGACTAGGGTTTCTGTGCCAAAATTGGAATCTCACAATGGTTGATTTGAATTCACATAAATTTGGAAAATGATTTGTATTGGGACTCAAGTGCCACACTTGTAGTCTATTAGTCCCACTTTGCTTTTTCGAAGGGTTAAGACCTAAATCTACTCTCCTATCTTTGCTCTTCCTTCCACACTTTGTTTCCGGATCTGGAACTCTAAATTTGAACTTGTAGATGAATTTTCATGGTGATGACAACCTTGTGACAACTTGACAACTTCTCTCTACCTTAAAAATTTATCTTCAAAGGATCTTCAAGCTCTAAGACACTTAGATCTGCAATCACACATGTAGAGAGAGAAAAAACTTGTTGATTTGTTAGGAGATAGGGGTTTGCCTTGGTCAAACCCCGTTTACGTAATTAAACCTCATGATGAAATAATGAAACATGAACAATGATACGTTGAATGATTTCTTGAGATATAAATCAACATTGAAGTGGTCATGTAGAATGTAGATCTTGATCTTGAATATAGATGTGAAAAAATTCTTGCAAATGGATCTTCAATGCTACATCACAACACTAGCTCAACAACATGCTTGATTCCTAATGAATTTTTTATGATGTTGGATCTTGAATTGTTGCAAAAAATGATGAATAATTATGCCTTTGAATGCCTTAGAAATTCTCTTGTAAACTCTCTTGACACTCTTGTGAAGTCTTAGAATAGTTAACTCTTGATTGGTTGGGATGATATCATGAATGCTTTAAAGGTGAAATAATGATTTGAGACCTTGTTTATTTAGGCAATCCATCCAACTTACTATTTATTAGATTCCAAAAGCTGACATTCATGAAATTTGAATTCAAAACCCTGATTTCTAGCTCAAAACCCTAAAAAGGGGCCAAATGGGACTCATGTGCCACTTTTGGCATATAGGTCCCATTTGGATGGGACTCATGCATGCCCAAGGTGGCATATGGGTCCCACCAAGCCTTTTCAAGTGGAGGAAATGTGGGGGAGTTGAGAAATTAAGTATATTGATGTCTATGTCAGGATTTCGGTTGAAATAAGGCTTGGGATGCATAATATAGGGTCTTAGGGGCCTATTAATGATGATTTGAAGATCATAGATGCAAGAGGGACAAAAAATCAATGTGAAGGTGTAAATAAATACACTTTAAATGTAACATTAAATTAAGGCAAAAATAGGTCAATTTAGCTTAAAAGGGCCCTAAATTGAATGTGAATGTGTAAAACACATTGCAACACTAGATCAAGGCAAAATTAGGTCTATTTTAATGTTAATCATTCCCAAATTAAGTGTGAAAATGTAGAGGGATACTTTTTTTGTTGCCACATACATAAAACAAATCAAATTGATCGAGGGGTGACTAACCAATTGAGTTGTTACATGTAGATGGTTTTACAACACTATGTGGGTCGCAGGTTTCATAACACCCAATGTTTTCCAACCTACAATTATTGTAACATTTGAAAACCTTTTGTTATTTATAGAGTACGAATGTAATGAAAGTAACCTTCAAAATTTACCACAACTATTACTAAGAGTAAAAATTGTGTTTCAATTTCCTCATATAATGGAAAAATAAATGCACAAAATAATCACAGGTTGGAAAAACACAATGGATTGTGAGTGATATGGTTTTGTGAAACCTACAACCCACACTATGTTGTATAACCCTCTACACAGTAGGGTATGCTTTTAACCAAAAAGTAGGAAAGGCAATTACAAAAAAAAGAAAAGAAAAGAGCAAACCCTTCAATGGAATACACATGAAGACCACCTAGATTCCTCAAAGGCAACTAAGAATGAAAGGTAATAGACACAAATGACACACATATCACAAGTTCTTTACCCATGAACGATTTCCCAATAAGGTGAGCAATAGCTCTTTCCAAGTATGTAAACTTATATAAAAGTGATTGTATATTAGGGCTATGAATAATATACAACCTTTTGGAACACATATTCCTAAAGTTTCAATAAGGCACGCACCCAAATATACCAGAGAAATTTTGAAAATTAATTGCAAATTAACACTAGAAAACTTACAGTCAAAAGAGAATAGAAAGGGACACATAGATCCCAAACATCTCCTCATTTATTCAATACAGTGGAAGTTCGCAAACTTCTTCCTTCTCTCTATACAAAGGCCATGCTTGAAAATCCTAGCTACCACTCTCTTTTCCTAAAACTAAATATTCTCATTCCTTTGTAGAGCATCCTTATTCTGAAAGAATAACTAATTATTGAAAATTAGTTACTAAAGAAACCTCCAATTATATGTAGAATATATTTTTTTTTACCTTTCATATTTTAATTTCTTCAATATTTTGCAAATATTGGTCCCCCCAAGCCCGCTTGGCTTAAGCTTAAGAATTTGATGGCTCAACCAAATGTAACTCGAGTCAGGTGAGTGGGGGTGGGGTCATTCATGATCATAATGGGAAAATGATTCTGGCTTATGTAGTGAATCTTGGCATTAAATCCTCTAGATTTGTTGAGGTGTGGTGGTGTTCTATGGTATTCAAATTGCCACAAATTCTAGATTTTCCAACCCATCCATTGAAGGAGACACCAAAAACACCATTCTTTTGCTGACTGGGATGGATAAACCCTGTTGGTCCCTCTGTGACCCCATCTTGTCAGCTTGCAATCTCATTATTACTCTTGGCAATAGCAGATCTACTTGCGTGTATAGAAATGGAAACAAAGTAGCGGATGCGCTAGCTAACCTTGGCACTTTTACTCCAAATTTAGTTAACTGGGATAATATCTCTTATATCCTCAGGCATGTGTGTGAGTTAATTAATAATGATGTCAAAGTAATACATCTCTTGTTAACTCCCTTCATCATTTTTCATGACTTAAAATTATGGAAAATTACCCTTTCTAAGTAGTCTTTTCATAAGCCTTTATATTATTGGCTCGAGTATCCTTCTCGATATTTCTACAAAACTCTTTCTCTTGCTCTATTGTCTGCAAATCTTTCCATGGGGGCAAGCTAGTCCAAGAAGAACCCACCACTTGTGAGGTGTGGAAGCAAGATAGGCAGGTTTTTTCCTATTATTCAACAAGGTAAATTGGCCTCATATGTGGAGGGCATGAAGGGGCATGACCCCAAGTTTTCTATTGAGTTTGCTAACTCCTGAATGGTGGCACCATCACCATTGGTGGGTGCTCCTTCCTTGTGAACATTGAGTTGATTGTTGAGGTGGCAAGGCTTTCATTGGAAGGGTATTGCATACCTTGAAAGCCTAAGGGGCACCACCAAAAAGATATGGAGAGGTTTATGAAAGAAGGCGAAAAGGTGTTTTAATAGACCCCAAAGTAGTTTTAACAGGGCCAACTTCCTTAGGATGTTGATTAAAAGAGCAGAAGTGTTGATGAGGTATATCATGTTAGAGGGTCATTTTTATCACTTTCATGCCCTTCTCTTTCTCATGCTTAACCATTTATGCTATAATGTCAAAATGAATTTTTCTTTCTGAATTTTTTCTTCTCTTGAATAGTCCATTAAGAATGTCCAAGGTAAAAGTAAAAATCTCCCCATCCATGAGGGCTTAATCTTCTACCTATTCCATCATCAAGCCACTCTTTTAGGCTCCTCGACCACTATCAAGAGGAACACTTTAGTCATCTACAATCCTACCGACCCCTTGAGGGCCCCATTTCCACTTTTACCTTGGATGAAACCCCGCCCAACATTCGCCGTATCACCAAGGCCCGGGGAAAAACCCTTATTAACAAGGAAACCCCTCCTGACCCCATTAAAAGTGTGTCTTTCTAAGAGACCAATCATCCCGGCATATATCAAGTGAAAACCTAAGTCTTGGGGCTTGATCCTAAATTTGGCATAGAACTTAACATTTCTTGAAATTTGTCTCCCAAAATTAAGCTACTGGGACTCATACACCCCGACTGGTGCATGAGTCCCGCTTTAGCTTGGACCTATTTTGAATTCAATTCTTGGTGGGATTTTATTCTCGTGGATCTGATGTCGACTTGTAATATTATAATTTCAAAAAAAATGGCATAAACAAGTATACATACAAGGTTATTTCACATATTCTCACCTAGCAAACTAACAAGACCTAGAAATATAAGTGATCTTATGAGCATTCAAGCAAGAGCATTGAAGAGAATTTTCAAGGCATTCAAGAGCTAATTATCAAGCATTTTGGAGCTATATTCAAGATTCAAGCATCATGTCAAAGTCATCATGCATCATGTGTTTTTTTGAGCTAACATTTGTGATGTAGGTTTTCATGATTCAAGCAAGCATTAAAATCAAGATTCATAGCATTTAATCAAGTGTCAAGATCTACATTCATGCTATCCATTTCATACAAGATTGCAGCCTTTTTTACAAGGGTTTGGTGAGTTACAAATTGCATATTTTTCATTCATCATTCCTTCATTCTATTTCATTTCATTTCAAGGTTTGATTAGCAAAATGGGGTTTGACCAAGGCAAACCCCTATCCACTAACCAATAATTTTTTTTCTCTCTACATGTGTGATTGCAAATCTAGGTGTTTTGAGCTTGAAGATCCTTTGAAGACTAAGTTGCAAGACTGAAGAAAGTTGTCAAAATTGTCAAAAGGTTTTCATCTTCACAGAAAGTCACCTACAACCCAGAATTCAAGCTTTTAGACTCAGAGATTAGAAGGGAGAGAAGCTATAGAAGATCACTAGAGGATACTAGAATTTTAGCCAAACCCTAATACTGGGACTAAATCTCCTTGCCTGGCCTGTGAGTCCCATTTCACATCAAAAGTCATAATTTCAAGATTACAGACCTTATCTCAGGCATCTCTAGTTTTTCAGGTTTCCCTCTATTCATTCTTAGTTTATTATTCTGATTTTATGTCTCATTTCCTAGGTTACATAGTTAGACTTGCATATTACATTCATTTCCTTATTTCTAAGAACTTTCTTAGTGGTGAAACCCCTTTGTTTAATCACACCTAGGGAGACCTTGTAGCCATCTCTTTTCCTAATTCAATCATTAGGTTGAGATCTCTAGGGATTCCTTGAATGAACTAAAAGCAAAATAGGAAGAGGAATATTCCCCTCTTTTTGTGTTCCATATTCTAAAAGGTAGAGCACCCTATTTCCATGTGTTCATTTTGGTGAACCTAACAATCAAACCCTCTTTTTTCTGATTTGGAGTGTATTTTAGTCCTAGATCTAGCTTACATTAACTTTGCATTAGGTCTTGCATTAGTTAATTTGCATTTATGGCTTCTAAATCTTGCATTAGTGAAAGTGCATTTATGTTGCATTTTTGCATCTTGTATCATTGAATTTCATTTGAAATCTATAATTTCACATAGTCACTTGTCAACATACAAGTTAGAAACCTTAATATTCACTCATAATTTGTTGAATTTAGAGTAAAAACCCTAATCTAGGACTTATTCAACCCTCTGGGAGATTTAGTCCCAGTATAGGTTGTTTTACTTGATTTCTAGGGATTTTGTGTTGTGTATTTTTCAACATTTGAACCCTTCAAAAACCCTACTTGCAACTAATACACCCCTTTGGGAAATTTAGTCCTATATCAGGGCTTAATCTATATTTTACAACATTAAAAACCTTGTTTCTGTGCTTTCGTTTGTTGTTGTTAGATTTTTATTTTAGTTAAAACTGAGTTTCTATTTCATTCATTTCATTAGACCTAGCTTAATTTGGTTCATTTTGTGAATTGCTTAATTTCAAAATTGCATTAATAATATTTCATTTCCAGATTGTTGCATATAGTGTAATCAAAAAATTACCTTGTTTAGAATCTAAAAATTGCATCATGGATATGTGCTTTGGTAAACTTTGGATTTCCTTGAAATCATTAGTGGATGTGTCAAGCCATGCTTTTGGAAATGACCCTAATGAAATTAAACTCACTCATGCTCAATCAACTCTTAATGCATGTCCTCCTCGTGAATTTGACAACATTGGAGAAGATGATGACAACATGAACAACTTCATAAATGATTTCCTTAACAACCTTGAGACTAATGCATCCTTTTATTCTTCTATGAAACAACCAACACAACTTGAGATGTTTTGTCTTTTACATCCTAAAATTGAAACACATATTGAGCCTAAGTTCCCTACAATAGGTGAACCTAGCACATCTAATCAAGTAAGCATTCAACCATCCTATGTTAATAAAGTGACCAACACTCCCATCAACCTAGAAGAGACATATGGAAAAGAATTCATGATCTTAAGTAAACAAGGATGCAATACAACAAGTGAGCATGAAATTCATCAACTCTTTGAGTAAATACCAACTGGAGATAGCAAAGGGATAGGATATCAAGATCCACCTCCCAATATACATGTCATCCTTGCTAAAGAACAACCAATGCCTCGTAATGATGATAAGGATGATAATATCATCTTAGCTCCTCCTCTAAAAATTGGTGAATCTAGCAAGCAACGAAGGCCTTACAAACTAAAGAAGCTAAAATTCCCTTGTCCACCATCTGCAACTGAAAGAACCTTACACATACTTCTAAGTCAAAGACTTATTATATTACCACCCATGAGATAAAATCGAAAAAAAAATCCTAAGAACACAAACACATCACATTGTTGATATCATAGAGTTCTTGGACATAGTACTAATGAGTGTCTTGCATTAAAAAAAATATTTAAAAAGTTTGATATCATATCTAAATAATCCCTTAAAGCATGTCCTTTCACTCCTTGCTATGTAATAGTTGTAAGATCATAGCATTCTTACAATTACATGTTTTACATTTACTACAAATCATTTCAAAATGCAAGGAGCTCTTTCTCATCAACTACCTTGTCTCATTCTTGTCTCGCACACAATGGGGGAAAGAATTAGATAGCCTTGTCCTAGTTTTGGAATTTTATTGTCCCTTTGGATGGTTTTCTTCCTTTCGTATACGATGAACAAGATTGGGATGCAGACGACCTAATAATAGGTTGACTCGCATGTGCCTTACTAGTCTTGTCTTTATTTTCTTTTCCATGTTTCTTTTATGTGATTGCATGTGTGTAATGTGATTCCTCGTACTATTTTTATTTATTTATCTCTCTTTGTGACATTCCTCTATTTTTATCTACATTCTTCTATATGTCATAAATTCTTTATCTTTTTCTTTGTCTTGTGTTTTCCTTTTGGTGATGATGCAAGGTGTCGAGACATTTAGGTCTCTTCCATGTTGACCTAAAAGATTTTCTTTGTTTTCCCTCTCTTTGTCTCAGTCTTCCTATTCCATGAGTATATGGGTAATGATGATGGTTCTGAGCTCTCTAAAAATATTGTAGAAAAGACATACTAACCCCAAATCCATGGATCCCTTATCTTATTTTGAGATTTCATTTTTGGGGCAACCCCTTTTCATAACGTAGCTTCATTCAGAAACATATGACTTGGCATAGGGCTTTCCAAGTCAGCTCTCATGTCCTCTTTATTGTTAGCATTTATCATTTTCTACTTTAAGTAATTTCTCACAACATGGTGTTTAGCAATTTCTTTAAAGTGGGGGAATACATTGGCATTATATTCTTTTTGCATTTCTCATGTTTCATTATGTAGTCTTCTTACTTCATGCGATGTGTCTCTCTCTTGGTGATGACATTGGGTGTGATGTCCTTCAAGAGCATGATCTCTCTTAGCATATTATATTCCTCTTAGTGGCTTGATGTGGTGCACTGCATCCCCTAAGTTGTGAATCTTCTATTCTTCGATTGGTCCTCTCTTGGAGATGTTAGGCATAATGTTCCCTAGGTTGATACCTTACATGAACTAAGAAAAACTCCTTTGAACATACCTTACACTATTTTGCATTTACAATATATGTTATATGGCCACCTTGCATAACACACTTTGCTTTCCTATGGAGCCATCTTGTTTGTTCATCGGTGTCAAGCATACGAAGCTTTTCTTTCCTCATGGACTCTATTGTTTATGTTTTGTGGTGCCTTATCAAAGTTATCAAGAGGTATAGATTTGGTATGGTTGGCATATGGAAGTTGAACTTAGGCGTGATGTTCCCATAGCCACTTGCTTGTTTGTGTGAGCACATACCGGTCGTGTGTGTATATGTCTCACCTTTTTGGGGGCTCACCTAATGGATGGCTTGAGATTTCACTAGCCATTGTGAGCATGCGTTTGGTTTGCATAGTGGACATCATGTTCCACTTGTAAATGTTTTTGGAGAAACAAATTAGATCTAATCCACATCACATTGGATAAATGGTCGAGGCTTGATCCACCCTCTATTTTTTTTCTTTCTTCTTTATGTCTTTGGAAGTGTATGCTTGTACCTTGTCGTTGCTTCATAAATTATTCATATGTGTGCTCTTTTGTGCCTATCTTAATTTTCCATAGGATCTTGATCCTCGGGGCTTACACAACCCTCTTGAATGTTGTCATCCTATCTCACTAGCATTGGTACACTTGGACCTCTCTTGATGCGAGTTTGTCTACTTTAGTGTGAGTTTGAAGCAAGTTCCTTCTCCCACTAAAGTGGGGGCTAAATGTAGTGTAGAAAAATGTATCACTTTACATTTTCACACTTGTTTGGGCCCTTCCTGCTAAAATTGGGCTTCTTTATGCCCTATTTGGTCCTATTTTGCATCCATAAGCATTATTTAATGCATCTTTCTAAGGATAATCCTGACACTTATCTAATGACCAATAATAATTTAATTATTTTAGGTTGTGTGTTCCAGATTTAGTGATCTGGGACTCATACGCCACCTTGGGCATATAGGTCCCACCTAAGTCTTGGGGCCTGATCCTGAATTTGGCATAGAACTTAACATTTCTTGAAATTTGTGTCCCAAGCTTAGGCTATTGGGACTCATACACCCCAACCGGTGTATGAGTCCCACTTTTTCTTGAAACTATTTTGAATTCAATTCTTGATGGAATTTTATTCTCCTAGATCTGATGTCATCTTGTAGTGTTGTAATTTCAAGAAATTTGGCATAAACAAGTATAAATACATGGTTATTTCACATATTTTCACTTAGCAAGCTAACAAGACCTAGCAATTCAAGTGATCTTATAAGCATTCAAGCAAGAGAATTGAAGAGCATTTTCAAGGCATTCAAGAGCTAATTATTAAGCATTTTGGAGCTATATTCAAGATTCAAGCATCATGAGAAAGTCATCATGCATCATATGTGTTTTTGAGCTAACATTTGTGATGTAGGTTTTCATGATTCAAGTAAGCATTCAAATCGAGATTCATGGCATTGAATCAAGTTTCAAGATCTACATTCATGTTAGCCATTGCATACAAGATTGCAACCTTTGTTACAAGGGTTTGATGAGTTGCAACATTGCATATTGTTCATTCATCATTCTTTTATTCTATTTGATTTCAAGGTTTTATTACCAGAATGAAGGTTGACCAAGGAAAACCCCTATCCACTAACAAATCAACATTTTTCTCTCTCTACGTGTGTGATTGCAAATCTAGGTGTTTTGAGCTTCAAGATCCTTTGAAGACTAAGTTGCAAGATTGAAGAAAGTTGTCAATGTTGTCAAAAGGTTATCATCTTCATGGAAAGTCACCTACAGACCAGAATTCAAGCTTTCAAACTCAGAGATCAAAAGGGAGAGAAGCTACAGAAGATCACTAGAGGATACCAAAATTTCAGCCAAGCCCTAATATTGGGACTAAATTTCCTAGCCTGGCATATGAGTCCCATTTCACATCAAAATTCATAATTTCAAGATTGCAGACCTTGTTTCATGCATCTCCAATTTTCCAGGTGCCCCTCTATTCATTCTCAATTTATTATTCTGATTTTAAGTCTCATTTCCAAGGTTACATAGTTAGACTTGCATATTGCATGCATTTCCTTCTTTTTAAGCACTCTCTTAGTGGTGAACCCCCTTTGTTTAATCACACCCAAGGAGACCTTGTAGCCATCTCTTTTCATAATTCAATCACTAGGTTGATATCTCTAGGGTTTCCTTGAACATGAACTAAGTGTGAAATAGGAAGAGGATCCCCCCATCCTTATGTGTTCCATCTCCTAAAAGGTGGAGCACCCTATTTCCTTTAGTTCAAAGAGTTACACCTGGAGATTGTATATCTTTATGAAAAGGAATCTCCTTTGCAACATATGAATTGCTACAAAAAAATGTATTATGAAATACAAATACCATAGCTACTTCAATTTCATCTTCATATGTAACAAGAGATAGTGCCAGCCTTGCATTTCCATTGCTCACCAATTTGGCTTCTAATTCTAGAGTTCTTGATGAAATGTTACGGGCTTGGATTTTTTTTAAAGGGATAATTGTTACTCTTCTTCGTAGATTTCCTCTTTCAAGTAGTAACTTTCCTATTTGTTATGTATCCACTAACACATAAAACAGCTTCCCTGTTGCAGCAATCTCCAATGTAGTTATTGTTGAGGCATCTTTAACTTTTATAAGTTGTGCAACAACACCTTTGAATTTTGATATATCAAAACTATTTACATGATCATTATAGGTAAATTGGACATTTCCTAATTGAGCTTCAAGGTGCTTGATATCAGCCTTCAAATTTTGAACTTCCTTAGATTCTTGCAAACACTCATTTTCTAATGTCTCCATGCACCCTTCTTCATAAGCAACACTTTCCATTGTTGTCTTTGTTTTATCAACTTCTTGTCTTTTAGATTGTAGCTCTCTCTTAACAACATTTTAAGCTCATTTTATTTTGATGATAAAATCTTCTTATCTTTTAATTCCTTTTATTAGTGGTTAATTTTAATCTTCAGTTGTTTTGCTTCAATTTCAACACTTCCAACAATTTATTTTCCATTTGTAAGTTGACCATTGACACATTTTTCCTCATCCCTACTGCACTTACTTGTTAACACCCCCTAGTATTCCTTTTCACAGTCTTCTAGAACTTATTTTTCATATCTTTTACTTTATGCTTTAGATTAGCTACTCCGTCATTAGCCCTTAGGACAACAAGATCCCTTTGTTTCATAGAGTTTTCAATGTCTTGAATAATTTTATGTAGCTTTGCAACTACTTTTTTTTTAGCTTTGGGAGTGTCTTTCTGATTACAAAATTTAGATGTTTCTTTTAAAAAATTCTTTATAAAACTTTTCTACCTTTATAGACAAGACTTTCATGTCTCCACCCCACTAATTATCCTTTTCTATGCACTTACATCTTATATTTCATGCTTCTTTTCATCTATTTCCAATTCTATTTGTTCCATGGAATTCTTAAGTTCAAGAATCTTTGACTTCATTTATTCAACTCCACCTATAGTATCATCTCTCAATTTCTTTACCTACACAAATTATTGTGCAATAAAAAACCTCTTGATTTTATCCACTTCTATATTGCCATTTGGCCATTGCACATACTGCACACACACCTTCCTCAACTTCTCAAGAGTAGGAAGAATCTCTCCAATAAATACATTATCTATCTCATTCAATTTTGTCTAATTCTTTTTAAGTGTTTTTACAACTAATTCCTTTTTCATTTCATACATTCTAGTACTTGTTGCCTCTAATTTTGTATTGTCATGTTCCCATTGCATATACTACTCACTCTCCTTCCTCAACTTCTCAAGAGTAGGAATAATCTCTCTAGTAAATACATTATCTATCGCATTCACTTTGGTTTGATTCTCTTCAAGTGTTTTTAGAGCAGATTCCTTCTTTATTTCATGCATTCTAGTACCCACGACCTCCTTAAGAATTGACAAGATCTCAGGAGGCTTCATGTTCTAAAATTGAGTGATGTACCCTTGTTTAATGAGAAAATATGGATTTTTGACATTCAACTGCATAGAATGAAAAAGGTTTTGTACACATGAGGGTTGTGCAAAGTGGCATTGATTTGGTACTTATTTCTCCCTATTAGAATTGGCTATGGCTGCCAAGATCTTGAGACCAAATGGAAAGCACAAAAAGAGAGAGATGAATATGACAAGAATAAATTGTATTCTTATCAATATGATTCAATGATATGATTGTTGTGTACAATGAGAGAGACCCCTTAGTTATATAGCCAAGGTGAGATGTAAGATGTCATAGGATTATGACAAGTGTCTTAATCATATGACATGAGACAGCTAATCACACTTACCTAAGTTCACATGTAGTAGTTGTCAAAAGATAAGATAATAACTAATGACAACTAACATCTTCTAGAAAGATTCCTTCCTATGACCTAAGTAAACTTAACATGTGTAAATAAGTCCCATAGTAATAAATTAACTAGGTACAAGACTTTATTTACACCAACACCCCCCCTTAAGTGCAGCTTAGTGAGTAGCATATTATTATGCAAATGACACAAAGATGGGTCTCAGCTACTAGGCCATGTTAGGTACCCATGTACATATGCAATGCAATAACAAAGAAATCTCTCAAAAATGAAGAAAAGGAGAAAACTGAGTGGGACAAAACTCCTCCCCAAAAGAGAGATGAAATACAAAAAAGAAATGCTCTCAATGATGCATGAGAAGGCCAAAACCCTATGTGAGGAAAAAAACCCCCCCATAAGAGAGAAGTAGAAGAGAGACAAGGCAACCCCCCCTCAATGTTGAGTCTCTTTCAATGATGGTAGAAGCTCGACATTGAATGTTGAAGATGATCCAATCTCGCCGAACAACGTTCCTCCCCTTAGGAAGAAACAAAACCATGGATGTATGCAGGATGTCAAGAATGATATGTGATGACGTATCTAAGGCATGCTCAAGTGTCTCCATATCAATGTCAAAATCTGACACACTCCAAACAAGCATTCTAGGCCACACTGCTAAAGAGGACAATCCAACATTTAGTAGAGATGAATTTAGAACATGATCCAAAGATAGTGATTTCCCCTCTGAAGACAAAGAAGCCTCCTCCAAATGTTGTCCAAAAGTATCCACAATCACATCAAACTACAAAGAATGATCATGTAGCTCGAATGAACAAGAGGGTCAAGGTGTTCCCTCACAACAACTGAAGAAGGAGCATCTTCACCAAAGAGAAGATGAATGTCATCAATGATGTCTCCCAAATCTGCAAGGTGAGACTCCATAAACAAGTCTGAAATACCTATCAAGAAGCCATCCAAAGTAGCCATATCTGGAAGACTATGTATATCCTGTTGCATTGAATCACAAGGAACCAAAAATTTGGAATCACAAGCATCATCAACTACAACAATAGATGGAGGAGATTAAATGCATGACTCAAGAACTAGATCTGATGTGAAAATTTCCAAGTTCAAGTAGCCAAATGTCTCCTTTGAATCACGGTTCATATGATCAACAGCCGAAGGAACAATGTCATCATCAGAAGAAAAATTTGTAAAGATATACAACTAAGATGAATGATCAACCACCCTAGTAGCAATGATCTCTCTAGTCTCCAAGTCTCGAATGATGAGTGAATCAAGTGTGACCTCCACATTCCTCCCATCTCCACCATGTGTAATATGATATATGGAAAGAAGATTGTTCTTCAAATGAGGAACACACAAGACATCCTGGAAACTTTTGTCCCCAAAAATAATAGATCCCTTCCTTGTTACACTCATGTACGTATTATTTCCCATCAAGATAGGAGACATCGTACTGTAAGGATGAAATGAAGAGAATATAGTCTTTGAAGATGCCATGTGATGAGATGCTCCTAAATCTAGAAGCCATCTCCCTGATCCTAGACCTGAAAGAGCACAAAGAGCTTGTCCTTTATCTTCTGATGATGAAGCTTTACCTTTGTCCTTTTTAGACTGTTTTGAAGTAGAAGGAGAAGAAGATCATTCAGACATTCTAGAAGGAAAATCAATGTGATTCTTTTTGAGAATATTTTTCAACTCATCAATATCCTTCTTATAACAAAAGTTTTCTTCATGTCCATCCTTCTTGCAATATGCACAAAAAGGCCTCTCCTTCTTAGATGATTCTCCTTTTAAGGATGAGGATTCTGATTCTTTATGTGGCTTGTTCTTTTTCTTCTTTTTCTTCTTATCAAGATTCCCTAATTCTTTTTGTACCTTAGACTCATTTTCCACCAATGCTTGTGACTTGGAAGACTTTATTAGACCCATGTTCATTAACTTAGCTTCCTCTTGAATTAGGAGATTTGTAAAGTCATCAAACTTAGGATCAACATATGACGCTCCCATAGAAATTTGATGGGTATGAAATCCAGAAACAAATACTGAATACTCAAGACCAAGCTTGGATAACACATTCAGAATCAATTACAAATCCTCTTTTTCAACGCTGCATTCTTTCAACTGTGTTCTTAGTTGCTTGATTTTGGATATGTAGTCTTGGATGTGGTCAAAACATTTAGGATCAATCTATTCATTAAATCATTATAAATATAATATCCCCTAATCTTATCTATTTTACCATACAATTTTTCAAAAGTCTCCCAAGCCTCTTTAGGTGTATTGCATGATTCAATATGAAATTGCAAATCAAATGAGACTAATGAACATATGCATCCAAGTGTTTTATCACAATCAATCTCCCACCTTTCCAATTCTTTAGCATTAGTAGGTTTTTGAGTGGTGTCCTTTAGATGACCTAGACCTTTCATCATGAGATAGTGCCATACTGATTTTTTCCATGTAGCATAATTATATGGAGTTAGGAGTTTAATTTGAGATTTTCCCATTGCAAGATCACAAACCAAGAAAAAGAATGCAAGCAATCACTACAAGATTACCCCTCCAAATTACTCAATCATGAAAACCCCCAACAATATATGAGCTTGACACTTTATGAGTAGTGCATTTAAAGTTGCCACTTACCAAAAACAGTGAAGTGGTCTTTGATCTTGGTAGATGTAAATTCTAGATTTGGCCATAGAATCAAGTACATTTTTGTTACAAAATGAGATCAATCTGATCATACCAATGAAAATTACATGAAAAATCATGCACTTTAAAAAAAACTGCACCCAAAAATGTTATCGTAGGAGCAAGATATGAGCACTCGAAGTTCCCAAAATGAGGACGAAGCAGAAACACGTGAGAATCTAAAAATTTTGGAAAATTCAGACACCAAAATCAAAAACCAATTGCACCATTGTGTAGAGCACAAAAAATTAGCCCAAATAAAAAAAAAATTCCTTGAAAAAAGGCATCAAAACGACTTAGTTATGGGCCTTCAAAGTTCATCTTCAAAAATGAAAATGCATTTGGAGAGGGGGGAAATTTTTTTTTAGGATGCTAACATTATCGCTGATGCGGTGATGATGTCAGCAGTTCGCTTGATTAAATTTGATGGCTACTTGAACGTCACCGTCACTAGACTGGTCCCCTACAATGGAATATGCCTTTGTCACCGGAATATTCTTTGTCACAGAAAGAATCCAGCTCTCAGGAATATTTTGTGTGGAATATTCTTAAGTTGCTACCAAAGTTAATTAGAGGGTACCGCAGATTTTATAAAATGGCTGGAATTTATTGTAGACTATAATACCCTCATCTTGTTTGGACTTATTATTTTCTATGCTTTAACTTGATACGTTGATACTATGATGATACTCTATGTGTTGTTGGATTTGACATTTATGTGGTTTTGATTGATGCTTTGTGACGGTGATTTTCTGTATTGTTGTTTGGTGTGTGTGGATGCGTGGTTTAGTTAATTGTTGCATGTGACATTATTAGTATGATTTATGATACTCGATGTGTTGATTTGGATTATTGTTTATTCAAATAGATTTTCATTAATGTTTTAAATGTCGATGTGATGATTCTTTGGTGATCATGTTATTTGGATCTAGTATTATTTTATAATGTAATGGTTTAATAATTCTAGTTTTGATGCAGTAGTTAAATATCATGCTATATTATGATCAATTTGGTTAGAAATGTTAGCTTGATATTGATATTATAATTGTTAGAATAGATTAGGTGAGAGGACAGTGTAGCATCACTCGTTCACGAGTGCCCTGCTACACTGCAATTCGTTCTCATGATAGGATGTTGATTATATATATACATGTGCTACTTGACGTTTATTTGGATCTTTTGAGGATTGCGAGGGAATAAGAGATGCACCGATTCCACTGCTTCAGCGGAGGCAGGCCGAAACAATAAGTGCTTAATGGGTAAAATGTTGAAAAAGGGAGTAGGTTTGGAAGTGTCCCCGTCCCAAGTCCGTCGTCTGTTGTGAGTCATTGTGTTATGACTGAAGTTTTGTCTTTGTCTTTATGTAGTTTGACTGTTGAGTATTCATTTAATTCTTGGTTAGTGTTTAATTAATTAATCGTATTTCATAAAATAATTAATTAATGTTGCATCGTTATTTGATTTAATTGAGAGTTAGAAAAATGTTAAATTAAAATAGATTGTAAATTAAAAGTGATTTAATTAATTAAAAGTGCAAATAATTATTATTAAATTAATATTGTTGAGAGTAATTAAATATTATTTTTTATTAATATTAAATTAGAAAATCATGTGAAGATAATATCTAAATTAAATAAATTATTAAAATTGTAGATAAGTGGTGCTTTTAAAAGCTGGAAAAAGGACCAATAAGAAAAGAGGCTTTTTGAAAAGGAAAGCAAAAAGAGCTTTATTGAATATTTATTTTGATTTATTATTTTTGTGAGGGAATTATTCACACACACAGGGAAGTTTTGCTCACATTTGTTTTGGATAGAAATAAAAAATGAAAATGGTTTTAGTTTTGAGGTTTTAATTAAAATTATTGTGAGTTTGAAAAGAAAAGATTGTTCAGAAGAACGTTGGAGGTGGAAGATCGAGAGAAAAGTTGAAGGCAGAAAGTCGAGAGGAGGATTCAAAAGGATTCTTCATCAAACGAAGGGTTTCAGGTTCCTTTCAAGTTCATTATTCCTTTTCTGATTTATTCTTCTGTAATAAATTTTGACTGCCATGTTGAAAAAAGTAATTTCTCCTTGTGTTTTAAAAAGAGATTCCTGTGATTGAGATTTGTCTGTTAAAAAAATATTTGTATTTCTCTGTAGTGAAAACCTTGGTTTAAATTCTTCAAGAAAATTTAATTATGAAATTATTGAAAAGAAAATCATATTGCTATTGTGATGAATATTGTTGCATGCCTGAAATTATTTTGGATCTTTTGGAAATCAATTTATTTATTTAATTGTTCAAAATCTCTTATTATATATATATAATATATATCTCTGTCTATGTTAAATAAATATATATACATATACCAAAATCAAATATACATATATTATTATTCTGGTTGTATCATTCGAAGAAAAATATATAAAAATTTTAGGTATTGGTGTAAATTCGTTTATACAAATATTAAATAAAATATATTTAATTCATTTCTTATTTTTTCATATTCTTCTGTGCTTTCGTACGGATGAAATTTTAATATAAATTATAGTACTGTTGTGGTTAAGATACGAATTATAAATATTTAAATAAAAATAAAAGAAAAAAGAAGTTATAAAAATATATGCTTCTATTTTTGGAATTCCGTAATTGTGAGGGTTGAATAAAATATATTTAAATTGAATGTTATTTTAATAGTTCCTTCTATGATTTTGTACGATTTGGGGATTAATAAAATATAATTTAAATGTAGTCTGGCATTAATTTTATTTGAAATTTTCTTTCTCCTTCGTACGAATACATTTCGTATTTCGTACCAGAGAATATAATAAAAATTATAGTTTTAAAAAAATTATATATATAAAAGAAAATTTAAATTTTAAAAAAAATTAAATATTTTTCTTATTGTGGGGAGTGGACGGCCCGCCATGGCCGTACCGTCCACGAACCCCAAGTGGTGGCTGTACACATCCACCACAGGCTACGCACAGCAGCCGAGGCTGCTGGGCGCAGCCAGTGGGGACTGCGTACCCCCACTGCCCACAGTACTATGTACTGTGGGCAGTTCCGGGACTTTGTCCCTTTTATATTTATTATTTATTACGTTTTTTCTATAATATAAAACAAAAGTTCATTTTATGTTTTTTAAAATTTCGTACTTTATTTAAAGTTTGTAAATTTAATGCGATGTAATTCGAATTCGTTTTTTTAAAATAAATTTTATAATTTGAGTTTTATTAATATTTAGTTTATATAAATATATATATTATTTAATAAATATTTATTATATATTATTTAATATATATATATATAAATGTAGTTATTGAGTTTTTAATTCAATTATTATTTTTATAATATTTGAATGGGACTTAGTTTAAATTTGTTTTAAGAAAAGTGGTTTTTTTTAATTTAATTCGAATACGATGGATTGTATAATTTTATATAATTAATTAATATGTTTATTAATTCTCTAAATGATATTTAATGAATTTTTTAATATACTTTTGGTAAAATCATTTTTATAAAAATGCTTTATTTGTAGTATATTTATTTTATATAGATGTGTGTGGAATTAGAATAATTTTTATGATAGATTTTATAAATATAAATTGGTGTATCTATTTTAATTGTATGGAAATATATGGATTTTATATGTTGAGAGAGGGGATAATTATATATTGTTTTTATTTATATATTACAATGTGATAATGTAATCGAGAAAATTGGAAATAAACGAAATGTTTTGATTTGGGCTGTATATTCTCAAGTTGTTGTTAAACGTAGAGTAAGGATTGATTATTTTATTCAGATGACTCTATTTATTTGAAACACTTTGATTTGGGAAGTTAATTGTGAAATTTAGAGTAAATGATTGAGTTGCCTGGAATGTTTTTCTATCATATTTCTTTTGTTCTCCATGTCGGGCAAATAGGGTTAAGGGTATTGTAAGTCTTTCAGAGAAGTTCTCTAGAGTGGGATGTTTGGTGTAGAGGTTCATTTTGTGAATCGCCTTGATGAATTGTACTATGATGTTGTACCCGGTTTCCACGAACGGGGATTTGTGCCTCCTAGGAAGTAGGAGTGGGTAATGAGATTTGTACCTCCTTTGGAAGGAGTGTGAATTCGTATTGGTTTCCTCCAGTGTTTGGAGTGAGTATCCTTGTTTTGTTTCCTCCTTGGGTTGGAGAGTTTGTGATGTCTAGTTGCCTATTGTGGTATTGTACCTTGTGTGTTGTTGATAGGAGAGTGGCTCTTTGTGGGGGTCCGGCACACAAAGGGGCGCCAGGGTAACCTACCTAGAGTTTAATTAAGTGATAATCTAAAGAATTAATGGGGGGCTTTCACACTAATAAAGATAAAAGAATGTCTCTCTCGTGAAGCAAGTGAATGATAAGGCTCGAGATGAGATGGGACGCATAGTTTTGCGTGAGGGTCCGGCGGCCGGTAGAGGCAAGCCAGGGTAACCCAGGATGGGGGTCCGGTAGCCTAGGAAGGTTGAGCCAGGGTAACTCATGGCAATTTATGCATGACACTCTTCCTATGTCAACAGTTAGCCAGTTATTGTGCGATGTTCATGATCTTTGTTCTCTGGAAGCATTGTAACCTCGTGTTAAGTGATATTGTGTTTGTAGTTGTAAGTGACTTTGTGATTGTAGATGTTAAGTGTTATTTTGTCTGTTGTGGTTAAGTGATTTATTGACTTGTCTTTGGTCATTGTTGGAAGTAGTCTTTGATATTATGTCTTGAGCTTCATTGATGTTGTGATTATGACTTGTTGTTATGTTCTGAAGTGGTTTGTTGTTGTGCTTTTGGATTTGTCGTTGTTGAGTTTCTAAGTGGTCTTTGATGTTAAGTTGTCTATTGGGAGTTAGTCTTTGTTATTGTTAGGCGTGCTTGGTCGGGGACCCTTCCTTGTCTACTCTCAGCATGGGGGTGGTTGGGTGGAACGTGCTTCGCACCCCATTGGGTTCCCTCTTCTGTTGCAGATGTATCTTTTACTTGCAGGTTTTGGCAGATGTTGATGATCCAGTGTCCTTATGTACCAGATAGATGTATATACTTCAAATGTAATATATTCATTGATGTATTGTCTCCCACGTGTGTTGGGATGACCTTGTTGTAAATTGTATATGTGGTTATTGAGTTGTATTTTCAGTCAATTGTATTCTTCTATCATTGGGATGTAATATTTATTCAAGCCATGTATTTATTCAGGATCTTGTGTTATAGTTGGTTATGTTGAGTTGTATCTATCGAAATATGTAACACTTTATATCTTTATAATTCCATGTATTGTCATATGTGCATATGTTATTAATATGGATATAGTTGATAGATATTTTAAATGATGAAATGGGAATGAATAGATTTACGTAATAGATTAATTATTGTTATCTTATTATGTTGTTATGGGTTAGTGTAGTCATGTCACTTCGTGTACCCCATTGGAACTAGTTGTGCCTCATAATACATTGTTATGTTATAATACTTAAGTATGTTTATTATATTCTTTAAAAAAAAAAAATTGTTCCATTGTTTTTAGTTCCTTTGGGGTTCGCGACTCTGGCGGGATTAATTTTATTGTAGGTACCAATGCAAGAATGAAAACTTGTCGTGGTGGAAGAAGTTTGTGTCCCAGGAGTGGGTGGGACAATGGAAGTCTTTGATCCATGTTCTACACTCCTAGAGTTTACTGTTACTGATTTCCTCCTAGATCTTTTGCTCGATCTAGGACTGCTTGGGGAATCAATTGATTCCCTTTGACACAGTTGATTTGGTTGCAAAGTTTGAGGGGCTTCACTAGATCGATTTTCTATGTATTTGGTAGGCATTGTCTAGTGCGCATCATCCAAATTGTTCACTACCTCTACCCCCAATATGGAAGCCAATGCCTCTTTATCTTTGTTAGTCACATGTCCCTATATATATATAATAAATTTCTTTTAAATTTAAAAAGTATAAAGTATAAAGTATAAATGAAAGAAACAAGGGAAACATTTACAAATCTATACATTGACAATGAATTACCTCATTGTGGCCAGAGTTTGCTCCCTTTGTTCTCTTCCCTCTATCGCTTGACATTTTGAGGCAACCTAGGACAAATTATTTTTGTCCAATCTATGGAGGCAAACAAAGTACACATTGTCAAGTATGAAAGTTTTCGTCTAGTTTGTGGTATGAAAGTTTTACCTTGAATGACTCTCTTTCTAGATTTAAACTCCTATGAATCAAATGCTTGCGCACCTGTATAGAATATAAATATATTTGAAAGGATATAAATATATGCAAAATGAGACAAATGTATTGTAAAAAAATCAACACTTGCACACCTGTATAGAATGGTAATCTTTGGGGGATAAAAAGGGCGTGGAGTGTGGTTTTATTGAGAGTTAACATAGATAGGTCCCATGCTCGAGTCACATCCACTGATTAGAAATAAAATGAATGTGTGTGCACAATCGATTAGAAACCACAAGCTCATTGTTCTGTAAAAGAATAAGTGAAAATTAGTAATAGCTAATTTAAGCCTGAAGGTCTCACAAATTTGAGGAAATGATCTATTATTCAGCTATCGTCTCAAAAGGCCTATCTCCTCATAGTGTCTTGACCAACCTTTGTTCCCACGGGACTTGGCTGCAATGGGGCGGATGTAGTTTAATGACTTGTCTTGAAAGCACTCAACTACTTTTTTATGGAAGGAAGGTCAAAGAAATTGAACTGGAAACCGAAAGCTTGGGATGGGAATGATAAGTGAACTGGGGCATTGGGGTTTCAAAAACACATTCATTGCTCTCGGATGTAGAGGAAATAATGCAATGTCTACAATTTTTCCCTCCTCCTTTGCAACCACATGAGACTTGAATGATTCACGTGTAAACAAAACAATATTCACAACCCTTTCTTCGCAATCTCTCCATTTAATCCAAACAAAAATATTTGTGGGAATGAAAAAAACAAATTGTAACCTTACCTATGGTGTCACAAACTAAATCAAATTTTCTGATCTACTTGCTTGTAGCCCTCCTTCACGTCGTTTTTCCCTTTTATCTCCTCTCTTCCTTCAAGCATATTTTTTCTCTTGTCATCTCTTCCTTCTTGACGCGGGAAGTTTTAAATTTTTGTTCTTGATTCAGTAGTCGGCGCTATAGTCGGCGTAGCAAAGTGCGCCTAATTTAGTGCCACTTTCCAGCCAAAAAAATGTAATCTTTTTGGGATCCAAAAGGTGGTGTAAAGTGCGCCTAGCAATGCAAAATGATGTATTTTTCTTGGAAGTTGATAAATAAATTGATCCTAAATTGACTTCATCTTCATATGTACCAAAGGAGCAATCATGGTTCCCTATTTTATCTATTCCTTATCCCATGTCAATTTTGTGGGTACAAAACTAATAGAGGTTAGATTTGTGAACTCAAAAATGACCCCTATACAACTAGATGAGTCATCTAAAGTGTGAAATATATGTCAAATATATGTCTAAAGTGAGGTTTTGTGTTGGTTAGCATATTCATTGAAATGATATAACTTGTGTACTAAACATTATTTGCTATGTTGTGTATTATAGGAGTGAGACGAGGCCATGGAAACAGATCATGTCATGTCAGATGAGGACACAATGATTGAAGTGGGACATCAGGTACTCAAATTTTGACTTAACTTAGGAAAAAATGATTTGATGGCATTTTGTGATACGTCCATCTTTTTTCACAATATTGTTGAAATTTATAATGTATTATCCAATCTTGACATAAATTAATGCATGCCTTTTATTATTTTAGATGGAGATTGGAGCAAATGCAAAGCCTGAGTGTTCAACTAGCAAAAAAGGATGGGGATGTGGACCTAAAATTGTTAAATCAAGTAGAAAATAGTGGATGTTCGAGGATATGATAGATCATACAAAAAGAACAAATGTTTGCACTGAACAAGAGGTTGATCAGGACTATAGTACATGGGATGAATACTTTGAGAAAATATATGACTAAAGTGAGGTTTTGTGTTCGATAGCATATTCGTTGAAATGATATAATTGGTGTAGCAAACATTATTTACTATGTTGTGTATTATAGGGGCGAGATGAGGCCATGGCAACAGATCATGTCATATCAAATGAGGACATAACAGATGAAGCGGGACATCAGGTACTCAAATTTTGACTTAGGAAAAAATGATCTGATGGAATTTTGTGATGCGTCCATCTTTTTTCACAGTATTATTGAAATTTATAATGTATTATCCAATCTTGACATAAATTAATGCATGTTTTTGATTATTTTAGATGGAGATTGGAGCAAATGTAGAGCCTAGGCGTTCAACTAGCAAAAGAAGAAGATATGTACGTGGACGTGGACCTAAAAATGTTAAATCATGTAGACAACAGTGGGTGGAAGAGGATATGACAATGGATCTTCCATACACAATAGATGATTACATTGAACAAGAGGTTGGTCAGGACTATAGTGCATGGGATGAATACTTTGAGAAAATTATTGTTTGTGGATGTTTTGTATGTCGTGGAAAGAAAAAATTCAAACGAGCATTTGTACAAATGCATTACATATATGATGAGCTTCTAGTCAGTAGTATGCCTCCTACAATTGATTCAAATCCAATAGGAATTGTGGTAAGGAATTTTCCAATTTGATATAAAAACATGTATACTCCATTTAAACATTGTTTTATATTATGTAAATAACTAATTTTTTTCTTAATGGATACTTGTAGGATAAAGCTCTTAGTTTAAAGTTTTCTGGATCACTGACTTCTAGCCTAGAGGGCAATGATCATTTATCAGATGATACATCTAACAAAAATATGTGCCAATATACCAGCTCGGAAGATGAGTAATTGATGAAAACAAGTCACAGAACAAGAACCGGTTTAAAGATGCATAATGTGCTTAAAGATAGGGGGAAGGTGGACTACATACCCTATGAGAATGAATGTGATAGAGATGATGACTTGCCCCTGAGTTTGAGATCAATTTACAAAGAGACATTTGATTGTCGATTATATTGTGCTTGGCCTAGTGATCAACAACTACCTAAAGTGTACAAGGTGTTTCAATTTTGGGGATATAGCTACATGATATGACCCTCCAATATTCATGGAGTGAATCTAGGCCTCTTTATTGTCCAAAATGTACATGTGGGATCTAAACATAGAAATAATTCAGAACAAACCACTAGGAGGTTAATGCCATAGTATGGTCCATCATATTACAGTGGTGAATGGAGAAGGCTAGCATAATATAAGCCTAGCATGTCAGCATATGGTCTAAGTTCGAATATGTATACACATTGTCTCCAATTGGAAAGTGGAAAATAAATTAATAGAGTTCATCTTATGTATATAGATGGACATGCATACACACACAAAAAAATTGCAGGATTTATAAACAGTAGTAAGGGAAGGGACTCTAATGTAAGACCGAATTGTCAATTTGTTGAGGTTATAAATGATAAAGATGGAGATATGGAAAGAGAGGTTGATAGATTGATAGTGGTTGAGGTTATTAAGAACCTTACCATTGGGGATGAGTTATTGATTGATTACCCCTTCTTAAAATGCACTCCTACGCAAAAGAAAAGGGAAGAACAAGGTCTCCCTAAGGATGTTCTTAAGGGAAGAAAACCAAAGAATAATAATTGCGTGTGGACTGATGTTTTATAAACTATGTTGTCAAAATTGTGTTTTATTTAAATTATTGTATAAAAAAGGTAGTCTATAAAATAATGTTCCATTATTCAATTGATGTATATATGTTCATTCAATTTATATTTTTGTTTTTAAGCCATATTTGATTATATTTCTTTGAAATTGATACATTTATGATTTATCCAATTTTTGGAAAACATTAAATAATGCTTGTGTTTTTTGATAGGTAGAAGATGTTGATGAAAAACATACTAATACCCATGATCCAACTAGGTTACTAATATTTGGATGGGATGATCCAAACCATCCTTTAAACAATACCAGGGTGAAAAGAGCAAGTTTGAAGAGATTTCTACCACCTGAGAAATTTGAAGAGCTGATGAGATATGCATACACTGAAGAGATGCCACCTAGCCTTAATGATGATGATCATGATAGGGAAAATGTAGTGCATGAAGAAGGATTGAATGAAATGCTTACAAGTTTCTTTGGGGATGGAAACAATGATGCCAATAATGATCATATGGCTAGCAGTAATGATGATAGTAGGTGTAATTACCACCAATGTAATGTTGATGATAACAAACCGAAAGACTCCATCAAGCAAGCAACAATGACACCTATGTTCAAATTGGGTGCAAGGAGAACCTCACAACTAGAATGCACATTAATATTATTAGAAATCAAGTCACTATTTGGTTGGTCAGACAAAGGATTCACTACCCTACTAAAGTGAGTTGAAATCTATTTCTTACTTTGCATTGTCAATTGGTGTACACAATTTGTAAACATTCATTGACTTTGTTTATATTTATTTAATGGGATTTTAAAACCATATATTGTATATAAACATTCCTAGTATAGATTGACATATCAAACATGTTCATCATAAGTTAAACATTCAATTGATTTAATCTCTAGAAATCTTACAGGGCACTAAAAACTAAAATATTCCCTAAAGAGAATGTGTTGCCATCAACTTGCAGAGAGGCGCGTCTGTTGTTGGTTGAGTTGGGGATTGAATATAAGAAAATTAATTCATGTAAAAATGATTGCATTTTATACAGAGATGAATATCATAACAAGGTAGAATGCCCTGTATGCAAAGAGAAGAGATATCGTACAGATGTACAAGGTCCTACAATTCCAAAGAAGGTTTTACATCACATGCCAATTATACCTAGACTTCAATGAATGTTTTGTTGCAAGTCACTTGCACAATTGATGGATTGGCATGTAAATAACATGAGTAAAGATGGATTCATGTGAATTCTGAATGACTCCAAAGCAATGAAACACATAGAGGAAAAATGGCTAAGAAAATTCAAAGATGAACCTCATAGTATTAGGTTTGGTCTTGCAATTCATGGAGTGTGCCCATTCTCTTTCCTAAGCTCAAATTATAGTGTTTGGCTAGTCGGATTGATAGTGTAAAATATTCCCCCATGGATGAGTGTTAGAAAGGAGCACCTTATGCTGACTCTCATTGTTCCAGGAAAACATCAAGTTAAAAACATGGATGTTTATCTTGCACCTTTTATTGATGAGATGCAATTGCTATGGAAAGGAATAAGAATGTATTAAATATCACGTCCTCCATCAAATAGGTCCTTCATGTTGTATGGTGTGTTATATTGGACTATTCATGATTTCCCAGGACTTGGTGTTTGTTCTGGTAAGATAAAATATTTATGTATTTACACTCAATTTATTTTCATCCCAAGTTTCATACTTAGTTTTATACTTTTTTTTTATGTTATTAACATTACTTGTTGACTTGCAGGGCTTCAAACAAAGTGGATATTGGCATGTCCAAGATGTGTAGAACAATTTCAAGGGCAGTATTCTAAAGATCTACATAATTTTTTTACACAAACAACATGGTTTTTCTACCCCTAGATCATAGGTTTAGAAATCGTCATAAAAATCAATTTGATGGAAAAGTTGAAAATAGAGGCCCTCCCATGATTATGGGTCCAAGTGATTGGCTTAAGAAGTATGAAGATGCTAAATTGAAAGCTTGGGAGGATTTTTTTGATCAGGGTGATTCAATTGAAGAACCATAACAAGTTGTAGTTCATATGCCAGAAGGAATGAAAAGGAAATCCACATTTTATGAGCTCCCTTACTCGAAGGATCTATTAATATCTCACCTATTAGATCCTATGCACATCTTCAAAAATTTCCCTAATTCTATATTTTGACATATATCAAGCAAAGAGAAGGACACCTTGTCTTTGAGGAGAGATATTGCTCTTTCACGTACCAAAATTGATAGAAAACATTTGTGGCCAAGCAGGGAAAATGAAACATATGCAGAAGCTCCATGGATTTTGAAAAAAAAAGAGCTAGACCAACTAATAAATGTCATTCGTTCAATAAGGACACCTACTGGCTATGGTTCATCATTGGCTAAAGCTTTTATAGTTGAACGACATATCACAGGATTTAAAACACACGATTTTCATAATTTAATGAAGGTATTATATATCATCATTTAACATTTACTAGTAACATTGATTAATTGCGAAATATATTTTGATATTTTGTTGTGTGAGAAAAAATTACTAATGACCTTTTCATAAATGTGTTTGATAGCATATCATGCCATTGGCAATTAGGGGGGATTCCTGTCTTACAGTTGACTTAAGGAATGCCATAAGTCGATTGTTAGCATTTACAAGGTATGTGGTTATATGAATGTTCATGTGTGAGAGACATAGATATATTATATTGCATTTTAATTTATGACTAAAGGTTCATACTAATTTACTATTCTTATATTAGGTGGGTGACCTCCAAGGAGATCCACGAATTTGAAGTGCCAAAGTGGAAGAAGGAAATTGTAGAAATTGTATGTGCATTTGAGTAGGAGCTCCCTACAAGTTTCATTGACCTACAAGTCCATTTACTTATACACCTAGTCAATGGCATTGAATTGGCGGGTGTCATATCAACGAGGTGGATTTTTTTTCTTTGAGAGACCATATGAAAACTCTTAAAATATATGTCCGAAAAAAGGCACATCTAGAGGGTTGAATGGCTGAAGGGTATGTATTGAATGAAGCATTTTTCTTCATGTGTGAATTCCTTGGTAAGGATTTTGAAGATGGGCCATGTGTCTGGGATGAAGAACGAGAATCAAATATTATTGATGGAGAAAAACCACAATCTAATGGTGTTGAAGTAGAAATTGGTAAGTAAATTCATGATCAGTGGGGTTGTTTTTCTTGCAATCATTAATTTACTCTGTAATTTATTTGTCAAATTAACAACATGACATTTGGAGTTTGAAATAAACATGTTGAAATGTAATAGGTGTAGACGAAAGTTCTATACTTAACAAGTTCATTCTATACCACATGGACTTTATGAACAAATGAATTGATTTGTATGATAAAAAGAGAGAAGAAGCGTTAGAAGCAAGGAGACAATTTAAGAGATCGAACCCAAAGAATAATCCACTTCCCACTGATCTACTTGGGGAGTGGGGAAAATATTGCACACTAGAATGGGTTACTAAAAAAATTCAAAATCAAATAGAAGAAGCAGGTATGGATTCAAACATAATAGAAGATGAATCAACATGACTAGAGGATGCAAAAGAAAGGTACAATTGGAATTTTACAAAATGTTGTTTCCTTACAGTTTTGACACTATTAACTATTTTAATATTAGTCATTATATTTGTTTTCATTGAAATAAATAGTCTTTTAGAGGTGAGGAAATACCCAACAATGTGGGCATATGGTCGACATTATTGTGTAGAAAGTGTAGATGTAAAGAGATGATCCTTCGATTGTGGCATCATGGCTGACTTCAAGCAATCTAGTCGATCAAGCTCAAAAGATAAGAATATAATTGAAAGGAATCTACAATATGTTGGGAAAATACAAGAAATTATTGAGTTGGATTTCCGCTCTTTTAAATGTTGTATTTTTAAGTGTAGATGGTATGAAGCATTTGAGAGGACACGAAGACATGGTACCTATAGTGGATTGTTTTCTATAGATTCCTCATGCTTCCTACTGGAGGATAAGGAGCCTTATGTTCTACCAATTCATTGTGAGCAGGTATTTCTTTAACTCAAACAAGAAGTGGTAGTGATCATTAATCTATTAATTCATAGTTTATTGTGAATATGTACATGTGTTTATTAATCAATAAAATGCTTATAACATACGTCTAATATATGTATTTCATTCATGTGCAGGTATTTTTCTATGAAGATATTTTGGACCTAAAATAGATGTTTGTCATACATTATGATCCAAGATTAAGGAATGTATTTGATGAAATATTAGTGGATACTGAGAAAAACAATGATGGCGAACAAAATGAGAGAGAGGGATTAGAGAACATTGAAGAAATTGACATCCATGATGATGTTGAAGATGGTTATGTTCAGGCACAAGAAGACAAAAATCCAGAGTTAGATGATGTTATGGAAGACAACAATATGGATGGTATAGAAAATGATGATCCAAATACATCTACTAACAATATAGATGGTGTATAGTCAAATTTCAATGATGATGAAGATGATGCAAGTCAAGATGAGGATGATGATAATATTAAATACTTGAAAGAACATATGAACATTGACAATGATACATTGGATGATAGTATAGTAGACAATAATGTTAATGACCAAGACTTCTAAATTTTTAGAATTATTTGCAATCCATGTTTAAAAAAGGATGATTCTTAAGGCCCAAACTTTGAAATGCTTCAGTAATATTATTTGTGTTGATACAAATTACCTATTGCAATATCCTTAAATTGTTCAATCTTTGGTATGAATTGTTGGAAAAAAAAATTATGATTACTTGGATGCTTCTTCCATTCATTTTGTATCAACATATGTTCGCGAAGACACAAAAGTTAATAAAATATTAATGCACGTAACTTACAATTATTTAAATAAGCAACTTTGTTAACTTTATTATTTTTAAATAGTTTCCATTTTTATGTTGAACGTAATTTTGAACATGTAACTGAAAACATCCACAGTAAATGCTTTATTGTATCAACATATTCATTCACATAAGCACAGTATTGAGGCTTAATAACTAATATTCATTCAAATATAAGAAGAAATAAGTATGGAAGACATAAGAAAAAATACAAAATGATAACACAGTCATGGAGAATTTCTGATAATGAGATGTTCTATTTCATTCATAAGCTCAAAATAATCACATAATAACAACAAATGTGCCCTAATAAATATTATGAATTTAAATAACTTGAAGAAACCACTTTGGAGACAACAAAGTAGTAGATAAGCATGAAATTTAACACAACAATTGAACACCAAAATATATTACCAATTATGAGCAATCTTCTCCATTATGTTGTTTCAAATATATATACATTTACAATAGAAGTCTTTGATATGATATGGATGGGTGGAATGTGCAATCTATCTTCTTACTAATGCCTACTATAACAGAAATGAAAATGGAATATGATATGATGATCCCCTCAAAATTGGACTTCGTTTCCTATTTATATAGGAAGCAACAAGCTTTAGGCCTTTTACAAAAAGAGACGACCCTTCAAAACTTCTTTTACTAACAACTAATTAATTTGCATAATTGAAGAAATAACAAGGCTTAAGACACTTTAGACGTATGTTTCCTTTAATCAACGTAGAAAGCCCGTGATCATCGATCTAGAAAATATTTCCTCACCATGATAGAGGTCTAGATGCCCTCACCTTAGTGACCTACTCATTTGAAGCCAAATACTTTTCTTCCCATTGATACACCGTAAAATCTGATGGCCATTGATATTCCTAGATCTTTTGTATGTTTGCAAGATGTGTCTGCCATTGACTATCTAATAGTGCCTTTGTATCATTGAAAAATTTCAAATATCCAACATCAAGAGAAATCAATCCACCCATGATCAAATTGAGTCTACGAAGACTGGTGTCACTATCCCCTTGAACATGGCTTAAAAACTTATGAATAACCTGACCAAATTCCTTCTTCCATTCATCCAATTCTTTTACTTGACCATCATCTTTCATAATTTCTGGTGTATACCATTGTTTTAAGGTATGGAAGGAATCCATTCGTGCTACAATCCTCTTATCCTCCCCTTGTATATACTAAAATTCATCAACAATCATTTTTACTGTTTGTTTAGCCGGTTTTAATGTTGTAGGAGCATCAAGACTCCTTTGTAGAACTCTACATAGCTTAGATAGAGTGTGGTGAATAAGCTGCCACCTTTGAAACAGGGGGTCCAATACAAGCATATGTGCTTTTATTTGATCAATTGCTCACTGAAGTGATTTATAACTATCATGCACACTATCTAGTTTATCAATAACCAACTTTATTTTGTACTCAAGAATCTTTTCCATAACTTCAGAAACTTTCCTTTTTACTTCATCATGAGCCTCCTTCATTTCATCCACTTCCTTCTCAGGAGCCTTTGCTTGCTTGGCTAGAATGCTCTATACAATATTTAATGGAGCACTAGGAGGCTTATATAACACAATCTCCTTGCTTTGTGAAGTTCCTACTCCTTTTAGGTGTTCTTTCAATTTGACATTCTCCATAAACAGTTTATTAACTTCATCATTTAAGAACTTTTTTTCCCTTTCATATGCCTTTAATTTGTCCTCCAATCCCTTAATAGTAGCACAAGTGAACATGGCTAAGTGCATGGTCATTGTGGCTGCCTCCAAAGGGGTGGTGTTCTGTATTTTTCTTACCATTGTTGCCCCTTTCATTCCCTATATTACATCCAATAATTTAGGATTTTGTGTGTTTTTCTACTTGATCCAAATGGCCAGAGTTTCAATTTTGGGGTTATACCCAGTTCCACTTACTCCTTCATTAGAGTCAAACTCTGCAACTAACATTGGATCTTCTTGAGCTCGTACTTGATCAAGCAAAAACATTTTCTTTAATTCCAAACTAGGAAAAATGAGCGTGTTTCTCTTCAAAATCATCTCTCTATCCTTCTGAGGGCTAATTTCAATATGGTCAACCCTCAATTCATTGAAGTTTCGTGCCACCATTTGATTCTTTTCTAGTTCTTCAATTCCCACTTCATCTGACTCCATTTTCTCTTCAATTTATTTTATCTTCATCTTTGTCCAAAAATCCCTAAACTCTAGAGTCTTGATGAAATCATCATCCTCTATAAACCACCTGGCAACAATTTCTCTCTCATATTCATGTATCTCTGCACCTTTTTTCTTTTGCATCATCCATCCTTTCCTCATGCCTATGGGTGCTAGTCTCATGGATGGGCTGATCAACCTCAATATCACCCTTTAATTATTGTAATACAGTGGCCACATCTTCAGTATCTCCCACCCCTTCACTCTCCTCATAAGGCACCAATGACTCAATGCTCTGTGTATTTTGTCTCTTGGGAGGAAATTGCTCCATGGGAGACTCTGATGTTGTGTCTGGGGTGTGCTTTGTAGTTATCTTACCACCATGTTCTTGAAGATACACTTCTTTTTTAGCATTTTGATATAAATCCTCAAATTTATCAATTATCTGATTGATCCTCCTAATGAGGTCTCTTTCTTCAACGAAATAGCTAGGGAAACTTCTATCATTTTTCTTCTTCCTTCCTTCAAGATTCATTATAACCTACCATTTCTTTCATCTGAGGGATGCCTCTAGAAAAGTAAGGTAGTTTCTTATCACATCTTCCCCATAATCTACTTGGTGTGCCACTGTCATTTTGGTAAGAAGATTATGCCTTATGTTATTCATATTATTTTCAAGGTCAAAAGCTCTTTCTTTTCTAAAACCTAACGCATATCTTGTCTTCAAGTAATATTGCAACTCCTCCAGTGTATCTAATCCTATTGTCCACTCTCCACATTTGGTTAAGTTTGGCAGAAATGTGCCCTTCTTTTGTTTGTGCATTACATCCTTTTCAATCCACATCATTTGCCACATAAATTCAAGAAATGCTAATCTAAGGGGCACAAAATTTGGCAATATGTGTGGAGCAGTAGGGAAACCATAGATTCTTATTATTGTAACTTCTGGGAAAAAGAACCAATCACCAAAATTATGTGTTTGACCCTGTTCCTATCTCAGGGCCAAATATCTTAACAATTGTTGCATTTTGCTTGGCAATCTTGGCATTGAATAACCAAGAACTTGAAGGATTATATGCACAAAGTCTTCATAGAATATATCAAATCTCAAATTCTTGCATTGACTATCCCAAAATATAGCACCACTTCTGGATAGGTGTGGCGTTCCTTTGCTCATCCACTATAGCCAAGTCCATTCATTTAGTCCAATGGTCCCAATTTTGGTATAGTATCAAATAGCACAGTAAGGAATAGTGTTTGAATGTAATTGGTGCTCTATCCTCTATGTCTTGTGAGAATTCATCATCCAACGCCTTCTAAAGGTATGAAGCAAAGTCATACTCAATATTAGTCTCAGGGTTTTGAATTCTCATAGCCATCATCATTAGGATTATTGGCATTTTATCTTGAGCATCCATCCCTAGTACTTGACACAGAGCTAGATATGTATTCACAAAATAATATTGAAAATTTGTCATAGTGAATGGTTCAATATTGGAAGTAGAAATGGGAATCATTTTGTTACTAATGCCTCTTTTCATATATAGGGGTAGCTCATCACTTCTATAAGTTCTTTTCAACCTCTTATAATCTTTCTTGCTCTTCTATAGGTTTATTTTGGTCAAATCTTGTTTGCTAAAGCCAAAACACTCAATGATGGAAGCTCTGGTTACCTCTACCAATATTGATCCATTTGGAAACCTTATTGTATTGGTTGTAGAGTGATAATGCTTGGCTAGTAATATGATAAAGTCCACATCAATAAAAATGTTTGGGACAATCAACTTTGCTAAATCCAACATCCAAGAGTTTGACACTAGAATCTTCTCATTTCTCTTACTGTAAAAATACCAAAATAAGTCCCACTCGGATTTGGGAATGAGAGCATCCCTACAACCTTGTGCAGTGTCTATGATAAATCTCTTATTTCCCTCCTTGGTTGATCCTGGAAGTATATCTAATATAGACTGGTGGAGTGGTCTCTTCTTTACCTTAGGTTCTTCTTCCTTAATTTTGGCCTTACTTTCTTTTACTTCCAATTGTTTTCTTTTAGGAGGCATATTTCAATTTTTCCTACTATGACTTCAAATAATTGAGCTCTACCAAATACTACATCAATCAAGCTTCTTCAGAGGGTTATTCATGCACTTACTCGAGTGCTCATCTTTCACAGAGCTCCTTTTCTTAGCGTCCTCAACTTTGTCCATAATAATGCATTTCAACTGAGCATAGTCTTAGGAAAATTCACTTGCTTTTGAGGGCACAGTATTTAGTCGTATCAATATTAATGCCAATTCTTCACCAGATATTTTCCCAACAAGCTCAAATCCTTAAAATTAATTTTGAAGCATGTGTGAGGGCATTTATTGTTGTAAATTGTAATCATACCACGAAAACCATACTACCACCGTCTCTTATTATACTCGTTGCGGTATGGCGGTGTTTTTCCCTTCCATTTTGATGTTTACCTCACTACCACCTTGCTCAAGACTTCTTGTTGCGAGGTTGTGGTGTACACCACTCTACTGCATATGTTGCTCACCCTCTTGATGGAATAGTGGTGTATGCTTCATCTTCTTGTTGTTTACTACCTTACCACACTCCTTTGAATCACCTTATGCAGTACTGTGGTATCCACTTATCTTCCATGCTTACCACTCTACCGCCTTGCTCAAGACTTCTTGTTGTAGGGTTGCGGTGTACATTGCTCTACCGCATATGTTGCTCACCCTCCCGGTGGTATAGCGGTGTATGCTTTATCTTCTTGTTGTTTACCACCTTATTGCACTCCTTTGAATCGCCTTATGTGGGATGGCTTAAACGTAAGTCATTTGAAAAATATTATGGCCCGACTATAGGGAGCATTTAAATGATTAACCATATGTGATGATTGACTAACTTAGAACTCGGGACTGGTACAAAGAACAATTTTAATGGCTCAACTCATGACTTAAATGGCCAATAACTGGATGCAATAGGTCAACATGAAATTATTGTAGGGACTTCACTTCATTGTAATTGCTATGGAAATTTTATCTCCTAAGGCTCCAACGATGCCATCCTACATACCCGGCTTCGTATGCTAGGCCATCATTAAAATTTGAGCTCAACCTGCCCTTCATTAATGCTCGTACTTATAAAAAAGCCCTTATTTTATTTTATTTAATTCATTTGTAATTTGTAAAAACTAATTTCAAATAATCTCATATATATTATTTTCAAATAAAACTATAATGTAAAATAAATAATGTACATTATAATTCCCAATTATGGGAAAAACAATTCTCATAATTAAACAGTTTAAAAAAATATATTTAAAACTCAACTAATATACTGAGAGTGGGAATTATAATGTACATTCTTTTTGCATATACATATTGCTTTTGTTTAGTATTTATTTTTTATTTTTAATTGAAATAATGCAAATAATATAAAAAGGAGGCAACAAAGGTTTCCAAAAGAGAGAAAAAGATTACAACCAGGCTAACAGTTAGCAATACAGTCACTTACAGCCACCAAAAATAGCAGGAGATTGTATTAATCAAAATTCAAAAAATTATAGATCGTCTACCAATGCAAGAATATTCATGAAACCCTGATTTTGAGCCTCACCAGAGGTCAAGACCCTAAACCCTTAACCATATACACTCTATTACCCTCAACCCTAATCCCTCAACCCTAGTTAAACCCTTAAACCCAATTACTAAACTCTCTACCCTAATCCCTCAACCCTCAACCCTTAATCCCTCAACCCTTAATTAACCTTGAACCCTCTACCCTCTACCCTCTACCCTAGTCAAACCCTAATCCCTCAACCCCTATACCATCTACCCTATACAATATTGGACCCTCAACCCTAATCCCTCAATGTACGTACCATATACGTACCCTCAACCCCTATAGTTGCACCCTCTACCCTATACATGATTAGACTCTCAACCCTAATCCCTCAACCATCTACCGGCCTCAACCATCTACCCTCAACCTTAAACCCTCAAGCCTTGAGCCTCAACCCTTGACCCTTAATCCCTCAAACCTCAACCCTTAAACCCTAAACCCTAGTAAACCTCTATACCCTCTACCCTCTACATTAGAACCTCAACCCTAATCGACCTTCAACCATATACCCTCAAACATCCTAGCTATATACTAAACCCTCTACCCTCAACCCTTAACGTCCCTCAACCCTACACCCTTAAACCCTAAACCAGCCTTAAACCTTCTACCCTCTACCCTCAACCTTAATCCCTCAACCGACCTATACCCTCAACCCAATACCCTAAACCGTTAAACCATCTATGTCCCTCTACCCTCAACTGGACAATATGTACCCTCTTATACCCTTGACCCTAATCCCTCAACCCTAATCACTCAACCCTTAAACCCTTAAACCCTTAAACCGTTAAACCCAAGTAAATTACTCTCTACCCTAATCCCTCAACCCTTAACCCTTAAACCCTTGACCCTCTACCCTCAACCCTCAAATACCCTTAATTAACCCTAATCCCTTAACCCCTATACTCTCTATCTTATACATTGGACCCTCAACCCTAATCCTTGAACCATATACCCTCTACCCTCTACCCTTAACCTTAAACCCTCAACCCTCTACCCTATACATTAAATCACCCTTAACCCTCAATTCTCTACCCTCTAATCTACCCTATACCTTAAACCCTCAAGCCTCAACCCTTAAACCCTCTACCCTCTACCCTTTGATCTACCCTATACATTAAACCTTCAACCCTCAATTCTCAACCCTCAACCCTCAACCCTTAATCCCTAAACCCTCAACCCTTAAACCCTAAACCCTAGTAAACCCCTATACCCTCTATTGGACTTGTTGTTGCACCAAAAGATCGACCTTTCAATGCCTGATACAAGCTTCGGTTAAGAACCATAGGAGGCAGTTAGACCATGTCACAAACCCAAGCGCTAGTGTTGCAAGGAAGACCAAGGGTCACACCTTGCAACAATCCCCCCTAGGATAAGTGAGGGGTTTGAACCTGTGACCAGCTCTGATACCAATTGTTGGACTTGTCAATGCACCAAAAGATCAACCTTTCAATGCTTGGTACAAGCTTTGGTTAAGAACGATAGGAGGCAATTAGACCATGTCACAAACCCAAGCACTAGTGCTGCAAGGAAGACCAAGGGTCACACTTTGCAACACCCTCTACCCTCAACCCTCAACCCTTAATACCTCAACCCTTAATTCATCCCTCCATCTCTACCCTAATCCCTCAACCCTATACCATCAACCCTAATCCCTCAACCCTATACCCTCAACGTAATACCCTAAACTCTAAACTGTTAAACCCTCTACGTCCCTCTACCCTCAATGTCCCAATACCCTCTACCCTAGTTGACCCTAGTAATCCCTCAACCCTTAAACCCTTAAACACAAGTAAAATCTCTACCCTAATACCTCAACCCTTAAACCCTCAAGTACCCTCTACCCTCTACCCTCAACCCTCAAGTACCATTAAACCCTAATCCATCATTAACCCCTTTACCCTCTACCCTATACATTGGACCCTCAACCCTCTACCCTATACATTAAACCACCCTTAACCCTCAATTCTCTACCCTTTGATCTACCTTATACCTTAAACCCTCAAGCCTCAACCCTTAAACCCTCTACCCTTTGATCTACCATATAAATTAAACCATCAACCCTCAATTCTCAACCCTCAACCCTTAAACCCTAAACCCTAGTAAACCCCTATACCCTCTACCCTCTACCCTCAACCCTCAACCCTCAACCCTCAACCATTAATACCTCAACCCTTAATCCATCTCTCCCTCTCTAGCCTAATCCCTCAACCCTATACCCTCAATCCAATACCCTAAACCCTAAACCATTAAACCCTCTATGTCCCTCTACCCTAGTTGACCCTAGTAATCCCTCAACTCTAATCCCTCAACCCTTAAACCCTTAAACCCAAGTAAACTCTCTACCCTAATCCCTTAACCCTCAACCTTTAATCCCTCAACCCTGAAACCCTCAAGTACCCTCTACCCTCTACCCTCAACCCTCAAGTACCCTTAAACCATAATCCCTCATTAACCCCTATCCCCTCTACCCTATATATTGGACCCTCAACCCTAATCCCTGAACCATATACATCCCTCAACCCTCTACCCTATACATTAAACTACCCTTAATGCTCAATTATGTACCCTTTTATCTACCCTATACCTTAAACCCTCATGCCTCAACCCTTAAACCCTCTACCCTCTACCCTCTGATCTGCCCTATACATTAACCTAACCCTTTAATCCAACCCTCAACCCTCAGCCCTTAAACCCTAAGCCCTAGTAAGCCCCTTTGTACCCTCCACTACCCTACTACTCCCTCTGCCCTCAACTCGCTTACCCTTTCTACAAGTCCTCAACCCTAATCCCTCAACCCTTAACCCCCGTACCCTCTACCCTCTATCCTCAACCCTCAAGTACCCTTAAACCCTAATCCCTCATTAACCCCTAGACCCTCTACCCTATACATTGGACCCTCAACCCTAATCCTTGAACCATTTTATGTCACTCAACCCTCTACCCTCAACCTTAAACCCTCAACCCTCTACCCTATACATTAAACTACCTTAACCCTCAATTCTCAACCCTCAACCCTTAATCCCTCAACCATCCCTCCCTCTCCACCCTTATCCCTCAACCCTATACCCTCAACCCTAATCCCTCAACCTTATACCCTCAACCCAATACCCTAAACCCTAAACCGTTAAACCCTCTATGTCCCTCTACCCTCAACATCCCAATACCCTCTACCCTAGTCGACCCTAGTAATCCCTTAGCCCTAATCCCTCAACCCTTAAACCCTTAAACCCAAGTAAAATCTCTACCCTAATCCCTCAACCCTCAACCCTTAATCCTATTAGAACTGAAAAAATATCACATTTTTCAATAGCCTCCACCCACCTACCATCCACATTTCACAGAAATTCATCACATTTTAATTTTATGATCAACACAAATTGTTGAAATTTGTGTGAAAAGGTCCATTTGTAGCCCACATAGCCAAATCGACACACCCATAAATGACTTTGAGACTCCATAATCTTTCCTCATTCCTAAATAAAAATTAGTACTATCAACCTAACAATGCTTCATCGACAAAGCCCCCATCATAGCCTTGTCAATGGCCTGATGAAAGTAGTTCATAACCTAGTATCAGTGTAACAATACTCTATCGAGATGACTCCTAAAGTGTTCTCCCCAATAGACCGATAGAGTCAACAAAAGAAAGCACATTGTTGTAACTAATGAACATTAGTGGAATGAATATTTTCTTTCCCCTGATGGCCTGATATAATCACAGATTATCAAGAATTAAAATATATTAGGGGAATTAATGTTTATTGAGGTAATATATTATGGCATCTCGTCGATAGACTGAAGGAAAGTTGTTCATCGATGGAGAAGGTGGCTATAAATGGAACAAGGATCGCAGTCTCATCGATACGACAATGATGATTGTACTAAATAAATAATGTACATTAAAATTCCCAATTACAGGAAAAAAAATTCTCATAATTGCCTCACTCTTGGACTCGTAGTTGCAGGATGAAAAGGCTAGCAAAAGGACAACTTGATAAATCAAGAAAGGATGCTTCATTTGTGTGGTGACGAACAGGCTTGGAGCTTGTGGTATTTATTTAAATGAGTAGGTGGCATATGTGAAGCATCTTAAAATTCATTTTGGCTTGTGGTTTTGTTTATGGTTAGGTTGGTTGTTCAATGGTAGAACGATCAATGGTTGGGTGATCAAAGGTTGTTATTTCGGTCTTAGTGGAGGGGTTGGTTTGGTTTGGTGTGGACACGCCAGTTTCTCTGATTGCAACAAAGCGGCAAGCAGCCTTCAGAGAGCTAACAAACCAAAGATTGAAAAGAATTTTGATTGATAATGGTTCCCTCACTGTGGTTGCAGCTAAAATTGTTCTAGGTAGGGGACATCTTGAGAGGAATGAGTATGGTGGAGATAATGCGCTTATCTATTCTCATTTTTTGGCCTCCTTTCTCGATAATAAAGTCCCAAAGGGGGTGGCGAAGGAGCTGATGGTTCGCTTGTTTAGGAAGGAACTATTAGGGGGCCTGGAGGTGGTGCTAAAGTCAACATTAATTGGCACTAGAATTCCATGGCCTTCAGACTTGGAGTGCGTTTGGTCAAAGACGGACGATGAAGCCATGAAATTCTATCTTTTTCTTTTGGATTTGAGTGGGATGGCTCTAATGCAACATAGGATGATAGCAGTCATGGCTGTGGAGTACCTCAAGAAGTTGCTCTATTTAATGGAAGCTGGTGATGATGACGAGTGGGTAGAGGTCTTTGATTCCTTCACAAAATCAAATGGTTTTTTGTAATCTATGGTTGGGTGGGTTCCCATTTTTTCTATTGAATGCGTTAGTTGGGTGGTGGTAGTAAATGTCTGGAGTTTTTTGGGTTTGGTCAATGCTTTGTTGAAATCAAAATTTCATCTCCTTTTTGTGTTGGTCAAATGTATGGGATTTTTTTTTGGGCCTGGTTTGAAGTGAAATAAATTCCTACCTCGCAGATGCTTGTATGCTTTTTATTAAATCTAATATATAACTAGTATATATATCATGTGATGGTGGATTTTTTAAAATAAATATTTCATGCTTTTTGTTTTTTTTAAAAATAAATATATATTATTCTTTTGTTTTTGATAAAGATAAGACTATCACTGTGGATTTTTTTAAATAATTTTTGTTTTGATTTTTTTTAATAAATAAATATTGTTTAATATATGTTGCTTTTTGTTTAAATATAGCCTTATGTATAAAAAAAATACTTACTAATTCTAAAGTTTAAAATGGAAAAAAAAAATACTTACTAATTCTGAAAAGTTTAAAATGGAAAAGAAAATAAAAATAATACAAATCCTTATAATTAATTAAATACTAAACAAAAATAATATGTATATGCAAAAATAATGTACATTATAATGCATTCTCATTATTTAAATAGTTTTAAAATTTAAAAAAATCTCAACTAATATTATCTAAAAGAATTATAATTACTAAATGTTTAGTTTACTTGTTCAAAATTTTAAAATGGAAAAGAAAATAAAGAGAAGAAAAATCCTTATAATTAAATACCAAAAAAATAGTACAATCCTTATAATTAAATACTTTTAAAAAGCAATATGTATATGCATAGAGTATTTTTTTAACCAAGTGATTTGTAAATTACCAAGCAAGAAGTAAAACGATAGAATAGTCAATTTAGTAGAATAAAAAGTAATTTCATCTAGCACTTGGTAATTTAGGGCTCGTAAAACAAATAATATTTACATGCCTGTAAAAAAGTAGAATAAAAACACTTTAACCACACACGGTAGCAGATATTATGCAACACCAGGCATAAATAAATTATATGCAATCCATATAAGATATTATGCAGTGCAAGGTAGAATTTTGCAGGTAAAGCATTATTATAATGTCATAAAATCAAGAAATGGGTATCAATGGACCAAACAATATCAAGGGTTGGAAGTCTGATATCAACCATTGATTGGGAATTTTAGGTTTGTCTTCTTCAAATAGGATACGCCTTCAGTGTAAAATATATAGCGCCATCCTGATAAATAGTGCTAACTTTTTCAAAAAATTGGAGAAAAATACATTATTAAAACCTTAATTAACCCTCATTAACCCTCTACCCTCTACCCTCTACCCTAAAACCCTAATCCCTCATAACCCCTATACCCTCTACCCTATACATTGGACCCTCAACCCTAATCCCTCAACCATATACGTACCCTCAACCCCTATACCCTCTACCAACCTCTATAATATTAGACCCTCAACCCTAATCGCTCAACCATATGTACCCTCAACCTTCTACCCTCAACCAACTTAAACCCTCAAGCCTAAAGCCTTAAACCCTCTACCCTCTACCCTCTGATCTACCCTGTACATTAAACCCTCAACCTCAATTCTCAACCCTCAACCCTTAATCCCTCAACCCTTAAACCCTTAACCCTTAACCCCTATACCCTCTACCCTCTACATTGGAACCTCAATCCTAATCGACCTTCAACCATATTATAACCTCAAATGTCCTAGCTATACCCTAAACCCTAAACCCTCTACCCTCAACCCTTAATAACGTCCCTCAACCCTAAACCCTTAAGTACCCTAAACAGGCCTTAAACCTTCTACCCTCTTATACCCTAAACCCTAAATCGACATTAAACCCTCTACATCCCTCTACCCTCAACCTAATACCCTCTTATACCCTCAAACCTAATCCCTCAACCCTAGTAATCCCTCAACCCTTAAACCCTTAAACCCAAGTAAATTACTCTCTACCCTAATCCCTCAACCCTAAACCCTTAATCCCTCAACCCTTAAACCCTCTACCCTCTACCCTCTACCCTCTACCCTCTACTCTCTGCAAGTACCCTTAAAACCTAATCCATCAACCCCTATACCCTCTACCCTATACGTTAATGGACCCTCAACGTAACCCTAATATTCCTTGAACCATATTATACCCTCAACCCTCTACTCTCAACCTTAAACCCTCAACCATCAACCCTTAAACCCTAAAGTACCCTTACACCCTCTACATCCATCTACCCTCAAGAGGAGCTTCTAACTTGGAACCCTCAGTGTGTTCATTACCCTCTTCTAAATTTCCATGACCAGACCCCTCTTCCTCTAAATTATCAGCAGATTTGTCTACATTGTGGGAATCTTCTTTGGTAGAGAGTTCTGAAGTATTAGGGAGGGCACTCTCGATAGAATTTTCAGGGGTTTCATCTACAACAAATGAGTCCCAATCCCTAGGAGGTGAAAGCTTCTTCAATTATTTTATAATTAATAGTTTGATAAACCCATGATGGGCTAATGATTTTTCACTACCCTTTTGAATTTCTTTTCACATTTGCATGATAAAAGAGTATAGAAAGAAAGGAACATTTACAAACGCACCCCATCTCAGATGTATCATGAGTCAAAATTGCTTGGCATAAACATATACATACCTTCCTTCACAGGTTAAGTACTGAATGACAAACTTGACCACATCATTCTAGGGAGTTGGAAGTGAAACTAACTTTGTGCCCTGACCTGAAACTATTTCGACCGACTCCCCACGCTTCAAGAAATTTTCACGAAGGGACTTAAGCTCTTTTTCTCACGCAAAATTATCAGGAAAATAACTTTCCCCTATTAATGGAAATCATGTAACATCTGCTATGTTTTCAACTGACATAGGAATCTACAGACCATGAACTCACACCCGTTTAGTGTTGTAGGTCACTATGAACTCATGAGCCAACTTCTCATCATATCCCCTTAGCCTCTTAAAGTACGCATCCCATCCTGCTTGCTTGAATATCTTGTATGCTTCAAACATCTCTGGAGCCCTTAGATCATTCATTGTCATTGGATCATAATGGTGCCCGTGTTCTCCTACCATATCCTTACTAGGAGGTGCAATCTGAATAGTCCGCAGTTCAAGCCTGGTAAAGTGTATGAACAAAACTAGTTACAAAAACAACTACCACCAAGAATAGGACAAACTTAATTGGTAGTGTTTTTAGGTGGTAAGAAATGGTGGTTTCAATTCATTATTGTAGGTGAATAACAATAGTTATTGGCGGTATTAAGGAGTGATCGAGTAATGGTGGGACAAGTTTTTACATAGGAAGGACGGAACATGACAATTGATGTGACACTTCCCCCCAGCTTGGCAGGTTACCCGTCCGCAGATGAGGTCACAATCGTTAAATAAACTATCGATATTAAATAAAATAAAAAGAAAAGAAAAAATGTGAAATACCAATACCAATGACAATTGATGGAATGGAGTGGCAACATCATGGAAAAATTGATGTTGATGCAGATGCCAACTCGACAGCAATGATAAGACGTTAAGAGAGCAATGTAGGAGGTATGATCATGACAGAGCCGAAATTGAAATGAAGTAGCCAACTGGAGAGGGCCACATGTAGAATAAAGCACAAGAAAACTACAATCAAAAAGTACGGTGGTTGAAAAGGTGGTGTTCAATTGGCTAGAGCACTGGTAATGGTAAGAATATCATGGAAGCAACCGCAGAGCAAAAATATCTTGGCAAAAAAATTGAAAATCCGGTCGAGAGACAATCACAACAATTCTTGTCACAAGGGAGACAAGAATGTAGAATCAGTCAGAGCAATTGTTGTTGGTGGAAAGCCACTAAAAACAATTGTGACATGAATGGAGGAAGAAAGAATTGAGGTGTGTAGAACCTAGCCAAGAACACGTGATAGCACCAACTAGCAGAGACACTGAAGTAGAGATGCCTGACAAGAAGATGGCAGGAACAGTGTCAAGGCGTATCATCAGGAGACATGAAAGGAAAAGGCATGGATCTAAACAGGAGGTCAAAGTATGACCTCGAATGAATGGAATGAGGGCCCTGAACACCTACAACACAAAGTAATAGATTTCATGGCGAAAAAATGACAAGAAGGCGGGGTGCCAACACATGTATTTTTTTTTTGTAATGTATATCAACAGTAGACCGCCGGTTGCCTAGTTTTCAGTCCACTACCACCTAGTGGCACTGAAAATCAATTTTCACCACTAAGTTTATTCAACGGTTAATGCTCACCAGAAATTGGTTTTTGAACATTAACCGGCCAACAACACCCAAAAGGGTTTTCATTGTTAGAAATTTTATTCCATTTTTTTTTGTTTCTTTTAATATTATTTTAGATTAGTCCCGAAGGAGGCCAAAAGGAACAACAATAAGTTCTTGCACCACCTCAAAAAGAAAGCTTCTTTGGAAAGAGGCTTCTTGTATAGTTTGAGGCGGTGACCATTGATAAATAGAGTTCTTTCATAATACACTATATAGAGACGAACAACACCATTAACACACACGGTCTGGATCTTGTAAGGTCCCAACCACCGTGTGTGAAACTTTCCCTTGAAGTCTTGGAAGTGGGAGTCATATAAGAGTGCCCAATCTCCAAGTTGGAATGACCATTGTCGGATATGATGGTCATGCCATAGAGTACGCTATTTCTAAATAACCTCAGTGTGAAAGAGTGCTTCCTAGTGCAATTCATCTAAGGAATGTAGTTGATCAATGCATGCCTTTTGTGCACTAGAAAGACTCATACCTAATTGTACTATAGTGCGAAGAGTTTTTATCTCAAACTCAATGGGAAGCACTGCCTTCTTACCATAAACAAGTTGATAAGGGGTCAGACTAGTGGTGGTCTTCCACATTGTTCGGTAGGCCCACTCTGCTTCAGGGAGTCGTGTAGCCCAATTGCGCTTATGAAGAGAAATTGTCTTAGTAAGAATATTCTTGATCTCTCTATTGGTGACTTCCATCTGCCCATTGGCTTGAGGGTGATAAGGTGTAGACTTGCGATGGAAAATTTCATACTCATGAACCAAGGCAAAAATGAGCTTAGACGTGAATTGTGGTCCTTGATCTGTGGTTATCTCTCACGGCACACCAAACCTTGTTAAAATATCATAGTACAAGAAAAGTATCTCTGGCATGCTTCAGAGCCACCACTTCAACCCACTTGGTTACGTAATCGACACATTCAAGGATGTATTCCTTATTTCTCTATGGTGGGTTGATTGGGCCAACAAAATCAAGGCCCCACTTCTCAAATGGCTCTATGGACAACTATGGGTGTAAGGGCATATCATCAGACATGTGGGTAGGCCCATACGCTGACACTTGTCACAATGATGAACATAGCATTTACAATCCCTATGGATTGTAGGCCAATAGTATCCTGCGATGAGAATATTCTGAGCAACAAAGTGTCCTCTACATGGTTCTATGTGGCATGCACGAAGTATATTGAAGACATCATCTTCGGGTACACAACGTCGCATGATATTGTCAATATCAGTGTGGAAGAGCAATTTGTTGATCCATGTGTACTGTCTGCTGAGTCCAACCAGCTTCCATCATTCCCTCAAGGAGAAATGTGGGGGGAACTTGCATGTAACCAGATAGTTTGCAATATCGGCGAACCATGGGCTCTTTGCTGATATAGCAAAGAGGTGCTCATTTGGAAATGAATCATCGACTGGAGTAGGTTCATTGTCTGGCTATTGTAATCTGGACAAAAATTCGACAACCACATTTTCTCGACTAGGCTTATCAAGTATAGTTATATCAAATTCCTAGAGTAAAAGAAACCATCTAATAACTCTACTAGTTACCACAGGTTTATTCATTAAAAAATGAATTTCTGAATGATCTGTGTGGACAAATACTTTATATCTAGTAATATAATGATGAATACACAACAGCTAAAAACTATTTTTTAGTTACTATGTAATTTACCTCAGCTCCTGTGAAGTTCTTGCTGATGTAGTAGATGGAATAGAAGAGATTATCCTCTTTTTGTCCAAGCACAACTCCCATCGAACAATTTGAGGCATTAGTGTGAATATAAAATGGTAGTTCCCAGTTTGGAGCTCTAAGGACCAGTGTGGTTACAAGTTTTGTCTTGATGGCCTCGAAAGATTCTTGACACTCAAGTGTCCAAGATAATGCAATGTCTTTAGCTAATAAGGAAAACAAGGGAGAAGCAATCTTGCTAAAATTTTGGATAAATCTTCGGTAATATCCTGCATGACCAAGAAAACTATGAAAATCTTTTTGGCTAGAAGGTGTAGGCAAGTCTTGAATAATTTGGATCTTTTTAGGATCCACTTGGATACCTTTAGAGGAGATGTAATGACCAAGCACTATCCCTTCAGTCATAAGCATATGGCACTTTTCATGACTCAATGAAAAATTGGTATCTATAAAATGCCTAAGTACCTTTCATAAGTTTTACCATGGACAGTAAAATCATCCATATATACCTCAACACAATCATTGCTAAGATCCGCAAAAATGCTCAAAACTGCTCTTTGAAAAGTGGCAGGGGCATTACATAGACCAAATGGCAAGACACTATAGGCAAAGGTTCCCCAAGGGAAAGTGAAGGTGGTCTTGTCCCGATCTTCTAGTGCTATGCGAATCTGGTTGTAACCATTGAACCCATCCAGAAAAGAGAAAAACTTCTTACCTGCAAGAGTGTTCAATACTTGATCAATAAATGGTAATGGAAAATGATCTTTCTTAGTAGATTTATTTAATGCTCTATAATCAACACAAATTCTCCATTTACCATTTTTCTTAGGAACCACAACTAAAGGAGAAACCCACTGACTATTTGAAATAGGATATATAAACCCAACATTTAACAGTTTTTGTAACTCCTCCTTAACTATTTCGCATAGGGCAGGGTTGAGCCAACATTGTGGTTGCCTAATTGGACGACTACCTTCTTCAATATAAATACCATGGGTGTAGGTGTCTAGATGAATGCCACACATGTCTTGGCATTCCCAGGTGAATGCATCTTTGTTTGTTCTAAGCATGGCAGTAAGATCTTGGATTTGTTTAGGGGTTAACTGCAGATTATTGTTAAGTGTGTGATTAGGAAAAAATTCTATAGATTTTGATTATGTAGGTGAGTCAATGGATAAGAATTGGGAGGTGGATGGCATATCACTCAAATTTGTAAAGATAAGAATGAACCATACAAGCAATTATGGGGCAACAACTGATGCAATGTGATAAAGTGTTGAACAAAACGTGAACTACCTACCAATGGAAAGTTCCCAAAAGGACATTGAGTATTTATACCTGAATGGAGGACCATACTTTCAAAAATTTCATTAAATGTATACTTGTTTTGAAGGAAATTAACAAGAACATTATCCTTAGTAGGTTCCTCCATATCTAAGGCTTTATCAATTGTCAAAATTGGCAATGACTCATCTAAGTCACTATCAATCCAAACTGTGTCCTCCGTCTCCAACAAAGGTTGTGCTAGAAGGTATATAGTTAGTTGTTTATTCTGCTCACCATTAGAAATGACCATGTTCCTTGACCGATAGATGATAAAGGCATCTATGGCTACTAACCAAGGTCACCCCAAGATCAAGGCGTACCCCCTACCTTAATTTTTGGCTGCAAAATCACAAAGTTAGTTGGGTATTCCCATGAATCAATAGAAAGGATTATATCTTCAATCACACCTTCGGGGTTGACCAAAGATTGATTTTCCATTTGAAGAACCATAGGAGTAGGTCTAAGCCCTTCTAATGGCAGTCTTTCCTTTGTTTCATTTGTCATAACATTAATTGCAACACCCAAGTCCACAAGGGTATTAGGAATGCTTACTTTACTGATAGATACTTTAATGACAAGAGTCCCTGGATTTGAGTACTTTGGAATGGTTATGTTCCCGAGCATAAGATCTACTAACTGTTCAATGACTTGGATGGTCTTCGGGTCTTGCTTCTTCTTCTGCTTCTGAGTACATAGATTGTGAATTGTTTTTGTATAGACGGGTATGTCCTTGATGGCCTATAAAAAATGAATCTTGATGTTAACATTGCACAACTCATTAACAAAATAAAATTTAGATTGAGAGTCCTCCCTTTGTGTTGGTTCATACTAAAATCATTCAAGAAAGAGAGGTTCTTTGGCTAGCTCTGTTTTTGACTCCTCATTGATTTATGTGATGGTGGGCCCTTGAAGAGCTTTCCTTGATCTCAATTGAACTCTGTCTATATGTATAGTAATAAGAGGATAAGTGCGACAACTTGCCACCTCATTACTATATATAGGTTGTGTTGCCTTATTGTTGGGATTTGGATTCGGTTTGGTTGGCATTGATGTGGGCTTTGACGGTTGAGGTGGATTGGCTGATTAGTTCGAAGATGGTGGTATAGGTGGGAGATATTGTTGTGGTTGTTGATAAGGGTTGAGAGTTGGAGGAGATGGAGGTTGTGGTTGTGATGGGTACTATTGCTGATATGGTGGGGGTTGTGGCATTTGTGGCTTCCATACCTATTGCCATGGTTGCAAAGCATATTGATATTATGGCATCCATTGAGGGTAAGTAGGAGGTTATTGCCAACCCCTGTACCATCCAGCCCAATTGGAAAAGGAATTGGTTTGGCTAAGTCTTGGGGTGAAATAATCATTTAACATTTTAGGATGCATTGATCGAGGTGGAAAAGGTTGCCTAGGGGCCATATAGTAGACAGGTTCTTCAGAATATCCCATGTCGGTCATATCTACAGGAAGAGTCTCAGGGTGGAACTCTTACTGGCTTCCTCTAGGGATGAGATATTTGTCCTATTATAAGGGCAATCTTCACTACCATGTTTCTTCCTACATATAGGACAAAATACTGCTAGGGCATTTTCTGCCTCCTCTTTCTTTCTACAGGTATACAATGTATCTATTTGTTTACCCATGTGACTCAATAAATTAGTTTTAAGGTCTTGAAGTAAATTACCTATCTCACGCTTGGTGATACCTGTTGAAGTTCCTGCAGAATGCAACTTGCCTAGATTGTTCCTTCCCGAGGGCTATGACTTGGAATAGTTCCTACAAATATCACAAATATCATCAAAGTCCATCTTAGAAATATTCCCTTTACCTATTAAATTTAATGCTTCCATGACATCATCTCTTATGCCTCTAAGAAACAACATTTTAACAGTATCATCATTTAGCCCTTATTGATGAGATCATTGAAGACTGAACATAAAGTGTTCAAGATAATCTTCCACAGACTCGTCTTCCTTCTGTGTCATACGAAAGAGTTCGTTCCAGTTTTCCTTGGTTTTATAGTATTCCTGGTACTTGTCCAAGAACAAATCCCTCATGACACTCCATGTCCTAATGTTCCTAAGGTTCATAACCAACTTAGGGCTACATCCTTCAATGTGGCTGGGAGCAGTTTGAGTTTCTGTGCATCATTCTGATAATCATAATTGTTGCACAACACATCAAATTCAAACAAAAACATGTCAAGATCCTCAGTAGAAAGGCCACAAAAAATAGGTAAAGATGAATGAGGAATATTCTTCATAGGGGCATCTTGCTTAGGATATGTGATAGGAAAGTCAAAAGTAACCAAATTATTGTTGGCCAAAGCCCTATTACCATTGTTGTTTTTGTTGTTGGGATCCATGATATCTAATGCCCAAGGAGTAAAATAGGTTATAAATGGCTCAGGGGTTTCTTTTAAGAATGGACCAGCTTTAGCCCCATAAGACTCTTGGAAATTTTTTTCAACCTTTTTGTGTAATACCTCATAAGAGCTTGGATGAGTATTTGTGGGTGTCTAAACAATAGTGGTCTCAATAACACATCTCTCAAGATTAGGTTCGGGTAATTTTAATGATTACAACTTAGTTTTCAATTTCTCCTGAATTGAGCTACTTCCTTCAATGGGTGATTTTGACTTATCTTGCAATTCTTCGGGTTGTGAACCCTCAATGGATGATTTTGATTTATTTTTGGGTTTTTCGGGTTGTGAACTACTTCCCTTTGCTTTTCTAATGAATCTTCCTCTACTATCCCTACTATGATTCATGCACCTAAATGACTTATGACAGAGCAAACTAAGGGTAGTTATCCAAACGAGGTCAACTATCACATGGACTTTCTCCTTAGTGCACTACTCCTAACTCAGTTTACTAAAAATGCAAACCTTTAACACTGTTCCTTGACAATGGTGCCAAAATGATTGGATTAAACTATCCACTTAAAGTACTCCTAAAATAGGTTTGATTTGATCTTTAGAAATGGATTCCTCAGTTTTGTTATAAATAGTTTTGCACCCTGCTGAATGCAGTATTCAGCAAACTACTAAAACATGGAAACCTCTTTCAGATGTGGGTGATCCACATGAAAGAGGAATCTCTAGAGTGAGTTGGTTCTTTGAATGATGAATTCTATTCTAAAACAACTTCTAAGGAAAGGGATGAAGGATGATTGAACATAAAAACCTATTTCTAAAAGATGATTCACCAAACTTATAAGAATTCAGACCTAACCACTCATAACAACTTCTCTATTGCAGTAATCCTCACAATCTCATTGGCACATATCCCATCAGTGATTTGCATGAAGATCTGGAAAACAAATACAACATGCAACCTGAAACATGTAATTCTGAAACACAACCTATAACAACAAGACATAAAAGGATTCCAATTTGAAAACACAAGTATATCAGATTTCCATTACAAAATTTGAGACAGAAAATAAGGAGAAATTTGCTGCTCTATTAAAACTGGAAGAGTGTCAATCTGTCCAAACTGAGTATCAAAAGGTTTACAAGCTCCCCAAAATGAGTTAGGGCAAGAAAATATAATCTGAACTGCTCAGAATGGAGAGTTGAAAGACTAAATCTATCAAAAAGAACTCTCTAGGAAAACCCCTAATCCGAGCTCAAAAAAAAGATCCAGGAAAAAGGCTCCAAACAAACTCAAAAACTACTTTAAAAGTAGAAAAAAGCATAATGCTTTTATGATTACATTGTCAAGCCTCTTAAAAATAGGCTAAATCTGCTTTAAAAGTTCAAAAAACACCTTATCTCTCCAAGATAAGCCTGGAATCCAACCAAGAGGAAAAGTCAAATAAAAGATCTGCTAAAAATAGCAAGAAAACATAAAGCAATTTATAGAATATCGCTTTTATGCTTCTGCTTTTACAAGATGCAGATTTTTACAATTTGCCTTATTTTTGCAATTTAAGATTGGAAATCTTTTACAAAAAGAAAGAACTCCTTATTTATCCATTACATCATTTTGATTTTCTCAAAAAATCATAAAAATACACTACACAATGCCATATTCCTATAAACTCCATAATTGATTTCTCCAAAATCAATCAAAAAATAAATAAAAACCCTAAAAAAATGACCCTAAGCATAAGGCATTCATAAATCTCCCTTAACTATTCTTCACTTAAAACAATACCTTAAGACATAAACCCATACTTCTCTAAGGCAAAACAAAAAGTCTTAAATACTTAAGACATCACCCTAACATAAGAATTTCGGCTTTACATGAATATTGGTTTAGACTTAGGTTAAATAAATCATAAGGAAGGCATTATGGGTTTCGACCACCATTTGATATTCTCCATGTGCCTTGAATGAACATTTTGGAACTTCATAATGCTCGAATTAGGGCTTTGATCAAAACAGGGTCAAACCCTAATTATCATTCACTTCACACTCGTGACTTTGGAAAGAAAGAAACTCTGTCTGCATGAACAATGATGCTATGATGGTGTTGGATTTGAGCTCGTGTGCTTCAATAATCTTTCTCTGCTCTCTAGTTGACCGAAAATTCAGTGGGTAAGTTTGACTTTGAAGTATTGAAGCTCTTTCCACTTCTTATTTGAACACCAAAAGAGATAATGCCGCGACCTGCATGAGTTTGTTTTTTATTTTGATCTTTCCTTTGCTCCTCCATGCCATCATGAGGTCGAGCTCGGCCTTTGCATTCCACTCCATGAAAGCTCGACTTGTATTCTTGTGTTCCTTTACTATGCATTATTCTCACCATAAGAGCTCATCCATTCTTCAAAACTTGAAATCATGCCCTGGGAAGCTGAACAGGAAGCTATGGCCACGGCTTTAGACTCTTGTGAAATACAGACTGGTAACTCTCTTTGCTCTATAGAAACCCTAAAAATCTCTCTTTATTTCATGAACTTCTGGCCATGTTCAGGCTGTGCCAACAGAGCACTATAAGAAACAATTTCCTGACTTTTGGGCTTGACCTAGAACAGTAAATTTCCATTATGTCGATCTAATAATATTTTTGCATATGGGTATCAAAGAAATTTCAATAAATCTGCATTACCCTCCTTCTGTATTTTGACTAAAATTTGGGGGCTCGCATTTGTTGTATATTCTTGCCTTTTAAATCAAGATCTCACATGGGTATTTCTGTAGCTATCTTCTTTGCATTTTGAAGCTAAACTGAAGATAGGTACTCAAAATTTTTAAGGAAATTGCATTTTCTGTATTTTGAGAATAAACCCACATGTGGGTATTTAAAATTTCAAAAGAGAACTGTATTTTCTTCTTTCTTGAGATCGATTTATCACAGAATTGCATTTCATTGCTTTTCCTTGCTGTCTCTTTTGTGGTTGTTATGAAAATCATATGAAAGCTGAATTCCTTCTACTTTGAGGCTCGAGCCAGTAGAAAAATTTGCATATTTGCAATTATACTACTATTTTTATGCAAAAAAACATATGGGTATCATATATTATTGTATTTCCTGCACCTCTAAAATAGAATTCACATGTGGGTATTTAAAATTAGAAACTGTAAATTCATTTATGGATATAACTCTACCCAGAACCAGAACCTTATCCTGAACTTTTGAAACAAAATACTATCATGGGTTTGGAGATTTTCAAAACAAAAGCATATATTCTTAATTTCTGACAGAACTCGACCTCCCATACTTGCTTGAAATGGTGCTAAAACTATATACTTGCTTGTGTTTCCTCTAGGATTTTGGCTCAGAAAACTAGTGATATTTTGCATTTACTTCTAAAACAAAAAGATGCCTTGGATATTTGTCTTTATTTTAACCTCCCTGCATTCTGTTCATCCCAAGAAAACAACTTGTTGCATCATTGTTGCTTGCTTTAATATACCTTCAGAAAAATAAAAAGGACATAATGGGAACAACAAGAATCTGTGTGCTTGTCTATATTCATTGGCCCACATTACTAGGTATTGCATTTTGACATTTTTGTAGCTCTCTTTGATAGTTATAACACCTGAGCTCAATTCATAGAACTGTCATCGACATAGAGCTATAGACTATCCTTAAAATGAAAATCCAATACACATTCTGAGAGTACTCTCTAGGTATTAAGAATCTGAAAGATCTGTCTTGAATTCAAAATTTCATATACATATGAAGCTCAAAACTGAAAATTCAACTATGGTCCCCAACTGCATTCTGTGCTCATCTTGTAGATATGACATAAACTTTACCTCACTGTTCTGTCAAGACCTTGACTGAGTAATCTGAAAACAATCACAATCTTGCACATTTGTTGTATCTAATTCATGGCTTGACCTATTACAAGTGATGTCTTACTTGACACTTGTATCTCACTGAAAACAAAATGAAAGTATATCACATTTGATTGCTGTCCTCCACTAATCATAGATACACAAACCCGTCTGAGGCACCATCCCAACCAGAATGAATTCACTGTCTTTGTTGTAGCTCCTAATAACCAGTACTCAACTCTAACACAACAGCTTTCATTTTCTACATTTGAATTCTGTAGAGGTTTTACCTTTTTGCTCTTGGACTGCAACATTGCATCAGTACAAACCTCCTTTACTCACTAGTCCATATCTAACTGGTAACTCAGAATCATTCAATACTCAAATGCACTGTCTGTGTTTTTATTCTTGAGCAACATGGTACTCTTCATGCATTTTTATATTTTACTACACAAACTGCTCTCTGAAACTATGCTCTTTGATGGTGAAAATCAAAACAAACCATCAAGGCATAATGTATGCCTGTTCACTATCCGAGAAAGAATTGATGAATTGAAACTTACATGACATATGATTATAATTAGCACAAAAAATGAAGTAATTCAGCAATTTCTGATGTAAATGCACTCTGTTAAATTCCTTAAGTGAACTAAACTCACTGTTCACCTATAGCCTTCAGAAAGAAACCTGATCATTATGAATGAACAGTTGGTCTCATTGCTTGATGGATTCTCTGTTTTACTCTTCAGTTGTATTTCATTTCATTCAATGTATATAATGAAGTATTTTTTAAAATCAACCCATTTAACAAATAGGGCAACATGCCAAGCTTTACCCTTGTGGGAGCCCATTTTACCCCACATGCTTGGTCTTCAAACAATGTTCAGCTTCATGACTTTACCTATACTTGCACAAGGAAGCAAACAACGTTAGCATAAAAAATAGAACATGTTGATTATGATGTTGATACTTCTCCTTCAGCTCACTTCTTTCATACTGCACTTGATAAGACTTGATTGTTTCAATGCATTGCTAATTGTATGTTGTATTATTTTAGGTGCATCATATAAGTTACACCATAGTCAGAGCCACTGACACCCCTCTTCTCCTCTTACAGGTCGATGAAGCTCGAGACGACGAGGTGCACCATTCAACATCAAGCGTCGATAATCAGGAAATGATGACTATGCTGCCACTTATGTGTTTTTCTTTTCGCATCTTTAGTAGTGCAATGTGCTGTTAGAAATGTGTTGTCACAGTCACAGTTACATCCACGACTTGTGTGGATCTTTGATTTCAATTATGCTTTTCAATTGAAAAGGAAAATGCATTTTCATGCAATGTTGTAATATCATTTTGATTACGAAATCAAATGAAGCCTTGTAAAAATATGAGTTTTACGAAATGAATAAAAGCATCTAAAATGCTATTTTTCTCATGTACTCAATCTTGTATTTCTTTTAAAACTGCAACATCTGAATGACACTCTGCAACTCTATCTTTCTTTAAAATGCATTACTATTGTTTGATGCATAAAGGTAATAATGCAAAACAACATTCAAACATGACACTACAACTCCACTTAATGTTAAATCTCAATCAGCCAGCTCTTCCATTTGAGCTGAGGAAAAAAATATGTAACAAGTTCATCCTAAAGTGTCAATCTGGGAACATAGGCTTTTGAACTATGTTGTGGCAATATGTTGAAGGGCTGCAATTAATAAACCAAGGGTTGATGGATGCACAATAATGTAATCTGCATTTGAACAAAATTCTGATTGGCAGACTTCCTATCACCTGTGTGACAGGAATCCGTGAAGAAATAGTTTTGAAATAGAAAACAGATTACTGGCACACAACAAAATAGAACTGAAAATCTATATATAATAGAACAAAAATCTTCCTTGAAATAAGATGAACATAATTGAAGTTAAACTATTGAATGTAAATATTCTTTTAGCATCAATTGAATATTCAACTTCCTAACTCATAATGACTTTATTAATTGATATCTAACTATTCTTAATACTGATAATAAGTGATAGGTGAATTATACACATGGTAAGTATCAAACCAATAGAGATTAACACAATTGTAGAAATGAATTACACAAATAAGAATCTGGTAATTAACACAGTAATGCAATTAATCAAATAACTATGAAATCACAACATACATTACCACACACATATATCTAATGTAAAGATCACCAACAACCGAGGAAGTGAGCTTTGCCTTCACTGGCTATTGAATGATGAAACTCACAAACACATAATTACTCCATGCTAGCTATCATTAATTCAATTGCAGTAACAGAGTATAAGTGCAAATTTAATCACCAAAGTTTGAATTTTATTATTTCTCCTTCTATTAGTATTTGACATACACACATGTTTATATATATATCATAGTTTCCTATGCTCATAATAGTCTTGTAGATGAAAGCAAATAAGCATTATGGTTGTTTGTGGCTTACAACCAACAATCATCAAAAGATAATTAAAAATAGCTTAAAGTCTTTTGACAGTATTTTGAAACAACATAACAACTCAAAATAGATTTGCTAATCTCGACGAGTATAGCCAAAGTGACAAAATGACTTCCACCGGCTTAGTCATCCATCCATTGATGTCCTTCATGCTTTGCTATCAACCACTTTAAACATTGCCTATCACCAAAATCATAAAGATAGTTAGCAATCAATCAAAGAAATTGGTATTTTCACTAGTTTTTACTTTTCCCTCTATTTTATAGAATACCTTCAGTTCATTAACGAAAAGTGACAGGAATGACATGAGACACTAGGAAAAATGGCAAAGGTTAAAGCAAATAATAGGTAAAATAATGGCATGTTTTTCCCCCATCAATCCCCTTCCCTATGTGAATTTTTAATTCACATTTATTCCTCCAAGGCATTTCAAGGAATTTTAAATTTCTTCTCCCATCCCCATGAGGATTTGTGAGGAATTTTTAATTCCTCACATGTCCTCTCAAGGTACATGTGGACAAGGACCTCCTTTATGAGGAGATATTTTCCATTACCAAGGGACATCAAAGTACCTCCATGTCATATCCACATCATCCTCTCTCTTCCACATCATTCGCCACATGTCAGCTTGTGAGGGCTTGTGAGTTCTCAACTCACCCTAGCCCTTGATCTCCTCCACCATAGCTTAATCCTGACCCTCCATTGCTTTAGAGGCACTTCCCCTAAGAATGGTGGAAATGTCTCCATTTTGACCATCACTCTCTAGCATCCACATTCAATCCAACACTTAGCCATGTTTCAAGCAATCAAACTTACACCATTATTGCCATCATATTGCATCTATCCAAATACCCATATCCAACATTGCAATCCTCATCCCATTAGCTTCATTTTTATCATATTCACATGTTGTTTTTCCAATCAAGGAGCACATAATCGAGTATCAATAAGGGCCAACCAAACTATCAATTTGAACAAGGTAAAAAGTTCCATTTTCTTGTGTTTTGTTTGAATTCAACTAGGCCTAATATTGAGTGTTTGTTTTGTGTTTTTCCTTGTTGTATTATGTTTAGTTTTGCATCTTAGAGTAGGTAAAAACACTTGCACACATTTCTGCCATGCCCTGTGGGACCCACGTCACGGGTCTAGTTTATGTTTGCTATTGTTTGAATTTTTGCAGGTTCAGGTTTCACACGCAGGGATGAATCTACCCCTGACGGGCGAATATGCTAGACACAAAGGTGGATTTGAAATACTAACAGGCGAACTCGCTCCCACCCTTCCAACAAAAGGGCGAACTTACATCTGACCATCCAAACCACCAATCATAGAGGCGAATCCGTGTAAGATAACCTGAACGAGCAAACCTACTTAAGATAGAGGCGAACTTGCACGAGTTACAGGGGTGAAGGAACATACACCCCTCCATCTGAAAGGAAAACACATTCCTGCCTCTTCAGAAGATAGGCAACTCTGCATCACAGACTAAGGTGAATTTTCTCTACGTAGGGGGAAATTTGAGGTATTCTAGAACCTTGAATTTTTCAATTTGAGCTTCAATTTGATTTCGGTTTAGGATACTAATAAACTAACTCATTTTTTTGTGAGTGTGGTTTTACCAATGTTCGTGCAACAAATCATTTTTCCAAGACCGGTGATTGAAACTACTAATTTGTTTCCTACAAGATGAATGGTCGAAGACCCCTAGTTTAGCTCTTTCTATGTGTCTTTTTTAGCACTAATTTAGGCATACTTAGATTAATTAAAGGGTCAATTAATTTGTTTGTCATGTTTGGGAGCAAGTTGTTGATGTATTCACTCCCCTTGCACCATTCAAGGGTCCTAGGTGATGAGAAATCACAACTTGTTTCAGTGTAGTCCAGTCTACCTAGGAAGTGCTAGTGCATGTAATCTCTCCCCTTATGTTACGTGCGAGCCTAGGGACTAGCCAAAACATCTAGTATTTCCTTCCCTTAGTGAGACCTTCCTAGGATTTCATCACCCAAGGGATGATCTGAGACCATGTGTTACTGACATGGTATATAAAGGGGGGAGAGCCAAAGTTGTACCCTAATCTAGTCATGCCATGTCTAGTGAAGCATCGAAGCTAGGGCACTACGTAGATAAGATGTGCAAGGTTGGTCCAAGTTTCTAGTACCTCACCGGGGCTCCCGATCCATGCTTGTGATGGGGTGGTGTTCATGGTTGTGCCTCACACACCCTCCTAGTGTATCAAGGATGCACGAGATAGCCTTGTTTAGCCTAGATAGAGACCCGTGTTTTAGTCGTGACTTGGTCTAGTGTAGGGGATGCACACCATACTTGAAGTTACTCACCATGTACTCCCTTGGGTTGAGATAGAAATCTTCATGGTGGACTATGATAGTCTTTGAGAGAGAGCATGAAGGTGAGCCCATGGCGTCTGTTGATGACCTTGTGCCACTGAATCACTAGCTATCCACCTTCTCGAGAAAGGGTGATCCAGAGAACCACCTTGGTATCATGGAGTATTAACCTTGGGGTGTCCCCTCAAGGTGGTTTTCCTACATTGAGTCAGAAAACCCATAATACTAATTTTAGGATTGTGCTTCTTGGAGTGTCTTCTTGTGCGATACCAATGCTTGTCATCAATCTGAATCAGTCTAGCCCCTTTGCTTGTTTTTTTTGTGTTTTTGTCCTTTTCCATAGTCTACCCTTTCCCTCAGTGGTGAGTTTGCTTCTCACAAGGGCGAACTTGCATTGTGGACAGGTGATCCTACCCTAGAAAGGGGTGATTTTGTGTCTCAAGTCCATTCTAGTCATCCTTTAGGCGAATTCATCCTTGTCAGGGGTGAATTTTCTTGTGGGTCCCTTGTTAGGCGACTCCACGTCCACCTATTCCTTGAATAGGTGATCCTGCCCTATCTATGGTGAGTTTGAGTTTGATCCATGTCATCCAAGTCTACCTATTCCCTTAGAACAAGCAATCCTGTCATCCTTTTAGGTGAATCTGATTCTGGTCTGTGTCATCCTTATTTTCCAGTTCTCAAAATAGGTGATCCTGCTATCTGCAGGGGCAATCCCATGTCTCATCCATGTCTCCCTCGTCCATACATCCTTTAGAATAGGCAAACCTGATACCTGCAAGGGCGAACCTATGTCCCTTTGTGATGCAAACCTGGGAGGCTCAAAAAATATTTTACTCTACCTCTAAGAGGAATCTAACAAGATTAAAATGACCACCTTGGACAATCTAAATCACCCACAAAGCTTGACAAACACTAGAAGTCAGATTTCCAACTTTTACTCCTTGAACCCTTGTAGTAGAGCAAACCTAGTTCTTTCCCAATAACTCAAATGATTCCCAAAACACTAGTCAAAATCTTGATGGGTTTAGATACCCATTTCAAGGATACAACACATATGTAAACCTTAACAACAACTCTTTTGGACCAATATGGAGATCCTACACCCTTGTCATGGAAAGACCTAGTGAATTAGGCCTCTTTTACAAAGAGAGTACCTTTCAAACTTCCCCAATCTCTCTCAAACCTTGGGGCAGCAATTTATATATCCTTAAACCACCAAAACCACAAAAATATGCCACTTGTACAGACCAATACATGGCAAATCAGAAAACCCTTGCTCTAGGTGCAAAACATGAGGGTTTATTTAATCTAATGTATCCATAATCTCCCAAGCCCTAAAACCAACTCAAACATAGTTTTTTAACCTCACTCATGCTTAAAAGTTCAAAAAAACAAGACTCCCATATAGATTTTGATAAACCCTAGACTAAAACCTCTCATTCACATGCTTTTCTCCACAAAAATACTTAAGAACATCAAACACACCCTCTTTATTCATGTCCCTATGCTCTAGTTGTGCATTCTATATATACAAAAGACTCCATGGGTCCCCTTACACAAGTCACCGTGGCTACAAAAAGTGTAAGGGACCTTTTACACCATTTTAAGTTCACAAACCCCCAAAATAGGGTATACCAGTTGCTTACAAGAAAGTGAAGTTTTTTGAAGTAAATCACCACCAAATTCCCTCAAACTAGAAACAAAACAAATTTACTATATTCATTCAAAACTTGGAAGATATTTCACTTCATAATCTGATTGTATGTGCCAGTATAGTTCTATGCAATGAGAGAAAAACAAGAAAAATGTAAATAAAATAGAGTTTCTTTATTTGTAATTCTTTTCCTTCAACACCCAACATTGAATTCAATGGTTCCTAGACATTTAAAGGCTTTCTCAGGCTCAAACAATGACCAACTAACTTTGCAACTAATTTTCAAATGTTAAATGAACGTTGGGAGCATAATCACACCATTACAAGCTTGTTACCATCACTTTCCATACAAGGCAATGTTTTAACTTTTGACCTTTTTAAATGCATTGAAACTCCTAGACTTCTCTAAAACCATACTAATGTCTTACAAAAAACCTTATTACATTAACAAGACACCATCCTTGCACAACCTTACTAAATTTCCATCAAAGGCTACAAAGGTTCTTAAGTGTAAGAACACCATTTTCCAACACTTTGACTCTAAAACCCAAAAACTCAACCTATAACATAACTAATGGTCTTATTAGACCTTATCCATGACAAAAGACTTAAAATTCTCCTTGTGAATCTATTGATCCCATTCATCATCAAATAAACCTAATTGGAAGATGAGGTGTAGGTGCTCCTGCACCACTCTGTATTATTCGTGTCTGTACAGTCCAATACATAGGTGGTTATGTCCAACCAATAGGTGATCCTATAATTAGAATTCTTGTCCCCTGTTCGTACATCCGAGGAAATAGATGAAATCGTTACCTGATAGAAATTTTCATTTGTGTTCATACATCTTTAGAAAGTGGTGATCTTGATCCTTAGGTAGGTGATATTGTGTCTTGTGCCTGCCTATTTATTTGTAGCATTTGAAGATATAGGTGACTTGTTGATTAGATAGGCAAACCTGCACTACACAGAGGTGAATCCATTGACCTTTAGATAGGAAAATTTTTCACTTAGAGGAGCGATCTTGTCACACAGAGGTGTATGTGTGTCCCATACAAAACTCTCGAGAGTTAATCCTGTGGACCACTAAAAGCTTGTTGTTTTTTGAGTTCGATTCCACGATCAATTTTTTTTATCACCATCCATTTTCCTATAATAGTCATTTTAGTCCATCTGCATTTTTCAAAAGTTGTCAACTCCTCAATCAAATCATATAGGTGCATCTTAGGACATCCCTAGATTGCATATCCATCATCTGTCAATCTAAATCCTTTGAACTTTGTTTTAGGGGATTTTTATCCAATTGGGCTAGGTAACTGATCCTAATCATCATCACTTATGCTCACTTAGGATTGTCATCCATCCCAAGTTAATAATCCTTCACATCCTAATCAATCTCCTCTCATCCTAAGGTATATTATGTGTTGTTATCATCCTTTTATAATCCAAATCCAATCATCAACATCGTACATTATCCAATTAAGCCCCTGAACTTAGTTTAGAGTTAATCTCATCCAAACCAATCTAATCAATTATCCAATCCAATCCAATCAATTCATCCTATCCAATCAATCAACCTAATTGAATCAGTTATCCAAATCATCTCATCAGTCATCCAATCAATTAATCTATCATCTTAGAAATCCTTTAGTCCTCATCTATACCATCATTTAAGTGCATCTTAGGGCTTAGTGTCATCTTAGTTACCTGGTCGTTTTGCATTTCCATGCCCCTTACCTGATCACAAGCAAAGAAGCTCATGGAAAAACAACAGTCCCATGGTGCTCAACCTCAACCTCCTTAGGATCAACCCACCAATGGTGGCTCATTGCAATCTAACACTGAGGTCCACACTCAATCCCCTCTCGACAAAATCATGGTTAGCCAACCCGAGCTCACAATTGATGAATATCTTAGTAACCCCACTAATGTGCAAATAATTGATCGTCTTCTCGATGAGCGTGAGGATAAAATCCTCATCACATTACTCCTAAAGGGTATCAAGCCACCGTTAGGGTTCAATTTACTGAAATACGTCAACTTTAGACCCCCTGCACCACTCGCTCTACCACAAGATCAAAATCCTAGTTCATCAGTTTCACAAATCCAAGAAGTCGTACTACTATATACATGGTACCAACTAGGATTTGGAAATTTCGTGCTTTATCAGCTTCCACCCACTTGCATCTCAATTTTAGTAATGGGGGCAACACCTAATCCTAGCATTCCCCAAGGCCCCAATCCTAACAATCCTCTTGGTCTTGGTATGCCAGAAGGTCCTCCCAACCTACAAGGAATGAATATCCTACAAGGTTCAACCCCCATACCATTTGTGCCACCTCTACCATCGAATCAATCGAGTCATCTTCTAGGGAATGTGGGGGGTAATGCTCCTAATCCTTTTGTCCCTCCACCTCCACCTCTTGGTTCCAAACACACATCAAACTTACCACCACCTCAAGGCAATATACCATCCTTGCATTAGCCTCAGGATAACCCACAGTAGGCACCACCATCACAACCGCCTCATCAACAACCTCCACAACATACCCAAATTCCTTCACAACCTCCACATCATGCAAAAATTTGTCACAACATCAAAAACAACCTCTGCACCAATTGCAAGGTAATCCATCACAACCTCCTCATCAATCACAGGCTCCTCCTCAACAACAACCACCATCCTATTAGCAACCTCCTCAACAGTCACAAATACCATCTTATCAACAACCACCTCAGCACTCTCAAATCCCATCTCAACCTCTTTACCAACAACCACCATCCTACCAGCAACCCCCACAACATTCATAAATCTCAACACAATCACAACAATCCTTTCAACAAATGATAGATAACCCTGCTACCCAATACCTATACCACCCACAAAGCACATATTACGCGCAAGCTACCATATCCAACCCTAATCCCAATTATTCTTACTAAATCCACAACAATCACAACAACTGTTGCCTTACACAAACCCCCAACAATTACAACAAAATACCTACTACCAGTAGTCCAATCCACAACAACCTCCATACGTTTCCCAACAACAAACTACTTACAATTATCAATCCAACCCATATTACTCCTAGCAACAACCATCGTATTAGAAGGTTGCCTCCTCCTCATCTTACCAAGCCTCACCATCATATCAACAATCTTATACCAATCCTCAATCCATGTATCCTAATCAATATCAACAAGTCCCTCCATATCCATCTCCATCATCATATGGGCAGACCATTCCACCTCCACCACCATCACAACAACAATATATCCCTTATGATCAATCCAATCTAGTAGGTCCTTCCTCATCCACACCAATTAATAAAGAGTGGGAAGAAATAAAAGCTGCACTAAAAGATCTACAAGCAGGGACATCCAAGAAGTCCTTCAAATTTGAAGATACTTTCCCTTATCCGTTTGATCCCTCCATCTCACTTATCCCCTTTCCTAAGCATTTCAAGATGCCTAAGTTTGATAAGTATAAGGGAAGGGGAGATCCTAGGAACCATTTGCAAGAATTTTACACACACTATCAGGAGGTCATGCATAATGAAAACTACCTTCTATGATTGTTCCCTAGGAGCCTAACGAGGCAAGCTCTAGATTGGTTCATGGTTCTTCCTAAGGGGTCAGTTTCTTCCTTTGTGGATCTATTAGAAAAATTTGTTTCACACTTCTCCTTAAATTTTGAGGACATTGATACCTTAGATCTTTTGAAAGATAGCCAACATGAGGGAGAAACATTTGCAAGCTACCTACAAAGGTGGCGAGCCTTGGCTAGTAAGCTAAAATCCAATCTCAGCGAGAAAAATTTGGTAACCATCTTTGTTGCCAATGCCCATCCTAAACTGGATCATAATTTATGCCTTCATTGCATTACCACTTTTGCTAAAGTCATTGAGAAAGGAACTACCATCGAGAGAGCCCTTATTGCCAAAGGCCAAATCAAATTTTGTAATCAAGACAAGGATAAATTATCTAGAGATAAATCCCGCTAGTAGAACAAGAATAATAATTTTGTCAATGATATCGTCACTAATACCAAACACATCCAAGTAGATAACACTTCGCAAAGGTCGCAGTATGTCCCCAATCCTCAGTTAGTTTCTAATGTCTTATCTCTACCACATGGTGCACCCCATCCTCCCCAACAGTCCAATCAAGGGAATAATAAGCCTACATTCACTCCTTTGGGAGAACCTTTAGATATTGTTTTCAAGAGGTTGTTACAAGTGAACTTACCAATCACTTATCCTGTGACAAATCCTTTTGATGAGTCAAAGCCTAAACCCGCCTAGTATAGGGAAAATGAGTATTGTGATTTTCACAAGATTAAAGGTCACTCCATTAATAAATGTCAAGAACTAAAAACTTATATCCAAGATCTTATAGATCGATATGACATCATAGTGGATGCAAATCAGGCTACATCATCCAATGCTCAATTATAGATATATCAAAATTCCTTCCCTAAGCACAATTAGGGTCTGAGCATCTCAAATGTGAATCCCAGGTCTAGCAACAACAATCAAAATAACAACATGAACAATGTCAACTATAAGAATGTACCCTATAATTATGATGGCATTGTTATGTGTATTAATTAGGTAGAGCCACACATATCTATGATTCATGTCAAAGGAAAAGACCCTTAGTGTGTTGTTACTACACGCCATGCCTGCATAACAATTCCTGGGGCTTCCACTTCATCTCAACCCCCTCCTATGAGCTCACAATATAATATTCTTGACCATCTTAGTAAGACCCTAGCCCAAAAATCCATCTTGGATTAACTTAAGTATTCACCAATTCATTAAGAAATCCTTACAAAGGCTCTATAGGATACTCATGTGCCCAATGGCATAGATCCTATCCAGTTTCAAGCTTTAGTAGGACATTTTTCATCTACTTATCAGCTTGGATTTAGTTAAAATGATATGTCGTCGATCAATTCATCTCATAATCGTGCCCTGCACATTGAAGTCATTATCGCCCTCCATAAGGTAAAACAGTTCTTAGTAGACAATGGCTCGACCCTCAATCTATGTACATTAAAGTTCATAAAATAGGTAGGATACACTCATGCTGACCTGGATAATCAAACCATCACAATAATGGCTTATGACAACGTATAAAGGAACTTAGAAGGTACTATTTTTCTTCCTATCCAGGTTGGACTTGTCATGTGATACACCACATGTCACATTCTTGATCTGGATCTACTATACAACCTTCTCCTTGGCCGCCCATGGATCCATACCATGCAAGTCGTCCCCTCCACCTATCACCAATGACTAAAATTTCCATACAATGGGGTCAAAGTAACTATCCATGTGGACTCTCAACCCTTCGAGTACTGTCGTGCTCCAGAAGCTTCCTTTCCCCATTCTTGACATTGTCCAGGAGTTGAAGTGGGGGCACCTCAGGCATCGCCTTGCAATCCATCCTCCAATTCATCATCCACCACATCATTCACCACATGTCATCTTGTGAGGGCTTGTGAGTTCTCAACTCACCCTAGCCCTTGATCTCCTCCACCATAGCTTAATCTTGGCCCTCCATTACTTTAGAGGCACTTCCCCTAAAAATGGTGGAAATATCTCCATTCTAACCATCACTCTCTAGCATCCACATTCAAGCACTCAAACTTTCAAGCCAACACTTATCCATTTTTCAAGCAATCAAACATCCACCATTATTGCCATTATATTGCATCTATCCAAATACCCATATCCACCATTGAAATCCTCATCCCATTAGCTCCATTTTGATCATATTTTCATGTCATTTTTCCAAGCAAGGAGCACACAATCGAGTATCAACAAGGGCCAACCAAACCATCAATTTGAACAAGGTAAAAAGTTTCATTTTCTTGTGTTTTGTTTGAATTCAACTAGGCCTAATATTGAGTGCTTGTTTTGTGTTTTTCCTTGTTGCATTCCATTTAGTTTTGCATCTTAGAGTAGGTAAAAACACTTGCACATAGGTTCAATCAGTTTTGATGGCAAGCATAATACTAAAGATGTTTACTATGTTAAAGGATTAAGGCATAATCTTTTGAGTGTTGGACAAATGTGTAGCAAAGGATATAATCGTGTGTTTAAGGATGAAAGATGTGAGATAAGAAAAATGGTGCAGAACTATGATTGTTGTTGGTAAGAGGATAGATGGAAATATCTATAAGCTCAAGGGTGTTGATGGTGATTGATTTATGTCTCAGATTAATGATAGTTGGTTATGGCACTAGAGGATGTGTCACATGAATTTTGATAACTTAGTTAGAATAAGTTCATTTCATGCAATGAGAGACCTACCAAGAAGTACAAAGCCCATCAATGTTGTTTACAAAAAATGTCAATTTGGAAAACAAATAAGGATTACTTTCAAGGGAAAGGAACAATCTGCTATTAGAAAACCAAAATTAATACATACAGATCTTTGTGGTCCTACAAGGGTGAGAATTCTTCAAGGTGACAAGTATTTCATGCTTTTGATTGATGATTACTCTAGAATGACATGGGTTACTTTTCTTAGAGAAAAAATTGATGCACTAGATAGATTCAAAGAATTTAAAGCTATGGTTGAGAATGAAATGGATTTGAAAATAAAATGTTTGAGGTTTGATAGAGGTGAAGCACTCACCTCCAATGAGTTTAACATGTTTTATGAAGTTCATGGAATAAAGAGGCACTTGTCTACTCCTAGAACTCCTCAACAGAATGGAGTGGTTGAAAGAAAAAAATAGTCTGTTCAAGAAGTTGTTAGGACTATGATGAAAGAAGCTAACCTACCAGAAGTCTACTGGAGAGAAGCAATTCATACTTTTGTTTACATACTTAACATAGTTCAAGCCAAATCTATCAACACAAAGACTCCCTATGAGTTGCGCTATGGAAGGATTCCTAATGTCAAGTACTTTAAAGTATTTGGAAGCAAATGTTATATCAAAAGAGATGAAGAAAACTTAGGAAAGTTTGATGCAAGGTCTAATGAAGGTATCTTCCTTGGATATTCTACTAAAAGAAAAACTTACAGATGTTACAACAAAAGTATAAGAAAGATTGTTGAAAGTGTAAATGTTAAGGTTGATGAAGATGTGCAAAATTAAATTGTTGTAGATAAATATGTGTCAAACGAACCTTCTTGCGAAGAAGAAGAAGTAAAATCTAGGGAAAAAGAAGTGCATAATGAAGAGGAAGAAGCTCTAGAAAAGACCCCTAAGACCCCTAAGTATGTGCAAAAGAATCATTTAGAAGAACATATCATTGGAGATGAGGAAATGAGTACTGAAAAGAAGCAGAGCTACTGAAGTTGAGGTAAATACATGTTTACTTTCTAAAGTTGAACCTAAAACAGTGAGTGATGCATGCAAAGATGAACATTGGATGAAGGCAATGGAAGAAGAACTTATGCAGATTGAGAAAAAATAAACTTGGGAACTAGTTCCTAGACCAACAAACAAGAACATAATTGGAACTAAGTGGGTATTCAAAAACAAATTGAATGCAAATGGAGAAGTGGTAAGAAATAAAGCAAGGCTTGTGTGTAAGGGTTACTCACAAGTAGAAGGAATAGACTTTGAGGGAAAATTTGTCCCAATGGCTATGATGGAAGTAATCAGGGTGTTTTTGCATTTTCAACATACACGGAATTTAAAGTTTATCAGATGGATGTGAAGTCTGCTTTCTTGAATGGTGAATTGGAAGAAGAGGTTTACATGGAACAAACAGAAGGATTTCAATTATCAGATCAATTGGATATGGTTTTTAGATTTAAAATTCATTATATGGATTGGAGCAAGCTCCTAGAGCTTGGTATGCAAGATTGGATAGATATTTGATACAACAAGGATTCAATAAAGGTACCACAAATAGTAATATTTACTTCAAAATTGAGGAAGAAAAAATATTGATAGTGGTTGTGTATGTGGATGGTATTATCTTTGGAGGAAATGAAGCTATGTGTAATAAATTTGTAGAAGAGATTTAGAAAGAGTTTGAGATGTCAATGTTTGGGGAGATGAATTTTTTCCTTAGGCTACAAATCAATCAAACAGATAAAGGCATTTTAATTTCACAGTCAAAGTATATTAAAGAGATGTTGAAGAAGTTTGGAAATGGAAAACTCCAAATTGGTATGCACTCCTATGGTAACTGGTTGCAAATTGAGCAAGGATGATGAATCACCTAAGGCTTATCAGAGCAAGTATAGATCTATGATTGGTGGACTGTTATATCTAACTGTTACTAGAACAAATATCATGAATGTAGTTTGTCTTGTGGCTAGATTTCAAGAAGATCCTAAAGAGACACATGTTGTAATAGTGAAAAGGATATTCAAATATTTAAAAGGCACTCCATATTATGGCTTATGGTATCCTAAGGATACTGATTTCACATTAAGTGCATACATAGATGCAAATTAGGTTAGTTGTGTTGATGAAAGGAAAAGTACAAGTGGTAGTGCATTCTCTCTTGGATGTAGATTGGTTTCAAGGTTAAGTAAGAAGCAAGATTCAATTTCTTTATCCATTGTAGAGGCTGAGTATATTGCAGCAGCATCTTGTTGCACACAAGTATTATGGATGAAACAAACATTGAAGGATATCAGAGTAACATATGACGAGCCTATTTCTATCTTTTGTGATAATACAAGTGCAATTAGCATTTCAAAGAGTCAAGTGATTCATTCAAGGACAAAGCATATATCAATCAAGTATAAATTTTTGAGAGAGAAGGTTATGGAGAATGATGTGAAGCTTGAATATGTACCTACAAAGGATCATATTGCTGACATATTTACTAAGGCTCTTCCTAAGGATACTTTTGAGTATCTTTGGGAGAATTTGGGGGTTATTTCCCCTCCTTTGAACTAGATGCATATGGAAATGCATCAGTCTAGTGGATCTATGTCCATTCATCTCTTGTCTGGACTGATGTTGGTGGCTACCTCTTAGGGGGAGTAGGTAGTGTCATTGTTGCAGTAAGGAATGTTGTCATTGTGCAAAGTTGCTAATTTGGTTGGGTGTACTCCTAAGGGGGAGTATTCAGAGCAAGTATCTTGGTTTAGTGTCAAAGGGGGAGAATAATGCAAAACACTTCTATCATTTTCCATTTATGTCAAAGGGGGAGAAAGAATCATGCGAAGAAGTTTATCTACACAGGGGGAGAGAACGAAAACCATGATAAAGTGTGTTCAGAGCTATTTTGTTGTCTTTGATGGTTTTTCACATCATGTGTTGCCATCAATGAAAAAGGGCAAGATTATTGCAAATTTGAAGGTGTTATCATTGATGTCAACAAGATGGTGTTGTCATTGATGTCAACTATGTGTTGATGAAGGTTGTTGCATGGTGAAGATGTCGAGGATATTGTTGTAGTTTGTGTGCGTGTATAGTTGAGATATTGAGGAAGTGTTGTGAGTACATGGAGCTATCTTTATGTTTTAGTGTCTGGAGATGTGTTGGAATGATGTAATTTATTGAGATGATGTCTTTGGTGCTTGGTTTCCAAGTGGTTTTGAGAAAATTTGGTAAACAAAGAAAATAGTGTTGTGCATGTCTTCAGAACGTGCTCAGGGATGTGCTCCATATTTCTTATATGCTGATTCTATGCTTGCACAGATCTAATATGTTGTTCAAGGTTGTTAGTTGTTATATCTAGAGTTTTGGTTTCTGGATCGTTGTGTAGAGTGAGATGTGTTGACCAGTGTATGAACTAGGTTTTTAGTGTTGTTACTGTGGTTTGGGAGAAATGTATTTGCTTCACATTTCTCCATTATTTTGTTTCAGGCTATACAGATCTAGGAAGTTTCTTAGAATGTTTGTATCTTTCAGTATTCAAGGTTTCTCTTGATTTGGTGTAGTACAGTGTGTGTTTCATGCGTCAGTGTGTGTATAAGGTTAGTGGGATATTCTGGGCTGAAGTATTTCTATGATGCCAGTTTGGATGAATTATTTGTTGGATCTCAGATGGTTCATGGATTTTTATAGATCATGTAAAGGATATTTATGTGCTCCGCATTTCATCTTGATCAAATGGGAAGCATGTACTTAATAGTTTTATGGTGTTTAGCATAGGTAATGGATGACCTAGTGTTAACACTACATGTGAAGAATTTCAAAGTTTTTGAAAGCATTTTTAGGTATGTTAGGAGATATTTGGGTCCTAATTAAGGATGTATATGGGCTTCATTCATTCTTATCCACCATGGGAATGTTTGGGTGTTGACCTAATTTGAAAGTTTAAATGTAAAGGTTGAGTTGCTGACCTTGGAGAAGGATTCCAAGGTTGGGGATGATATAAATAAGAGTGGTGTTGTTGGAATATCTCAAGATATATGTGAGATGGAAGCCAATGATGAACGTGATGTGAATTATAGAAGTATAGATGTGAATTTGAGTAGAGTAGTGTGAATTTCAAAGTGTTGGATTTTTCAATGCAATTGGCTAAAGGCGTTCAAAATATTTCAATCAAGGTTGTGAAAGTGTTGGAGCAATTTTGGTGGATTCCTTGTTGCATTGAGAAGGTTGTTCTCTGTGTGGATTCCCTATTGCATTGAGAGGTTGTTCTCTGTGTAACATTTCTCTTCTATCTTCTTTTTCATTCTATGACAGTGAGCCCTAATTGTGAGCCCTATTGGATAGTGTGTCCTATTTTGGCAGTGAGCCCTTGTACTAATTTTGTAATTAATTATATTGTGAGCTAATCCTCACCATGGTTTTTCCCTCATTGGGATTTTCACGTAAATCTGGTGTTCTCTTGTGTAAGGTGTTGTTGTTTTAATTTCTATTATCTGCATTTCATGATTAATCACTTTAACAGAATAAGGGTTTAATGAATGCTTGTTGATCTATTTATTGTTAAGGATTTTGATATTTTAATTTGATACAACTAATTCACCCCCATCTCAATTGTCTTGTTCATTCTTGGCAATATGACAATCCCTACCTAGTATGTAAACCTGGATCACAGTGAACTAACAGTGTAAACAGTGGCTACTTACACTACTTTAACCAAATAATTCATCACCCAATACTTTGAGTGAGAGTCATCTATCCACCCACATTCCTATCTTGATTTTTTTTTTACCATTCATACCCTATACTTAGGTTTCCCCCTTTTCCCATGGATTATTCTAACTCTAGGAATAACCCAATTAACCATATGAGAATTCATAATGTCAACATCAAATGATTCTATTTCAAAAGTACAATCTCAATAATAAATGTATCCATTCAAGAGTATATCTCAACAATAAATGAATTCCTTCAAAAGTATAATCTCGTCAATAAATGGCTTCAACTCAAAAGTATAAACTCAACAATAAAGGACCTCAATCAAAAGTATAATTAACAATCAAGTGATCATAAACAATCCTAAAATCTCTACCTTCAATATGACTCAATTATTCACATGTTTACAATATTCACTACATTTGTATATAATTTGGAGGATATTGTCATGAGAATATTTTTTTGCTTTTTCACCTTCAAGTCCTCTTCTCAATATGACTTTGGGTTGCCAAAACATATGTCCTCTTTTAGAATTTTGGAATAGGAATAGATTGTAAATCAAATAAGAAAATAGCATAACCAAAAAATACATTTTTCACCCCTACCATTGAATACTACTATAATCATCAAGTTTTACCCTAACCCTAGGGATAAGACTCTCTTCCTACTTTCAAGGAGATACGAGTAATCAATCAAGTATAGATTATCAATACAATTTGGATAACATCTTAATCTATTAATGATGACATGGCTATCATACCATCATTCTTGTTGAATTAATAACCTCATTATCCACAAGGGTTTACCTAGCATTATAAGCTAACAAATTAAATTTACCTCAAGATATCGATATATTCCACATTTCACATTTCATGCTACATACGAATAGTATTGACAATCTACATATAGAATTGACAAACTACATAAAGTATAAATAGAAACACAATCATTTAAATTCCCATATAGGGTATATAAAAGTATTAACCTAATAGATAGGTTCCACCAAAGCAAGAAACAACTAAGAACATGTAAGCTTATCCAAAGCATTATAACACATATTTAAATCAATCCTTTCCAATCAAGACAACCATAAATAAATAACCTTTCAAACATAACTAACAAGGGGATAGAAATCAACATGTGTGTACAAAAGCTTCAACTAATATAATTCTTCCTTCCTAGCTCAATGCCACAAGCCTACTTGCTACTTACTCCAAGTTCAACCTAATTCTACTTCTAGCTTCTAAATATCTCATCAATACAATTGCAAAATAAAAAATCAACTCACTAACTCTCAAGCTCTCTAATTCATTTGAATAGAAAATACAATAGAATAAAAAAAGAGTAATCAAAATGAAAAGTATATCAAATGGTAGGGAGAGAACCTCTATATATACTAAAATTTAGTAACCAAAGGATACAAACAAGCTAACAATCTCACCACCTTTCTACTCCCATGCAACAAATCAGCTAAACTAACTCTCAGATTGCAACACATGACAATCTTCACATTTCAAATGGCTGAGTCGACTTACTTTATGAGACAAGAGTCTTTAAATGATTCAATGGACAACAATGCCTTTCTGTAGGTTTCCTACTTGGTTTGCATGTCGACTACCCTCTTATATTTCTATCATCTAAGCTTTGACTAAGTTTAATGATTATCATATTGCTTTTCTAGAACTTGGTGTAGGTTTTAGACTTCTTATATTTGTTTCATATTCTTCAAATTTGGCACTGCATATTCATGTTTTAGCGCCCCATATAATAGCATTACCAAATACTTATTCTATGCATTGAAATATGGATTCATTCTCTTTGCAACATTTAAATTGCATTTACTTATGCACAACATATAAGTCTATTGAATTATTATTATTCATGTGTTGTCCCTTGCATATAGACTCCTCTCTTATGCACATCATTTTCTTATCTCCACACTAGCTTTAATACTCATTTATTGCGCTTTACTTATTCTCTAAACCATGTTCTTTATACATTAAACCACATTATTTATAGACTACATTCAACATTATTTATTTAGCATAAAGTATTCACCATTTAGGCATTGCTTTACTCTCTTTCATAAGTGTTTTAAACATATCAACTTTAGCATTATTTGAAAGCTCTTTCATTATAGTGAATCGCTTAATATATCCCCTGCTATGTTTGCTTGTAATATTTCAAGATACAATCCATATATATATAATTAATATTATTATAATATATATATATATTCATAGTCTTTGTTTGATATTTTAATATATTCTCATGATTATAAAATGCATAAGTTGTCATTCAAATAAATATATATATAAACATATGTTAAAATAATCATATTTATATATATACATATATTAATGTATATGTATATACATTTACATTAATGTAACAATATACATATATATATATATATATATATATATATATATATATGGTGCAGGGGCACCATTGGTAAAAGATTGTCAATTCAAATTGTTAAGGCCTAGGTTATAGATTTTGTAGAGTTTTATTTAAAATAAGGTCTTGAGACCATGTTATGATTTAATTAGTCATTTTTGTGTCATGTCGAGGTGTTTTGATGGTTTCAAATGTGCAAAAAGTGAAGAGTTGCAATTGTGCAAAAATACAAGATTTGAAAAGTTGTAAAATTTGAATTCTAGGGATGAACAACAATCACAAGAGTTTAAAAGTTAGTTGGAGAAGTTAAAATAGTTTTTTTTTGGTGGGAAAAAATATAAATGTCTTGTAAAACTTGAAAGGGAGGTTGTTCAAACCATTTGGAAGTTTGAAGATTCAATAAAAACTCTATTTTTGCATCAATTTTTTGTATTTTCTAAAGATTGTTGAACCTGTATGGCTCATATAGTACTCCATTATATTAGTTGGCTTTGGATTAGTATATTGGTTTGTCTTAAATTTCATTTGAGTTCATTTTGAAGGCATCTTGTTGAATTTGGTGTATTTTATAAGCAATTTTCTAACATCGGCTTGAATACACAGATTTAAGGCTTGTAAGTCTTTTAAAATGAAGAACTGGCCCATTCCTCATACTGTGATCACTATGGCTTGAGGAATGGGTCTGCACCATCATTAGAAAGGTGTGAGAATGGTGATTAAGAGAAGGGGAGGTCAGGAAACCAGATGGGTGTGAAGCCCTAGTGTGTAAAATTGTGTTTCCCATAAGGAAAAGTGAGGTTTTGATGAGTCAAGTTGAGATTTTGTGTCGAGAAGCATAATTTTATGTTGAATTAAGCTTGAGAAGACTATTTTAGACCTGTTTGAGCAGTTTTTAGGTTTTGGGGAGATTGGGAAGTGTCATTTTCAATAAACCCTAGGTTTTCTAGGCTTAATTTGAGGTTTTTGAGGTTTGGCTATTGGGAAATTGAATCTCTAATAAATAATGGTGGAATATTGAGTTTGAACACCTAAGAATTATTTCCCAAAATATTTTTTAGAGTTTTGGAAAATTTGGTGAGTAGTTTCTTTGGAAAAGTGGGCTAATTTGAGCCCTAAAAGGCGTAAAAACCATGTTTTGAGTAAGTTGTTACAAAGTGATCTATGGTGGTTTGTTATTATGTTGTTGATCATGAAAATGGGTCTTTGAAATGGTTCATGAATTGGTCTGATAATATTTCATTGTGAAGTTATACCCGATTTAGTGGGTTTGCAATGCTACAAGGAAACATAGGGATTTGGTTGAGATAAAGATAATTTGAAGACTTGGTGGTATGATAGTTGTTTTGTTGTGTCATTTTGTGTTTGAGTGTGTGTGGTAGGCCTCCCATGATTACATCAAATTGGTATCAGAGCAAAGGTACCAGATTCCTGTAGAAGAAAGATTGAAGATTGTGAAGATGCCTCCAAAGGTAAGAATGCAACAAAGAAGATGAATGAATTGAAGAATCAGTACATAAAAGAGATCAAAGAACTGAAAGAGAGATTGGAAGCCTTAGAAACCAATAAGAGAAGAGAAGTAGTTGAGAGAAATGAATCAGAGGAAGAAGATGATGAAGAGTTTGAAGATGTTGAAGAAGAACTTGATCTAGAAGATTAGAGAATGGCCAAGTTGTTGAAGGTAGTAAAAGGTGACAAGTACAAGGTAAAAATTGATGTGCAAAATTTTACTGAAAATTTGAATGAAGAGGAATTGTTAGATTGGATATCTTCTTTGGATAATTATTTTGAATGTGAAGAGATTCTAGAGGAACATAGAGTTAAGATTGCAAAAAAAAAACTTAAGGGTCATGCACTTGTATGGCGGGATTATCTACAGTCAAAAAGAAGAAAGCAAGGTAAGTCTAAGATTGTGGCATGGGACAAGATGGTGGCAAAGTTAAAAGGTGAGTTTCTCCCTTTAAATTATTCAATTCAAATGTTTAAGAGATTGCAAAATTTGAGACAAAAGGAAATGGATGTAAAGGAATACATTGAAGAATTTTATAAATTGTGTATGAGATCTAACTATACTGAAAATGAAGATGAGAAGATAGCTAGGTACTTAGGTGGCTTGAGAATGAATATATAGGATGAGTTGGCTTTGAAAAATCCTAGGAGCATGGAGGAATGTTATCAAATGACATTGAAGGCTAAAGATAAAGTGAAAAGAAGACAACATAAAATAGTAATAGGAAGAGGAAACACCATGAGAGGAAGAGGAAATTTCTCTACTCCGAGACAAGCAATTGAAAATCAAGAAGAACTGAGCAAGAGAGATGAACAAATTGCAGACTTTAGAGGAGGATATAGAGGAACAAGGGGCAGATTTGGAGGTGGAAGGAATTCTAACACTTTTGTTGGTAGATGTTATCATTGTCAGGAGTATGGTCATCCTGCTTGGAAGTGTCCCTGAGAAGGTTGCTTCAACTTCAAGTGGAGGAGAAAGAAAACTTGATAGAAGAGCACAAATAGTGCAAGAAGATGAAGTTGAGAGTAGTTCAAATTCAAATAAATTGATTGCAAGGGATGAGGTTGGAGAGATGTTGATGATGAAGAACAAATCTTGAAGACCACAAAGGAGGAAGGGCTACTTCAAAGAAGAGCATTATTTAGGACAACCTACAGGTGTAAAAATAAGGTATGCAAAGGGATTGTTGAATCAAGTTGTACTAATAACATTGTGTCTAGTGAGATGGTGGAAAAGTTTCATTTGCAAAAAGTACCTAGAGAAAGGCCATATAGGGTGTCATGGGTTAGTGATAATCAGTCTTTGATGGTGAGTGAACAAGCAAGAGTTGAATTTCAGATAGGTCCATATAGAGATGAATTTATTTGTGATATACTACCCATGAATTGTTGTCATCTATTGTTAGGAAGGCCCTGACAGTTTGAAAGGTCAGCCTTGCATAATGGTAGACAAAACACATACATCATTGAAAAGGATGAGAGAGAGTTTGTTTTAACTCCATTGAATGAAGGAGTAAATGAGTATGGTGAAATCATTAGGTTAGGGAGAAAGGAGTTTCTAACTATTGACAAAGGAAATGATATAGATTTGGCAGCCAATATAAGGAATGGTAGAGTGCACACAAAGGATGAAGGTGATTTGCAAATAGAAGAAGAATGCCTTCATGTGGAAGGAAAAAACAAGTGGAGGTGTGTCTCGGTCTAAAAATAGTGTAAGTTTGAAGAGCCTTTGGAAAGGCATGAAAAGAGTGATTGTATTGTGGTTGGGATAGTCAAATTCCCTATAGCAAAGAATAAAGTGAAAAAATAGTTAAAAGATATTAAGACAATGGTTGGCAATACTGGCAAAGCAACAAAAGAAAGGACAATGGTTTATGATAAGGAGAAGATAATAAATTGTGATGAAGATGTGATAGAAGAGTGTAAAGTTGTTGGTATAGTGAAAGGATAGTATAAATATGTTGACACATAACCTTGGGAGAATGGTAAGATAGTGGACAAGGAGATAGAGGCTTTGGATGTTGATAGGACAGTAAACAAGGCAAGTATAGGTATGACAAAGATAAAGAGGTATGATGGTACAATTGACAGTGAGGAAAGAGCAATTGGCCTGAGTATTGGACAGTGGATGATGCATGGAGAGCAAGATAAAGTGAAGGAAGATGTTGGAGGTCAGAGCACAGATGAAAAGAAAGGTGAAATGATAGTATTTGAAGATGGAAAAGTTGGAAAACACTCCATAGTGTTGTGTGACAATGTGGAGCAAGTTTCAAATGGAGGTACATTCAAGGATGCTAAGGGAAATGAAAATCAAGGACACAAAAAACCTGATGAAGACAAGCATGGAGGATTGAAACATGAAGAATAAAAAGGAGGACATGTTACACTAATCTTTCCAAGAGACTTGGAAAAGTTTCAAGTTGGGGTGTATGGTGCAGGGGTACCATTGGTAGAAGATTGTCAATTCAAGTTGTTAAGGCCTAGGTTATAGATTTTATAGAATTTTATTTAAAATAAGGTCTTGAGGCCATGTTATGATGTAATTAGTCATTTTGGTGTCATTTATAGGTGTTTTGATTGTTTCAAATGTGCAAAAAGTGAGGAGTTGCAATTGTGCAAAAATACAAGATTTGAAAAGTTGTAAATTTTGAATTCTAGGGAAGACCAACGGTCACAAGAGTTTAAAAGTCAGTTGGAGAAGTTAAAATAGTTATGTTTTGGTGGGAAACAATATAAATTTCTTGTAAAACTCGAAAAGGAGGTTGTTGAAACCATTTGGAAGTTTGAAGATTCAATAAAAACTCCATTTTTGCATCAATTTTTATATTTTCTAAAGATTGTTGAACCTGTACGGCCCGTATAGTACTCCATTGTATCAGTTGGCTTTGGATTAGTATAGTGGTTTGTCTTAAATTTCATTTGAGTTCAAAATCTTGTTGAATTTGGTTCATTTTATAAGCAATTTTCTAACACTGGCCTGAATACATAGATTTAAGGCTTGTAAGTCTTTTAAAATGAAGAACTGACCCATTCCTCATATTGTGATTACTATGGCTTGAGGAATGGGTCTAAACCATCATTAGAAAGGTATGAGAATGGTGAGTAATAGAAGAGGAGGTTAGGAAATGAGATGGGTGTGAAGCTCTAGTGTGTAAAATTGTGTTTCCCATAAGGAAAAGTGAGGTTTTGATGAGTCTATATACACCTAAAACTAGTCTAGAGAAATGTGATTAATTAAATACGACTTATTTAATTAATTAATCCTTAAAATCTTCCACTATTAAATAAATAGGAAATATTTATTTAAATAGTTCATCATAATTCTTTAATCTTGATTCAATTATTTTCATCTTATTCAAATTCATCTACTTTTAAATAAATTAAATACTTATTTAAATAGTTCACATTCTAAATTCTCCTATTTCTTCAGTTTTAATTAAATAAACAACTTTATAGTTGGCATTATTTAATTATTACATCATATTCAATCTTAATTAAATAAATAAAGCTTTATAATTTATTATTTATGTTGGTATGTGGTGACTGATCATGCTATACTGTATAGCCCATGGTATACTGTACACCCTTGCCCCTATCCTTGCCAAAAAAAGGGAAAAAACAATGAAAAAAAGAAAAATCCAATTTTGTAGAACCCTAAAATTTGGAAGCTTCTAAGCTTGGTAAAAAGGGGTTCGGATGGGGATTACTGTATGATGAAAAACGCGATTATTCGCAAGATTGTAAAAGGTTTTACACTGGATAATAAAAGTATTGGATGGCTGCGGTTTGGTGGATGTAGCCCGGATTGGGTGAACCACATTAAATTATCTGTGTTATGATTTATTCTGTGTGTGTTTTAGTTTCTCTGTTTATTATATAGATTTGTATTTAATTGTTAGATATCTGCTATTTCTAACTCTAACAGTTTATTCATCATACTTCTTCTATTTAATTTAATAAAAAAACTTCTATAGTTTATTTAATTAAATTATTTATCTTCCCTTTTGCTAATTTAAATAAACCAAAAATATTTAAATAAAAGCATAAGTCAAATCCCTCTATTCACTCACCAATAAAATTAAAATTTTCAAATCTAATTAATTTAACTGGCATTCACGGGAAAAGCCTCGGGGACAAACCAGTAGGCAATCCTCTCAATATTCTTCCTCAAATATTTCCTCTCATCTTGCCTGGTGTTTTCATGGGGAGGAACAATCCCCATGATCAGCTCCACCTTCCCATCTCTTACCATTCAAAATCTCTAGATTGAATCTCAACCTCTGTTGTGTTACCCCTGTGCAAAATTTCTGCTGGAAATCTATATATACAACCTTTTGAAGCGTGAAAAAAAAGACCCAAAGAATTATCATCTTTTATGCAAACTTCCTCTATAGGATTTAACACTCAAGCATCTTAAGCATTAGCATTGTCATTAGCATCAATTATCATTTAGCATATTAGCATAGCATCAGTAAATTTAGAATCATGGTAGCATCCTTAGTTTTTACTGTAGCTTCCATTTAACAAGTTTCATGTCAGGATAGTTTACAGTAGCTCTATATCATCTAGGAATCATTAGCAATCATCACATCACAACATTTAGTATCATCCCATTATCTGAATAGGCATTTTAATAGTCACAGTACTTTATCAAATCTAAGAGCCTTTCCGTGACTCATAAATATTTGGAGATAGGAGACAATGAGACATTTTCAGGCTTTTCAGTGTTTTAAATTAGTTTAATTCATGTTTAATCTTGGTACAATGTTTCATTAAGAGGTATATTTAATTGTATTTAGTTTACTTTTTCCACACTTACAGAGTCAAGTTGAGATTTTGTGTTGGGAAGCATAATTTTATGTTGAATTAAGCTTGAGCAAACTATTTTAGACCTGTTTGAGTAGTTGTTAGGTTTTGGTGTGATTGGGAAGTGCCATTTTCAATAAACCCTAGGTTTTTTAGACTTAATTTGAGGGTTTTGAGGTTTGGCTATTGGGAAATTGAATCTCTGAAAAATAATGGTGGAATATTGAGTTTGAAAACCTAAGAATTGCTTCCCCAAATAGTTTTCAAAGTTTGGGAAAATTTGGCGAGTAATTTCTTTGGAAAAGTTGGCTAATTTGAGCCCTAAAAGGCGTAAAAACCCTATTTTGAGTAAGTTTTTACAAAGTGATCTATGGTGTTTTGTTAATATGTTGTTGAGCACCAAAATGGGTCTCTGAAAAGGTTCATGACTTGGTCTGATAAGATGTCATTGTGAAGTTATACCTGATTTAGTGGGTTTGCAATGCTATAAGGAAATAGAGGGATTTGGTTGAGATAAAGAGAATTTGAAGACTTGGTGGTCTAATAGTTGTTTTGTTGATTTTTTTTTTTGAGTGTGTGTGGCAGGCCTCCCCTAATTGCATCAATATATATATATATATAAACATCCATACTTAAGCACATATACTCATATTCATCGATCGACGTATATACACAAAGTGTATATACTTCATCAATTAGCATGTAAATATGAACACACAAAGAAAAACTTTCACTCGACATAAAATCTCAATCACATAACCCAAAACAAGCACATTCAAAGACTAAAACCACATGCCAGTACAAAACATACTCAAACCCTAATAGGAGGTTGTTTACGATTTCCTGAATTGACTTAACTCTACTTGACCATCTAGGGTGTGAGTGGGTGTATGCTTAGTTAGGCTAATTAAGGGTTACTAGACCAAGTTTTTCTCCTAAGTGATATTCCCCCTTTCATACATGAGGGATTGAATCCTTCCTACATCCAACTTAGTGCATCACAAAGGTAGTTAGCCATTAATATGGAATCCATTTGCATCATAGATTATTTACATCATCAAAGCATTAAAGCATCCACATTGCACTGTACATATTCATTCATTACATTTTCCATCAGTATAAAACATAGTCTTTCCTTTAAAAGAAATAACATCTTAATACATATTTCAGTATTTCTGTCACCTATTAAACATATTATGGTCATGATTTAGATTTATCATCATATTTACTCATGAAGCTAAAAGTAACTAGGTAATTGAGAAATAGTTTGTAACATACTTCCCCCCTTGTGAATCATCATCCACGATTTAAAGTACTAAACATATAGGTTACATAAAATAAAGGTTTTACTTTGTATTTTCCAAATCATGCAGGAAATAAGAATATTTCCATCTAATCTTCCCTCATAGTGTGACCCCTTACAATCTCATCCTTCTTGGATCTTATACTAAGTGGTTGTCCTAACATACGGGGAGAACTTGTGTGCTTCAAACATACTTTCTCTTTAGATATTTATACTTCATAATTATATTAGTACATATTAATATGTGCATTATAAGTACATTAGTGACTGTACCTTATATGACACCTATACCATAGTGATTGGAAAAATTCATTCTCATTGAATATCATACAATTATCCTTAGTGTGACCCAAATAGAAAAGGAATACCGGTGTATTGTGTACTACACCATGGGTCCCATCCTTACTTTTGGTCTTTACACAATTGGAAAACTCAGAAGTTGAGACTTTCCATCACTGACACAACCATTTACCTTAAGCATAATAGTATTGCTTCTTAATTTAAGCTTTGTATCAACAAATTTCTCCTTGATCCTTTCGATCCACTATTCCATTTTGACAACCTTTCTAGTCTAAGGTTAATCCTATTTCCTAGCTTCTCCCAACTTATAAGAATTCAATCCTTCTTTCTATATTATGTTTTAAATGGATCAAATTCAAATGATAGAAGTTTATTATAATAAAGATATTCCATAATTCCTCCAAGATTTGGTTTATCCCTTTTGCCTAACTGGCTAACTCAAAGTAATAAATTGAGCATATATTCGATTGAATTTTCAATAAGATGATCATGGTTTATATGAAACCTTATTGTTACTTGTGTGTCCCGATCTAAGATAGGCTTCTTAGGAACATTAAGCAACCACTTTACACAATTCTTTGTTTAGAAATAATATCCTACAAATTAATTTTTTTATTAAGAATTGGTTACCTTGGTGAGTCTATCCACCATAATATTATGTCAATTCCATCAACATAGAAAGATCAAAACTATCCTAATGATCTACCACTTCCTCTTTGGAATTTAATGATTATACAAGTTTTTCTGATGATGACATCCTATCTTCATCCTCTGGAATACTTGGAAAACAACTTGCTACATACCTTGCAACATATTACTCTGTTTCCTTCTAGATTATAATGGTTCCTCATCAGTTAAATAATTTTTTTATTCCAGTGTTCTGAATATGACATCAATTACCTCACTACATCCCTTAATCTCCTTTTATCTGGTACATAAGTTCTTTCTCTGATTCATAATAGTCCATCCTGACTAAGTGAAACCTCTTCCATGGACTTATGCCACATTTGATTCTCGAAATGTAATGATTGGATATTATTGTGGAGATATAACTCCTTTATCTTAGGACATCCATACCTTAGATTTATTTCATCCTTTAATCATTTCTAAAGTTGTAATCCAATTTTTAGGTCAATCTATCTGTTTTGATGAGCATTTATATTAGTTAAACAACAATTCTCATTAAATCATGCTAGTTTGATATTATCTTCCAAAATATGTCCCACAATTATTACATACCTAGTTACCAAGCATGAACATTTCTTGATGACTCAAAATCATGAGTACATAAATCTTCCCTTCCCTATTTCATAGGTGATAATCTTACCTTTCATGATTAAGCATACGACCTATCCTTTTCTAAAGCGTTAATGATATTTAACAATTGATCTTCCCAAAAAAAAATGTATAAAATTGTGTTGTAAATATTCCTTCTCATTGGTCACAAGCCTTGCCCTTTCCACTACCTTTCTCCAATAATTCCAGTACCTTAACCTTTTAAATTACCAACCTTGTTATGGTCATTAAGTACAAGAATTTGATTAAAAATTCTCTCCTACTGGTGATACATCATTAACTTCTCCGAATAGGGTACTTATCTGAGTCCACCTACTCTCCTTCTTCCCCCCTTAGTGTTTCCAAGACATTAAGACATTAGATCAACTTAAAGTTGAAAATTTAACAATCATTCATTCTCTCCAAATTGGTTGAATTGGTTTAACATTCCTCATTGTTGGCTTTTGAATGACTTTTGCTTTCCTTTCTTACCCTCCATGGTATGCCTTGAATATACCTTTTCATTTCCAAAATTGGATTCATCATTTCCTTCTAATCTCTCAGAATCATTCGTTGGATCCACAGTAATGAGATCTAATGAACAATCAACAACTTTTCCAACTAAGAGATACTCTAGTATTTCATTCCAATTCTCTTTTCCATGTATACTAATAGCCTTTAACCATAGTAGAATATTATCCAATATTTGCAAAGCCCCATTTGTTGATGTGCTAAATGAGCTTGCTGGAGCATCCCTATGACAAATGTGTCTTCACCTTTGTGAGTTGTTTCCAATTTATTCTTTTGATTTGACAATATAGTCTCCTTCCATATCCAATTTCCCATTGGAACATCTTCAAATGATAATTTATGGGACTAATCATAAGTTTAATTTCATAGACAAATTGGTAGGTTCAATTTGAATTTCATCTAAACTATGCTCTAACTAATCCCTTTGTCTGAATTGTTTGATTTTCTTTCCAAGATTTTACCTTGCAATCATCTTTCAAAGTAATTTTGTCCCAATTATTGGTAATTTCATTTTCTCATAACCTTACACACTCTAAGGTTATTCAGTTTCTTTTCCCCATTTTAATCAGAACTCCAAATTGACCTTGCCTATTCCAATTGGTGAAATCATGTCGACTTTTATTCTTCTTAGGTTACTTCTTTTTCTGACCATTTTGGTCTTTACCCTTTGTTCTAAGGTATCTACTTTCACTCTTGGTTTCAATTATTTTTGCAAGATTTTAACCTTGTATTGAATTAGGTTTTTCAAGGGTTACCTAGCCTCTTGGATACCTTTCTAGTTGATTTGATTCACAAAACATTACTTACTACTTTGACTGAAGTGTAACACACCCATTGTTCCTCCTTAGTAAATTTACTAAGTTTTACCCACATGTAATTATCTATGCATCTAATGTAGAGCAATAATTTTTTTTCTTTTCTATTCAATAATAAATGCATCATTTGAAATATAACTTTATCCAAACTTTTCCATTGCATAATCAAAGAATCATTCCAATAATATAAGTATGATTTAACTTTACATAAATATATTCAAGATAATCTTTCACATTACAATTTCCATATAAATATGGACACATGATACATACATAGCTTAAACAATCTCACATGAACTAGAAATACAAATGGTCCAAAATGTCCTCCCAAATCTTGGCCGCCAACTGCATGAGGAGAAGCATCACTCAAGTGTTGTTTTTCCAACCATGGACGGTCCTCTACACATCTACCAAACTTGGTAAGATGGCCCTCCCTTAGTAAAAGAGATTGGTTCGGTAGCCTCATCCTTAAAATAGCCTTTCCTAAGAATAATGATGTGTCCTACATGTCTAGAGCTTACCATAAAGTCAACCTCTAATTCTATGATATTCTTAACCTAGTATGTATTTGGATCACAATGAATTGATAGTGTAGACAGTGGCTACCTACATTGCTTTGGCCAAAGATTCAACACCCAATACTTCGAGTGAGGGTCATCTGTATTCACCACTACAACTGCCCAATTTGTATTTTGACCATTAGTATTCTATTTTATTCTAGGTTATTCCCTTTCCCATGGATTATCCTAACCCCAAGAATAATCTTCCCTTTGACTCACATTAACTTGCAAAGCAATCAAGTATCTCAAAGCACAACTCTATCTTATGCTACACACTTAAAGTATAACTATACTTCGTATAGTTCCAACATTCTACGTATAGTACAAATAGTATTTATATTCATATAATAATACAATAATTGTATACATATCTATATGAGTAATAACAAAAGTAAGGTTTCACAAAACAAGAATCAACCAAGTGATATGCAAGCATATCCAAGCATTTCACACAAGTAAAAGACAATTTTTCAACATGACAATAAAATAACCAATCTTTCCAACATAATAATGAAGAGGTAGAAATCAACATGCCTATTTAAAGCTTCCAACTGAATAATCTTCTCCTCAAGTTCGCTTGCAACTTACACTACGAACAACCCAAATTCCTCTACTAGCTTCACTCTAAATCTCTCAACAAAACCAATATAGAACCACAAAAAAACTCTTAATCTCACAAACTCTTCAACTTACTTTGCACTAAATTGAAGTAGAATAACATTAAGAAAATCATATTGACAAGTGATGCATTTGGTAGAATGAGCACCTTGATTTATACTAATTTGTGAGTAACCAAAGGCTACAGACAAGTAAGTATTTTTTCCACCTTTCATCCTCATGCAATGACTCACTCATAGGTTTGCAACACATCAAAGTCCTCACCATTTAAATGGTTGAGTCAACTTGATGTATGAGGAAACAAGCTTAAAACAATTTTCCTAATTCAAATTCCTTTGCAAGAAGTTGCCAAGTTTACACTTGACCGGGTCTCTATTCTATTTGTAGGCTTATGCATAATTCAAAGACCTCTTAAGCATTCCAAACTATAGAAAATATGGTGCCACCTCTTATGTTTGGTGCCACCTTCATAGTGTGGATTTTTAACTATTTTCAAAGGCATTTAAAATAGTTTAAACTTCCTTTCTAATGCTTACATAGCTATGCATGAACTACAACGTGCTTTGTGATTTGTTCTTTGGCTGACTAAGTATTTTTAAACTTTTTGTGTTGGTTTATATTCCACCAAAAGTTGTGCTAAATGCTTTATGTGCCACATGCTATAATATGTGCTTTGGAGATTAATATAATAACTATTATTTACATATTATATATATAAAGAATAATATTATGTATATGTGTAGACACTTAAAAAGTCTTGATTGATATTATACATCTGATTTTGATAAATTAACACCATTTCTTCCAAAATCATGTCAAATTAACCAATTAATTAAATAATCAGTATTATTTAGTTAATTCAACAAATTCAACTATTAATCAAATACTTAAATTTATTGGATTAATTCACCCTTCTTCTAACTAATTATCATCATAATTAATTAAATCAATTCCCCCTAAGTCCTATCATTAATTAAATAAATCAAATTAAATGTCACAATCCCCTAACCCATCCAAATTAATTAATCCTAAATCACTTTCTAATTAGCATTAATAATTCCTCCAACTTTTAACTCCTCAAGAGTTAAATCAACCCATGGTCAACTAACCAGGTTGCACATGAAAATAGTTTCTATCAATTATTTAATTCTTCTATTTATCCTCACAAAGGCATATTCCAAGGAATATTTCTCTTGACAACCTCTCATTCAATTTCCCTCTAAAGGTTTTCAAAAACCTTTCACATCCACAATACATTCTCTTACATCCTCTCAAATCTCAACCATATTCATTCAATTCTTCTTACAACCTTTCAAATCCTCAACCATTATATTTACTTCTCTTCCATCCTCCTCCACTCACACATTTCCCAAAATGTGCTCCACCTTCCTCCAATAGAATTATGAAACTTGGCACATTCTCATTAGCTCCCATTTTATCCCACATTCATCAAATCCTCTCATTCTTCAACCCTTGGCTTCTATAAATAGAAGCATCCTTTTCACAATATGGATCCATAACTTCAAGCATTATCATTATAAGCATTTCACTCCATAGCAATCACCACTTTTCATCATTTTAGCCATGGTATCACCATTTGGCATCAATTCCATAGTTGGAACCATGCTCAATTATCAAGCTTATCAAAGGGATTGGGAAAGGGCTTCTTTCCACATCGAAGGAGCATCACTCCCCCTATGGGATGAAGGTTTAACAATATCAATTGGATTTCATGTTTTCTTTAATTAGTTTATGCTCATTTTCATGTTTTCTCTTTGATTTGGTTAGAGAATCTCATAGGGAGTATTTGATTTGGTTTCTAACATGTTTAACACTTATTTGTTGATCCTTGTTAGTTGATTGCAAATTCTACACTCACATTTTGGCACTAGAAGGAGGGCTAAACAATTTATCTTGTTATTTTTGGCCTAAAATTCCATTTTTGTGTAGCTACAGGGGAGCAACATTTCCCTTAACTTATACAACTTCGCCTTTTCTCATAGCATCACTATCGAATACTTGTAGAGCATCACTTTTGCATTCAACGCCACTTTCACCATGTTGCGCTACATTTGCACGTCACTATTGTGTCGCATTTGCTACAAATCCGCATTTGACCTTTCTATTTTCCATCTTATTTTTTGGTTTTGCAGAGCGTCGCCTTTGAAATTACATCACATTCACTATCTATGTCCTCTACAGAGCATTGCATTCATTTTCAATAGAGTTTTGCATTTTCTTACAACGTCACATTCACTACACAACGTCACCTTTGTAGGAAAGGAAGGAAAACTGAGTTGGAAACCTAAAAGCATTTTTAAATGCTCTTGGTAATAGCTTAGGTTTTCTATTTATGTCTCTCATTTCCATTTTAGGACCAACTAGAGTAACTTTTGGGCTTAAAATTTGCAAACAACTCAAGCTTTGTCAAAGTTGGTTAAAATTGAACATTAGGAACTTACTAGATTTTAGATTTGGGATAAAATTGAACAAGAAAAACTCATATTTAAGCTTGGTGCTCTAAAAAGAACTCATCATTGCTTTGAGGCTTAAAAAAAACTTGTGCTTTCATTATCTTGTAATTTTTTTCGGCAATTTGTGTCATTCGAATGCGTATGCACTTCTTTCACACTCTCTGACGATCTTGAGAATCAAAAGCATTCTAGTGACATTGGTTGTCTAAAAAAATTACCTACACATTTCAAATTTGGGTGAAAAATTGAACAATCATGCTAGTGTGAGAAAGAGACATTGTGTGTGTTCCCTCCTTGTGATTTATGTGAATTGGGCGGTTGAACTACAAGTGTACTCCCTCACTTTTGTTACCTTTAGAGGGGCTTGCCTAAGAAAAACTCAAAGGTGACTCCAACTAGTTTTTCACTGGGGCCAGTATATAAATGGATAAGACTAAACTGTCAAGTCCTCATGGTATGTAGGCCTTAGCCGTACAATGTCTTTCAAAATGGGGTACTACGGTAAAAAGTATAAGAGCCCCTAGTAGGATTTATTAAAGCCTTTAGTGGCTTGTTGGATGCTCACAAGGTGCCATGTCCCCGATTTCCCAAACTAAGAACCAATTTATTTAGAGGCCAAAATCCTTACTATTTGTTGGTGCAAGAACGATCATTTTGAAGCCGCCCCACATTTGTACTATTCAAAGTAGAAACATAATAAATCCTTTTGATCTCCAAATTTTAAGGATTTTGAGATTTAGTGGTCTCGAGAAGTGTGTGTCGTGGAGGGGAGCCAGTGTCACCAAATCTCTAGCTGTTCGCTTTGTCTTAGTGTTTGGAGAAATCTAAGTGGGGACTCAAAAAATATTGTCCTTTCTATCCTAGGGTTGTGAAATTTGTGAGTCAGTTAAATACTTTGCTTGGATCTAAAACTTTGAAACAAACATTCAACAAGTCATCAAAATTTCAAACCCTTTGGAAAGAGAAAATATCCTTGAAGAGTCCAAATGTTACCACTTGTCCCTAGGGATTTTATCCTTAGAGGCTTCTAAATATTTGGTCCCATATCTCTATTTGTTCTCTCCAAAGTAAACCTAGGAAAACTATGCCTTTGATTCTTTGATTTTCACATAATGGACCTTGTGGAATGAAAAGGAATTGAGACATTGACATTCAGTTTGAAAACTAAGCAAGAAGCATTGATGTGGTAAAAATAATCCATTTAATCTAGATAAAAGACAGTTGAACCCCACATATGTGTTTGATCTCATGATTTCCCACAAAGTCAAAATCCCAAAACCAAGGTCTATTAATTGTCATAAGCGTCTTAGTCCTATTATGCTTTGCATAACCCCCCATTTTATTCTAGAACAAAACGGGTCCCCCTTTTTTCTTTTGTTTTCTTTGCCTTTGGTTGCCTAGTTTGGTCTTAGGAGTTCTTTTGTTTTCCTCCTGAGTTTTTCTTTGTCCTATCAAGTTTTGGTTATGCTTCAGCCGGAGTTGGGTTCCCTTTTGTTAAAATTGAATGAAATGATGAAAAAATGATATATTTTATATGCTTCTGAGGACTAATGGAGACCTTGTTTTGTAGGATTAAATCATGCACCTAATGATATTTATCAAGGAACTCAGTTGGGAAGCCTACCTTAGTTAGATTGGGCATAAAAATCCTCAAGAAGAAAGTCGCTGAGACCCTCCTGTTGTCTTGCCGACTAGAAGTTGGTTTTGTTCACTTGAAATATACCGGTTGGCTAGACATTTTAATCACCGTGGGTGTTTATATGTCTCCTCGACTGCTGAGGTCTCACCGACCGTTGCACACAAGGCTAGTGTCATCGTAAGATTTGGGTTCGGGGAGAAGTCTTCCTGACAAATGGAAGTCTCGGTGATAGGGGGTAGCGTCAACATGAAGTTTCACCGACCAAGCGAAGTCTCGCTGAAAGGTTTGAGTTCGACATAAGGGCATGACTTCGAGCTAAAGTCTCATCGACAAGGTGGACTCTTGCCAAAGTGAAATGGTGTCAGGGAAAGATTTAAGTTCGACATGAAGTCTTGGTGATTGAGTGATGTCTCACCGAAAGGATGGTGCCTTCAGTATAAGGTTGTGGTTTCGGGGAGATGTCCTACCAACATGGAGAAGTCTTGGTGAAATTTGTGAGCTTGACAAAAGGTCTCACTGACCAAGCAAAGTCTCCCTAAAATGAAATGAGCTCTTGCCGAAACAAGGTGGCTTCGATGAGAAGTCTTGCCGACCCGATAGGGTCTTGCCGACATGGAATGGTGGTCCCACATGGAGGTCTCAGCGAAAGGTTATGCCTTCAACATAAGGTCTAGCCGAAGAGGTGATGTCTTGGCAAAGAAAGGTGTCATCGGGGAGATGTCTCGCTGATGGTTGTTATTCATGCCCAGGGATTCTCCCTTCGGCGTAGTGTTTTGAGCTTGACGAAAGGTCTCGCTGACCAAGTAGGGTCTTGCCAAAATGAAATGAGCTCGAGGAGAATGGAAGAGCTCGGCATGGTATCTCGCCAACTGGTGGTTTTCTCGCCGACATGTTTTATGCCTTCGATGTAACATGAGGGGCTTGATATGATGTCTTGCCGAGTGTGATTGTCTCGGTGATGAAAGGGAATATTGCTATAAATTTGGCTGCCCGCTGTGATGTTTGGCTGACCTGATGGTGTCTCACCAAAAGATGAAGGGCTCGATATAAGGTCTTACCAAGAGGATGGTCTCTTGCCAATAGATATGTGGCTGTGGTAGGTCTCATCGTCGAGAGTTTTCATTCGACAGGAAGTCTTGCCAACAATAGGGAGTCTTGTCGATAGTGATGGATTTGCCAATGGAAAAGGATATTGGTATGACTCTTAGCACCCACTATGACCTCCTGCCGACTAAAAGATTTCTTGTCAAATGTGGATGTTGTGCCAATGGAGCCACACAATGGTATAACCATTGAGGACTTGCTATGATGTCTGACTGATAGTGATTGTCTCGACGACCACTATGGATATCGATATGACTCTAGCTGCTCGCTATCAAGTCTTGTCGACCGTCATATGTTATGCCGATAGCTACTATGAGGTATAATCACATCAGGGAGACACGATTAGTGTCTCACCGACATGCGATTTTGTGTGAACAACCTTTGACTGCCCAAGAATCTTACGTGGAATGTGTTCACCCAATCAAGGGGAGCTAAAGGTGAACCATTGGCCATTTGACTGATTGAATGCCCATGTGAAGGAAATCAATAAAATGTAAATGACATGGATCTGCTCTGAGATCAAAAGCGATGGAGCAACTCGGTGAACACTGGTGTGGAGATCTAACGGGAAAATCTGATGCTACTTCCAGAAGAGGTCAACTTGTAGAAAGATCTTGAGCAGGAAGAAGGCCAAAAGAAAGAAGAAGTCATCAGTCTTAGGGACAACTGTGAGGTCTACTGGAAAAAGGAAGATCGATGTTAATGGCTATACTCTAGGGCCTTCAAAGTAGCTCTAATGGAAGTTTGAGGGTGGACACGGAGGCTAGAAGTTAATGTTGTGGTTGTAAGAGATCTAAAGGCTTCTCCTGAGGGTGATCCTTCACTGACATGGATAGTAGGGATGCACATTGAATGCATTAACTTCATTCCAAAAATATCTGAGGGCCGACCCTCCTGTGATCAACCAATATTTTTGTAAACCCTAAAACAGGGGCCAACTTTCTTTTTGGCATGTTCTGTATATATGGCATTTTTTGCCTCTTTTAGTAGGGGTAGAAGTTTTAGAATACATAGAGATAGAGGGAGATTTTTTCAGAAACCAGTAGCAGTAGAGAAACTTAAGAGTAGTAGTAGAATAGGAGTTAGATTCGACAGAAGGCAGGGATGTATCTTTCAAGTTTCCTTAGTATAGATTGAAATAGTCTGAAGACAGGTTTTCTGTACACTGGTGATTGTGCCAGATTTGTAAATGTTGCTTATCTGTTTCACTAACAGTAGAAGCAACCAAATTTAAATCTACTTCATGTTGTGTTCCTGAATGGTATTCATCTTCAGTTAATCATTTGATTTGAGAAGCTTTCAAGGAATGAAATCTTATTTTATGTTTTGTTTAAATAGTGATTTGCAATCTGCTATTGAAGTTAGCACTGTGGATGAATGAAAATGTGTGTTAATCACAAGTTAATTTTGTTCTCCAGTTTAGTTAGTAATTCCTTGAAAGGTAACAAGTCTGGTTAAGTTGGATGAATTATTGTTCTCTTCAGTTCCAAAGCTTTGATCTATCTTTTTCTATTTCTTTAAAATCCCCAGTTAAAGTAGGTTTAAATTTATGTTTGATTTTAGAACAATCCAGAAGCTCAACACCAACATGCCCCTTGAACATTATAGTTCACATCAACCACTGAGTGAAATTAGCACAGTCGAGAACCGATTACAAAGACCTTGGGAGTTAGATATCCATGTGTTATTCTTTCTCTTTCAAGAGAGAAAAATAGTAATATTCTGCTTACTGTTGTGTTCATCCAAACCATCAACAAACACTGGCACTAGGAGGGCCTATAAGAGAAAACTGGATAATACTAGGTTTTTCTCACCAAAAAGGTCCTAGAGAGTTCTTTGATCAGCTAAAAATCCAGCTCCTTTGATAGAACTCAAGACCCCAATAAGACACAAGAGTCACAAGACTGGGGCAACCATCATACCACCCTTGTCAGCTCTGCTCACTCCACTAGGCTTTTCACCAATACCCCAGTGGATACCTATCAATCCACCACCACATCCATCTCAATTGCCATTATAGCTGGTTCAACCCATCCAACAGCTGGCTCAACCACCACTAATGGCATTTTTTAAGAATAATCCCTCTCCATTGGGGACTATTCCTGGAGGCTTTCATGATGTGCCTAAGAATCCTGAGAAATTTTGTCCCAAATACATTCATGGTGAATCAAGGAGTGCTGAAGAGCACATACAAGCTTTTAAGGATGCTTGTACTAGAGCTCAGATAGCTCACCATGTTGTAGTTTGTAGGTTGTTCCATTATTCCTTAGGGGATATGGCATACAACTGGTACCTAAATCTTCCTCAGTGCTCTATTCTAGGCTAGATAGATCTGGAGAATGTTTTCATCAATCAGTTCAAGATTTATGTGGATCTAGCCATTTTGTTCCACCAATTTGCTACCATTAGGAAGGAGCCAAGTGAACCTTTTCCCTTGTTTAATACCAAGTTTCAACAAATGTATATGAGACTACAGGACCCCTATCTAGTCGCTGAGAATAGTGCCATTCAAGCATACTTTAGAGTTATAGACCCTCTGATTGGCTTATTCCTACAAAGGAAATATCAACTGACAGATATTGATTCCTTGTCTAAAATCTATCATCTAGCCATTAAACTACAACAATAAATTAGCTCTCAACAAGGAAGTTTTGGAGGAGGTTTTCCTTCAATAGGGTATCAGATGTCTAGCCCAACCCCCTTGTTTAGTACTGTCCTAGGGATGTCTCCTTCTCATTATGGACCTATGTTTGAGTTTCAGACTCAATCTCCCATTCCATTCTTTTCCAATGAAGCTCCTAACTTCTTTCAACAATCACAGGCTCATCATAGTCTGCATGGTCATCATAACCAAATTGGAACACCAAATCATGGTGATCAACCACTTGTTGCTAAGAGTGTTGAAAGTTAAAATACAATCCAACTCACAAACAAGGTGGAGACCTTAAAGAAAACTCTATCTCAAGTCACAAATGACATGGCTCAGCTTAGATTGAACCCTTCTCAAAACCAAGGTAATTATCCTAATCAGAGTAATAACAATTAGGGTAATTATCAGAATCATAACAATCATGACCAGAGGGGTTATCAAGGCCAAAAACCCCCTAACCAAGGTTATCAAAATCAAAATAGAGGATATAACCAAAGGCCAAATAACAACCGACAATGGAATATAGGGCCAAATAACTGTGGAGTTCCTCACAATTATCAAGTTAATGAGGACAGGTCACATATTGCAAACATGGATGACTTAATTTTATGACTAACTGGTGCAGGCTGCATGATACTACAACCCATTCTGAGGTAAACTACCTTGAAATGGAGAAAGTTGTCAAGATAGCACAGGCAGAGGCCCAAACATTCCAAGGGAATTCAAATAAAGAAGGTGGCTCAGTAGATACAACAATGAATTATGATCTCTTTGAGGAAGAACCTTCATTCCCAATGCAAAATGAGAATGAACTAGAGGAGGATGCATATGATTCCCAAGCCTTTTAGATAAAGGGAGGACACTTCCTAAGAAATCAGAATAAGGGTCTGTTTACTACATCAGCACCACCTAATCACATGGTGCCTCTGAATCAAAGTGTTGATAACAACCCTCCTCCACCAAAAGGTCCACCTGACTTCCATAACAAAGGCAATTCACCTGGGGTTGTGAAAAGTAATGCAAGTTATAACACATAATTTGATATTGTTGCTAAGATGCAGAGACAAAAAACCTCTTTATCATATTTTGACATCCTAAAGTGGTGCCCTGCTCAACAAGAGATAGTGCTAAAAGCTTTGGAAGAAGCTGATAAATCAAAAGGGAAAACCAAGGTGGCACCTACTGCAGATATGAATGTAGCTTTGTATAGAAGCAAGGTAGGTACCCCACCATTTCTTTTGAGTTTAAGAATCTGTGGGAAGAATCTACATAATTGTCTGCTAGATTCAGGAGATTCTGGCAATGTTATGCCATTTTTTGTATGCAAGAAATTGGGATTGAACCCTATCCAAACAAACAAGGTCATCCAACTTGATAAAACAAAGGTTAATGTAGTTGGAGAATTGAGAAATATACACGTGCAAGTAGGGTCTGACCCTAGAATTTTAACCAATATAGATATTCAAGTAGCATACATTCCTGATACTTATGGTATGCTATTGAGTAGAGATTTGATGAAAAGTATAGGGGGATATCTCTCCCTCGAATTTTCACATGTGGCTACCATGGAGGGGAGTGCCTACGTAGATTAGAATTGAAAGCGAACCTCGCCTCAAGCATATCATCATTGAATATGATTGTCCCAATGAGGTAGCTTATTTTGAAACCGGGATAGGAGTTTACAAAGGAGAGGAAATTTTGACCTTTTCAATTCTTGATCCTAAAGAATTATCAATACAAAATTCCCCTAACCCCATGATTAAAGAAAATCAACAGGCATTGATCAGGAAGCTGCAATAGGATCAGCTGGTCTTGGGGGAAGATATCGATCTGCAAAGTATTCTACTCCCTAATTGGTGTAGGGTGCATTACCAAAATCATTCTGAATTGACCTGCCAACCCTACATCAACATCTTAATTCATGTCTCCCAATCTCAAGAAATTAGCCTAAGTCACATTGAGACCATTTCAAATCACTTCTCATTTGAAGCCAAAGAAGCAATAATGTTAACCACAGATAAGATACCTTCAAAGGAAGTTCCTTCTCAAATTGAACTTACCCCAGTCACAATACCAGACTAGCATATTTATGAAAAACAACCCCAAGGTTTGCTCGATACCCCTGCACTCACAAGTATATCAAAACCCAAGGGATTAATCAAAGATACAAGTAGCTGTTAGAAGGATAGCCACAAACTACCTGATTATCTAAGCAAGAATTGGAAATTGCACCTGAGGAACCGGTTGAACACCCCTTCTCAATATTTGATGCAAAAGATCAAGTGGCCCCACCTACGACTCATTTTATACAAACCCCAACTCATGATCAACTATGGACCCTCACGTTTGATGGATCCAAGTCCAAAATAGGTTGTGGTGTTGGGATTGAATTAACCAGCCTGAAAGGGATTTTTTTTTGCTTCTTACAGGTTGCAGTTAGATGCACTAACAACATAGCAGAGTATGAAGCTCTAGCTCAGGGACTAATGTTTGCCCATAACAAGAAAGTTACTGCATTAATGGTTAAAGGAGATTTAGAAGTAGTTATCAAGAAAGTGCGCAACCAATACACATGTCACAATTGAAGGCTAGTAGCTTATAGAAATCAGGTATGGAACTTGATTGAAGACTTTGATTCTTTTGGGATTAGCTTAATCCCTATAGGGAAATATCAAATAGCTTATTCATTAGCTGTTGTTGCAAGTACCCTGAAACCTATGCAAGGCTCCAAGCTTAAGAGATTCTTAGTGGTATTGATATCCACCCTAGCTATTCCTGATAATGTCAGGAACTTTCAAGTCTTTGATGATGATCGATATATCCTTACTTTTCTAGCAAGCTCAGATGTTTTTGAAGGGCAAATCATTGATGAATCCAATGAGGATCAAGGACATTGGAACCCTAAAAATTGTGATACAGAGGGGGTCCTCATTTTAAAAACTAATAGAATTCCCAAGGGAATGGTGGCCTTAGAAAGAATTTTTGATTCAGATCCAAGGGCTCGGGAAAAGGTATCAGTCGAAGATAAAGGAGGTGAATATGAAACTATTAACCTAGCTGATTCTGGCCCAGAAAGAAATGTTTACATAGGGAAAGCTTGCCCTGAAGTAATTAGAAATGATATATTGAGGGAACTAAAGAAGGATATTGCTGCAATAGCCTGGGGGTATGAGGATTTGAAGACATTTGATGCCTCTGTTATGACTCATACTATTCCTTTGAGGCCGAAAGCTAAACCATTTCGACAGAAGCAACGACCTATCAATGCCTTGATTGAACCACTGATCTTGAAGGAAGTTTAGAAATTGCTTTCTGCAAGAATAATCTTCTTTGTACGACATTCAACATGGGTGGCTAACTTGGTTCTAGTCCGTAAGAAAAATGGGGAGATTAGGCTATGTGTAGATTTTTGAAATTTGAATAGAGCTTAAGAAAAGGACAACTACCCACTCCCTTCACTGGATGAAGTCTTGCAGACTGTCAACAGGTCTCAAATGATATCATTCCCGGATGGTTATTCTAGATACAATCAGGTGATGGTTAACTATGAAGATAGAATGAAGACAACCTTCACTACTAAGTGGGGAACATTCACTTATAGAAGGATGCCATTTGGTTTGATAAACATTGGAGTAACCTTTCAGCGTGCCATGGACATAGCATTCAAAGACTTGATTGGTAAATGCATCATCGTTTACATGGATGACCTAATAGTATTCTGTAAAGATAGACTGAACCATGCTGTAGACTTAGTTAAAGTTCTCGAAAGATGTATCCAGTATGGTGTCTCCATGAATCCTAAAAAGTGTGTGTTTGGGGTTTCTGAAGGGAAGCTTTTGGGACACATAATCTAAGAAAGAGGAATATCGATCGATCCAAACCGAGTTGAGTCCATTCTGAAGATAACCAGGCCAGGAAGCAAGAAGGAGATGAGATCTTTCTTTGGAAAGATAAAATTTGTGAGAAAGTTTATCATGGGTTTTGTAGAAATTGTAAAACCATTGAATGAAATGATGAAGAAAGATACTATAATAGAATGGGGTGATGAGGAAAAGGACACATTCTCTCAAGTCAAACAATCCATTTTGGAAGCGCCCGTCCTCACCAGCCCTGACTATTTGAAGCCATTCTATATTTATTCTTTTGCTTCTGAAATTCCTGTGCAATTTTCCTAACTCAACACAAAGAAAAACATGGAGTAACACAAAGAAACATCCACTTTGAGTGACTTGATTCAAACTGCATTTGAATTCAACCCCATGGGATCTAGCAACCCCCCACTTAACCCCCCTCAACTACCACAAGATCTTCAAGAGGAAGGTTTCCAAGTGGAGGATGTCACCAAGAATTACCGAGGGATGCCCTAAGATGAAATCATGGAGCTAGTCCAAAATATTGAAACACACAAGATTATCAACACAGTTATGAGACTCGATCCCACACAATACATGTTAGCATTAGCAAAGGAAGGGGATGAACTCCCTTTTTATTTTGATGTGAGCACTATTGTGGAACAACCTCTTGGGAATATGCCATCGGTATCATTCACACCTTCCTTGCCAAACAACATCCAACCCACCATACAACCAACATCATCTCATGCTCCAAGTCAACTCATGATTACCAAGGAAAGTTATTTACTCCACACTCTTCAAACAAACCCCCTTTTAAATAATCAAAACTTGGACACAAACATGATCTTGGGTATGCCTGGCATCGTCCCATGAGACCCAAAACATCCATATGTTCCACTCATTTTCCATGATACAAATAGTCCTTCCACTTTTTCCGCAATGCCGACATATTCTCTTAATACACAAGTCTCTCTCCCAATGATATCACAAGGACAAGTGGACTTATCTGGACAAGTGGGAATTTTTAATGCTTCCATCTGATAAGGGAATGCACCACCAATCTTCCCATCATTCCCTCTTTCAACATCAACATCCACACCAATCCAAGGTATAGGGAAACCCCCTTTACCCAACATACCAATCCAAAACCAATCAAGTAAAATCAATCCTCCAATCACATATCAAATCAAAACGTCAATCATACCAAATCCTTCAAGCATGCCACCAATATCACAACACCAGGTGGCACCAATCCAAGCATCTCAATGAATCATCAATCCATCTACAACACCCCAAATATCTCAAAACATGGTCTCCCAAGGACCAAGCACATCAACCATACCGTCTACCACACAACCTATTGTCATCACTCAAAAAACACCTCAACAACCACGCCAACAATCTCTCATCCCTTCATCTCACACCATTTCACCAAATCCACCACCTCCACCACCAAATATAAATATGACAAGTCAATACAGTATCACTTTGCAAGTAGCCCAACAAGCATATCAAAGGAACTTCAACAATTCCAAGTTCAACAAGCCACACAAGTTGCACAACAAGCTGCACAACAAGCCCAAGCACAAAAAGTCACACAACAAGCACAATAGGCTGACCAAGCACAAGCACAAACTTTATTTCAACAACAACAAGCCGTACAAGCCACATAGGCTACACAAGCTGCACAACAAGCTCAAGCCCAAGATCAAGCTCAAGAACAATCTCAATAACAAGCACAACAAGCCCAAGCACAAGCCTTGTTACAACAACAAGCTTATCAACAAGATTTGCAACAATGCCAACACAACAACAAGCATCTCAACTACAAGCCCAACAATAAGCATTTTTAGTGCAACAACATTAAGACCAACAACAAGCATTGTTGGCACAACAACAACTACAAGCATACCAATAAGTGTTTCTTGCACAACAAAACTTATAGCAACCTCCCACGAATATGCAACCAGGTGCCTTGAAAACAAACACACAAATCAACCCACCACTCACTCAAGCAACAATACCACCCCAAAACATATTCATCTCATTGCTAGATCCACAAAATGATTTGTCCACACAAATTAAACTAATCTCACAACAAGTGCTAAACATACAATCAAGAAAGACAAAAAAATCACAAGGGAATTTATGCCCCTATCTGTTTGACAAAAGCATTACAATGGTTCCATTCCCACAAGGATTCAAGATACCAAAATTTGACAAATATCATGGGACTGGCAATCCTAAAGATCACATCAAGGAATTCCATGTACACTGTATGGAAGTTGCATATGACTATTCTTATTTAATGTGACTCTTCCCTCAAAGTTTGGCTGGTCCAACAATGGAATGGTTCTCCCACCTTCCCCCTAGAATTAAAAACTTTCAAGAAATTGTGGACTTATTCATACAAAATTATTCATTTAACATAGGCATGGATGTGAGCTTGGAAGAATTATTCGGCCTAAAAAAATCCAAGGGAGAAAAATTCACAACCTTCTTGCAATGATGGCAATCCAAGGCCAACAAAAGCAAATGGGCTATGCCAGAAGAACAAAAAATTGGGACTATCATCTCCAATCTTGAAGGGACCTTGTCCTTTCATTTGAAAATGCAATGCATAAAAACATACAACCAATTGATCCCCAAGGCGCTCAACATCGAAAGAGCCCTTATAACACAAGGGGGAACACCCACATATCAAGACAATCGACCATCAACAAGTTATAATGACAAACCTCCCACATGGGAAAAAAAAAATCACTAACGATGGTGTTGTTGATGCCAAAGTTATTATCAGTGCCCCAAGGTAGAACACACAACAAAAAATGTACCAACAAACACAAATCAATACACAAACAACCCACAAATCAACCCATCATCACAACAACAACCCATCAATCAAACTATCAACAACCTAAATTTTCAAGGGAGACCACCCCCAAAGAACAAATATCCCCCTAAATGAAAATACAAACCACTTGGGGAACCAATCAAATATGTCATGCAACAACTGGTACAAGAAAATATCATCAAGATACTAGTCTATGAAAATTATGAAGAGCCTCAAGTTAAACCTCCATGGTATAATGAGAAACACCTATGTGATTTTCACAAAATAAAGGGACACACAAAAACCAACTACGTGCGACTTAAAAATTTGATCCAAGATCTCATTGATGATAAGACCATAACCATTGAGCAACCTGTTGGGAATCAAGATCTTAAAATATACATGAATCTGATCCCAAATCACAATAAAGGAAACAACGGTAAAGGAAAGTACAACAATGTGAACCATATTTATGACCATGTCACCGCATCTTTGGATGAATGGGTAATAGTTGTCAATATTAAGGGATCTAGAGCCGAGTATGGAGTCACCACATGTGGTGGTAGGATTACCATCTCAGGACCTTTACCACCACCCAAGTTACCCATTGAAAATCCAAAATTCATCCCTAATGGCTATAATGTCCTAGATCAACTGAAAAAGACCCCCGCCTAGATCTCCATCATGGAGTTGCTAAAAATATCACCCACACATAGGGACATCCTAGAAAAAGCATTGGCTGCATCCTTCATCCCCACAAATCTTGATGGAGACTAGTTTCAAGCTATGGTAAGCCATATCACTACACCATATCTCCTCACATTCTTTGAGAAGGATCTCCCAACCCAACCATCTCACAAATGTGCACTCCATCTTGAAGTCTTAGTCCTTAAGAACAAAGTCAAAATAGTCTTGATGGATGGAGGTGTGGGTCTAGATATTTATACTTTGAATTTGGTAAAGAATTTGGGGTTCTCTAAAGATGTCATCGAGAAAGGAAAAGGTATCACTATTAGGGCTTATGATGATCAAGAATGAGTATCTCAAGGCACTATTCAACTCCCTATCCAAGTAGGGCCAACAATCATGGAGACTACATGCCAAGTCCTTGATCTTGAACTCCCATACAACATCCTCCTAGGGCACCTATGGATCCATGGGACACAAGCTATCACATCCACATTCCATCAATGTGTGAAATTCCCTTATCAGAACCAAGAAGTCACAATCCATGGTGATCCTGAACCATTCTATTATTGCAAAAATCTGGAGGCCAAGTACTATAAGATCCCTCAAGTACTGAAGAATGATGAGGGACCCACATCTCCTTATTTAGACCCATCCACCCTAGCCTCCACTTCTGAGACAAAGACACCTCCCACTCAGAACATCTCGAATATTAAGGTTATAATCCAAGATAATGGGTGTGGAGACTATAAAATGAAAAAGAGTGCCTTTGTGATAGGAGAGTTACCTCAATCTCCTAGATCTCATGGAAAAGAATGGCCGATCAACACAACATCTCAAAACTTCAAAGTAGAACCTACCACCTTTAGAAAATGGGGAGACCTAAGCAAAGAGGTGGTAGACAAGAAAGATGTATCAAGCCTGTTGTATCAAGATGAAAATCCCATGCTAGATCTCCCCATGGAAGAAAGTAACAAATGTGTTCAATTAATGCAGGGATGGGGCTACAACAAAAATGAGAAGCTCAGGAAAAATGAAAATGGCCTATTAGAACCTATTATTCTAGAGAAGTGCATGAAGAATCTTGGCCTTGGATGTACCCTTATGAAGATAACCATTCTTAACAAAGGTATCCTTGTTAAAAAAGTCAAAGCTCCTCCTCAATTATCGGTATCCATGGGTCTACCTCTAGATAACTATACCTTTGATATAATTGATGTGCGTGACGAGGATCCCATCACTGACCTACCCATGTTATTTGAGGATTCCTCCCTTTTTATGATCACTACCATGTCTTTCTAGGGGTGAAACTAGTAAGACATAAGTTGAGAAAGATGCACCCGTAGATCGCATATTTGTCAAACTTGAATTGCAAAAACTCCTTGACGCTAGCTTCATACAATCTATTGACTATCCTGAATGGGTTTCCAACCTTGTCCCTATTTCTAGGCCCACTGGGGGAATCCAAATCTGCAATGACTTTAGGGACCTAAACAAAGAATGCCCTAAGGATGATTTTCCTCTTCCCAACATAGACATGATTGTAGATCTAACAACAGGGCACAAAATGCTATCATTGATGGATGGATTTTCAAGGTACAATCAGATTATGATAGCCAAGGATGATTAGAATAAGACAAATTTCACTTGTCCACGGGGGACTTACTACTGGAACATGATTCCATTTGGGTTAAAGAATGTTGGAGCTACATACCAAAGGGCTGTGATTGATTTTTCAAGACATGATCCACAAATCTGTAGAAGATTATGTGGATGACATACCAACCAAATCAAGGAAGCGTCGAGACCACATAACATAACTAAGCTCTATTTTTGATAGACTAGAAGAATATAACGTATGACTCAATCCTAAGAAATGTGTCTTAAGTGTGCAATTAGGAAAAATTCTAGGGTATATTGTATCAATGAGGGGAATTGAGATAGACCCTGCAAAAGTCAAAGCAATTCTTGAAATGGAAGCACCAAGAACATTGAAATAGTTTAGGGGCTTGCAAGGAAGGCTCCAATCCATTTGCAGATTCATAGCACAGTTAGTAGAAAAAGCATCCTATATTCTCATCTACTACATAAGGGGGTAACATACAAGTGGGATGAGAAATGTGATCAGGAATTCAATAAAATCAAAGAATACTTGCTGACACCACTAGTCCTGATGCCACCAATCCAGAAAAAACCATTGATACTACACATATCAGCAACAACGGAAACCCTTGGTGCTCTCCTAAATAAGGAAGTGTTGAGACCACATAACATAACTAAGCTCTATTTTTGATAGACTGGAAGAATATAAAGTATGACTCAATCCTAAGAAATGTGTCTTCAGTTTGCAATTAGGAAAACTTCTAGGGTATATTGTATCAATGAGGGGAATTGAGATAGACCCTACAAAATTAAAAGCAATTCTTGAAATGGAAGTACCAAGAACATTGAAATAGTTTAGGGGCTTGCAAGGAAGGCTCCAATCCATTTGCAGATTCATAGCACAGTTAGCAAAAAAAAGCATCATGTATTCTCATATACTCCACAAGGGGGTAACATACAAGTGGGATGAGAAATGTGATCAGGCATTCAATAAATCAAAGAATACTTGCTGACACCACTAGTCCTGATGCCACCAATCCAAAAAAAACCATTAATACTACACATATCAACAACAATGGCAACCCTTGGTGCTCTCCTGGCTCAACATGATGAAACAGGGAAAGAGAGAGTCATTTACTATATTAGTAGGACCATGGTGGGACACGAGCTAAATTACACATTCATCAAGAAGGCTTTCCTTGTAGTAGTATTTGTCACACAAAAATTTAGGCACTACATGTTGGCTCATCGCCAAGATAGACCCCCTCAAGTATCTACTCTCCAAGGAAACACTCACAGGACGAATTTCTAAGTGGGTAATGATCTTAATAGAATAAGACATTGAATATGTAGAAAAAAAGCCCATCAAGGGATAGGTAATTGCAGATCAAATAGCAGAGGCACCTATATATGTAGAGAACCCAATAATATCAGAGTTTCCAGATGAGTCAATCTTCAATCTAAGTGCAATAGATCATTGGAAAATATACTTTTATGGATCCTACACACATGGATCAGGAGCAGGAGTCTTCTTCATCACACCTCAAGGGGATTTTATTCCTAAATCATATATATCATCTTTCTTGTGCACCAAAAATATTGTTGAGTATGATCCCCTTTTCATCGGATTCCGAATTGTGGTACAGTGGCAAATCATGACACTCAAGGTTTATGGGGACTCACAATTAATTATCAACCAGGTCAATGATGAATACCAAACAAAGGATGACAAGCTTACCCCATACAAGAAACTGGTGGAGGATCTCAAGGCATTCTTCATCGACATCACATTTGAGCAAATACTAAGGGTAAACAACATAGCAACTAATGCTATGGAAATAATCAACTCATTACTAGATATCCCATGCAACGTCCATAAACATGAATTTGTGGTTGAGTAGCTTCCTATACTAGCTTTCGAGGTACCAAATTTTGAGTTTGTGTGTGAAATCGTTGGTCCCGATGATCCTTAGTACCATGACATATTCACTTACCTGAAAATAGGAGTCATCCCTGCCGATATCACCCCAAACCTCAAAAGAACCTTTATTAAGAATTCAACCCATTTCATTATCTTAGGTGACACCCTATACTGTAGAAGTATCAAAGAACCCTTTTGTGATGTCTTAACCCTAAGGAAGCTTTGACTGCTTTAACTGAGGTACATGATGGTATTTGTGGTTCACATTCTAGTGGTATGACCTTGGCCAAGAAATTGCTGAGGACTGGGTATTACTGGCCTACAATGGAGAAGGAAGCTCGCGATTATGTCCAAAGATGTTTGCAGTGCCAACAACATGGGGACCTCATTCATGCACTAGCTCAGGAGCTCCAACCGATTATAAAACCTTGGCCCTTTTCACAATGGGGGCTTGATCTCATTGGAAAAATCACTCCCACTTCATCTAATGGATACAAGTTCATTATCACTGCAACATAGTAATTTACAAAGTGGGTAGAGGCCATCCCCATGACCTATATAATAGGGAAGAAAATATCCAAGTTCATCATGAACTACCTCATTTTCCGCTATGGTGTCCCACAAGCCCTTATCTCAAATAATGGGACACCTTTTAATAACTAGGATGTTTGTGAGCTATGCCAAAAATTCAATATCCAACATCACTTCTCCACTCCATACTACCCATAGCATAATGACCAACCTGAGGCTTCTAATAAAACCGTCCTAAAAATTCTCAAGAAAATAGTCAATGAAGTTGGTCACGACTGACACCTACAATTGAATCCTGCCTTATGGGCCTACCAAATGAGTATCCACACACCTATAGGTGCACCACCCTTCTCCCTGGTCTATGGATCAGAAGCCATCCTTCCCATTGAGATCGAGCTCCCATCGTTAAGAATATCATTGCAAAATCTCATTATTGATGAAGGTCACAATTGAATGAGTTGGAACTATTGGATGAGCGGTGCATGGATGCTTTGAACCACTTGCAGGTCTATCAAAACCATCTCAAAAGGAGCTATAATAAGAAAATCAAGTGTCTCTCATTCCAATTCAGAGAGCTTGTGTTAAAAGAAAATCAAAAGAATGTACCAAATCTAGACAACAAAGGAAAGTTTGAACCCAACTAGTTGGGGCACTTCATCATCATGAAAAGTTACAAATCAAGAGCATATTAGCTATCAACACCTGAAGGTGAGCCTTTGTAGGAGCCCATCAATAGTTTCCATCTCAAAAAAAGTTATGCCTAATCTTGCAAGGTATAAATCCAAAAAACACAAAAAAATATAAAAAATATAAAAATCCAAAAAAGTCAAAAAAAGGATTGAAAATAGTAAAGAAAAAAATTGTCCTCTAGTTGAAACCACTTTGGTGGCACTTTGGGAAAGTACCTTGGTGAAAACCTAGCAAATAGGTGCCTCATGTAAATAAGTACTTTCCATCCACCATGATCTCTACAACTTGTTTTGCATCATTAATCCATCGCATTCCATTGATCCGTCTGTCACCCATCCACATCCACATCATAGCTTGATCCTATGTCAGTATAATGTTCCCTCCTAGTACTACTTGGCACATTCCTAAGGTTAGTTTGTCCTACCTATCTTGAAGTAGTCTATCGCATCATGCTGGGGGCATGTTCTTATACCTACATAGGATCATAATTGTGTATATTCTTGAAATCTTCCTTAAAATAAAAAAATCCAAAAACATTCATAAAATTAGAAAATCCAAAAACATACATAAAATCAGAAAATCCAAAAACATTAATAAAATCAGAAAATCCAAAAACATTCATAAAACCACAAACATCCAAAAACATCCAGAACATGTCAAAAATTAAAAAAAGGTCAAAAACAAAAAAAAGTAAAAAATAGAGTCATCATGTCGAACTACGGGCCTATGAGCTTGAACGTAGGTAAGGCCATCATTGATGTGCCCCTGAGACACATTAGGTCAGTCCTTTAGGAGTTTGCCATAATAAACTGGCAATCCATGTTCATATTTCTCATCAATAAACAAGTCTGTGTCAGTCGAACTACATGGTCTATGCATGTATAATGTAGGCAAGGCTAATCATTGATTAGCCCCTGAGGCCCCTAGGATAGGTCTTTAGGTTAGGTTCTTGGTCAAAATATCAAAAACCACAAAAACATTGGAAATTTTGAAAATCCAAACATTTGTAAAACATATTGAAAATACCAAAAACAACCTCAAAACATTTCAAAAATATCAAAAACATTCAAAAAACCCAAAATCACCCATCCCACTTCAATGATTACCCACAATAAAAATCCAATCTCGATAAATGATTGTCACCCCCAACCTTTGGTGAAACAATTGGAAACAAGTATGGAAAATTAAAAGTGAAAAATTAAATTTCAAAAGTCTCACATCTAGGTCAGTAGGTAAACAAGTTGGTCAACTCTTGGTATCAATAGCCTAATCATCCTATTAGTCTCACAATCATCTAATAACATCATGTCCTAGAATGCATCCTTCCTACAATAGACATCAACATTAGACATCACCGTAGTTTAGTCTTGGCTAGAGGTATGAAGAGCATTATCTTGTTTATTTACGTGATCTATTCTTTTGATTTATCTTATTACACTCATTCCAATGACCTCTCGATGATTTCTAATCAATATTATTTAAAGAGAAAGGAATGGGGAATTGATCATTATCTCTTGTCTATTGTGCTTGTTGGATATTCTTGTAATATAACCTTGGTCATGCTAACTTTGTTTGGTTTGTAGGGACGATGTTTTGGATATCTTGTTGACTATTACATTGGGAGGTTTTACCTTTCTGTGTTTTAGTCCAAGATGTTTGCAACATCTAAAGTACATCCTAATAAGGTTTTGTATGCCAGGTGTGAACAAGGATACTCCTATCTGATTGTTGAGTCAAAGTCCATCTCACTAGGTACAACACCATCCTAGTTTTTTATACCTTGATGCATCGTTTCTATGTGTGTTATAAAAAATAAGGAAATTTGTGTCATTCGTGTCCCAATTCCTAGATAAGCAAATCATCATTACTCATCACCATATCTAATAAAGTCTTGATGACTCATGGACTTGTTGGACTTCTGCATCATCTCAGACTCAAGGGATGATCCCTCTTATTCTTCTTATTCTTCTATCTTTACTAACATTTCTATCCAAGTATCAAATTTGTGTGATATATCAAAATATACTTGAGTCTACCCATGGCTGATGATTGTCTATACATCATCAAATTTGTCTACATTAAGCATTTGATCTTTCTAGTCCTCTCTAAGTTGAATTGATCCTAAATCCTTTTCGTGAGCTCGACCCAAAAATTGGCATTTTCGCCCTATTTCTCGAGGGGGAATTTTCGCCCTAACTCTTGAGGGGGCATTTTCACCCTATTATTTTATAAGACCTAAGGTCGGCCTGTGATGTGGTATTTTTTCAGGAAATTTTGCATAATCAAGTATAAATATAGGATTTTCCCTCTCATTTCACCCCCATTAATTCACTCAAGCATTCCATCAATTATCAGTCATTTTAAGCATTTCAAGCATCTTCAAGTCTACATCCATTGGAGCTTCTACTTGCATGTCTTTAGATTTCTACTTCAAGGGTTTGGTGAGTTGTAGCATTATATGTTGTTCATTCATAATTCTCTTTCATTTCATTTTATTTTCAAGGGTTTAATTACCAAACCGGGGTTTGACCAAGGAAAACCCCTATTCACTAACCCTTAACACTTTTCCCCTCTTTGCATGTGTTTTGTAGGTCTAGTGTGCAGATTAGTCAAAAAGAAAGATGTGGAAAGTTGTCAACAAATCATCAAAGTCATTCAAAGTGATCAAATCCCTAAAAGAATCTTGGAGAAAACCTACAGATCAAATTCTATAGTTTCAGATTTGGAAACCTGTCAGGAGTAGAAGTGCAAACTAGGAGCTATAGAGTGCACTTTTGAATTTCTCAAAATTTGGAAGTGGACTAAGTCACCATTAGTGGCGTATGAGTCCCACTGCCAGGCCTAGAAAGAGATTTTTTGTAATTTTGAGTACCCTTTTGTCTGAAACCTATTCCAAAATTTTTTCCCCAAAACAAGACTAAGTCACCTAGCTTGGTGTATGAGTCCCAGTGGGCTTCAACAATAACTTCTACAAGATTCTAGAGCTCCTCTCCATCACTTTTCAATTTCTAGGTGCACACCTTTAATATTATTAATTTATGTTACCGTATGTTTGCATATTTAGGACATTTTGCATATCACATGTTTTCAAACATCTTGCATTTCATTAGTTTTGCATTAGTAATCAATCTCTTTTATCCATTCTTTGCATCTAGGACATTCCCCTTACATAGATTTCAATCATCTTTGCATTGGAATCTCAAGGGAATATTCTTGAGTGAGCCATCAAGGTTTTTGGATACCTCTCTCCTTTTAGGTACAAAACCCTAGAAGTGTAAGAGAGCCTCCACATTCCAAAAATCATTGGTTCAATTACTATATTAATTAACATGTATATATTTTTATATATATTCTACATATACACAAATATTATTTCAATATCTTTATAAAAGCACTTATACATACAATTCCATGGATCGACATATATTCATGGAATGTATATATACATATATATATGTCACCCTAGTCCAATTGGTATTCCCATGCATATGGGTAATCCGTCCATGAGCATGCATAGGTACGTCTACCTATGTATACTCATGTGCGTATTTAATCACATGTATGAGTTTACCATAGACACGTACATATATACATATATACATATATACATAATATACATTAAATGCATATATCCCGTCAATATAAAAGTAAACACTCAAGGAAGGACTTCAACACAACTTCAAGACTTCACCACATCCCTCATTCCAAACATTCATAAAAAAGATCACAAATCAATTGTGAGGCCCATTGTTAGTTGGACTTATGGACATCATATTTTGGTTACTATACTCATGATCGCACTTTGATACATTATGCTTTTATCCTATATTTTGTGATGGATGGTTATGAACATTGAAATTACCCATTTTTGTGCATATTAGTTCAATTTCTTTTATGGACCATAATTTTTTGAATATGCTGATTATGATTAATTGATTTCACTGATACCTTGAATGATATGAGAATCAAAATAACCTATTTAGAGTAGAATATGTGATATTGTGTTAATCAGATGAATTTTGAATTACCATGTAATGTGAATGCATATATGATATTATGTGACCATAAGTGGATAATAGAATGACTATTCAAATGATTACAAGCATTATTAATTAATGTGGTATAATTGAAAAAGATATTGATTTGAGTTGTAACATGTGTTTGGATTTTTTAAAAACAATAATAATAATGTAAATTATGTATATGCTTGTGCGTACAATTAATAGTGAATTTGATATGGATTGTACTCCATTATACTATGTTATGTACTTTGATCTAATTTCATTGGCAATTGGACTAACGCTTTCATGAAGTGTGTAGGGTAATTTCCCATAGCCATGGGAGTTGGAGGCTACTAAACAAACCTTGTTGTGTCACCATGTTAAACTTGACTTAACCACATGGAAAGGCTAGAGTCTTATGTGTTGTGTTAAAAGTTGTGTATTTTTTGTTATGTATGTTGGGGTAAGGGTGTAAATGCTAAACCAAATGTGATATAAAACAGAAATGGTAAATTCGGATTTTCTTATTTAATGCAGTTTTAGGGGTCAATTTTGTCTTGATTTTAGTTAATGGTTGCTTATTATTCACCCTAGGCCTATGGCCTAAGGGTTGGAGAGTATTTTTAGGCTATAATCATGGTCATATTTCATTAATGACTCCTCTTACATTGCTTGTAAGAGGGGTGACAAAAATGAGTGAATTCCAACCCATGTGAAGACCATGCCTCATAAATGAGAGGAGGACATGGTGGTTGGGGCTGCTTGGGAGAAGGAATTGAAAGAGAATTGTTGTAAGTGGGATTGGATTCATTCTATTTTTTTTTGCCAAGGAGAGGAGATAGGAGAGTTGGGAGAAGGGAAAAAAGGATTGGGAGAAAGAAAACAACAAACTCTTTTCATGGTTTAAAGGTAAGACCTTCACCCTCTTATTTGGTTGATTGTATATGTGTGTTAAATTTGTGTTGTGCCTTGTTATATGGTTATTTTGGTTGGTTTCTATTGTGTAGTGTTTTAGAAATTGTTTATGTTGTTGGGTTGGCTCCCCAACATTGGTAGTGAGAAACCCATGTGGGAGATAGAGGTAGGAGAGAGATCCCCATGAGGGCATATGCATATTTGATTGTGTAAATTTGGTGTTGCAGCTGTGGGAAAGTGGGTATGAGTACCCAAGGGTAAGAGTACCCTTTGGTGGAAGAATGAGGAATTTGGTAAATATGTGAAAGGAGAAGTTTGCTGATTTGAAGTTTGTGAGGAACATTAAATGGTTATTTTCCCTATGGATGTGATCCTCCTAGCCTCTCCCCATAAGACCATTGAGTGGTCTTTATGTTGTGTTTCTCCCTGGCCTAAATGAGTGTTGATTTGTGTAAACTTTGTGATATTGTCTTTTTGTTTGGGAAGGGTTTTTATGTCACCTAGGTCTATTTGGTATCCTCCCAGCTTGGGGGTGGTTGGTTTTCCAGCCTATGGATGGGTTGTGAGCATCCCATGAATTTGGAAAATGTTTCATTCTTTCTTGCAGGTTGAACCTTGAGGGTGTTGCAGATTTTCAAAAGTTGTATTGTTATGGAGATGTATTCAATTAAGAATGTAATCTGCTAAAGAAAAAGGGAATTTATTTTGTTCTGAAGGAATATTGCTTTATGACTATATAGTTCGAGTAAAATTTACCCCTAGATATGTATGTTGTTCAAAAGAAAATTTATTTCTATACCAAACTAGAGCTATGACCTGAAAAGTAAATGTTTTTTTGTACAAAAAAAGAAGAAATGTATCCCTGTAGAAATTTGGAACTGTATATAAAAAAATGTGTTCTTGTTCCAAGAAAACAAATGTATCATTGTTCAAAATGGAACTGTATTTGAAAGTGAAGTGTCCTCTAAATTAAGAAAATGCAATTTGTCACATGCAGAGAGTATTGTAAGTAAAAAGGAATGCAATATATTTAAGATTTATATGAGCTATTTTCCAAAAGAATGTATCCTAGTTTATGGAAGTGAATTCCATCCTCAAGAAAATACACTCTGTTTATATGTTATTATAAGGAATTTTTTGTTCTAGTTTAATTAGGCATGTTCTCGAAAAATGTTTGAGAAAATACAGTTGAATTAGTTGTTAGAAAAGAATGTAGTTTATTTTTCCATTTAAAAATTGAATACTAGAACTTATGGAAACTAAAGTGTTGATTTAGTTCATGAAAAGAACAATGTGTTGTTAGTAAGATAGTGTTATTTTTGGTGATATATATATATATATGGGTGTAGTTATGCTTTGAATGAAATGAGTATTGGAGGTCTCTTTGAAGAGAAAAGATAAAGTGATATGCCTTATAAAATATGTGTGTCTTGTTTGAAGCATATTGTTCTACAAAATTCCTCAAAGAAGAAAAAAAATACCAAAAACACAATACAAATGGATAGATAAAAAAATATAGAGGCATGGACACCATTGACCTAAGGAACTGTTGTGTGTAGATATAATTAGTAATCATGCAGAAACTAAAAATGATAAAAACAAAATTAATATTATTTCTATTTATTTGAACTTATTTACAAAGCATCCCTAATTGAGTAGAGGGGTTGCGAGGAAATACATTAATTGTTGCACTCTACACTAAGCTAGGAGAATAAACTCACTAAGAAAAGAACCAACACTAGCCATAGGCCATTTTGTTCATGGGGTTACCTAGCTACACATTTCTCTCTAGTTTTTGGTCAAGCTCTTATATGAATGAGTAGGTAATTATTGTTCCATGATGGACCTACACAGAATAGGAAGGAAGTTACATTAGTAGCCATGCTTTGGAATAACCCAGAACATGAATGAATGTATATGCTGTAGGAAACATCTATTAAAAAATAATAATTAAAATAAAATAGGAAAATGAAACAAAGTACAATATACAATGGTCAAGTTGGGTGCCATGGAGGTGTTGGAAGTGGATTCACTCTAAGAGGGGGGGTGAATCAGAGTGATAATTTTTAATTTTTGACTCTAAAAGCACAACGAAACTTTTTCTTAATTTAAACTCAATGTGGCAGACTTGTTTATGCAAGTGTACATTAACACTTAAAATCAGATTGACATGAAACTTGATTAACATTTACAACTCATGTTAAAAGCATCATATGATATTGTTCAATTAGTGTGGGAACAATCTTGTATGTGCTTTTGAAACAAAACTACAACTTTTCCCAATGCACTTTTAATTTTCTTAATAGAAGGCTTTTTAACTTTGCATGAAAAACTTTTGAATTAAGAACCTTTTGAGCACACTAAAAGTATCAAAGCATTGACTGAATGAGAACATTAACATGAAACAAAATGAGAGACAAATAACATCACATAACACAGATTTTCTAAGTGGAAAAACCATCTTGGGGTATAAAAAACCACTCGCTAAAATTTCCCTTTTATTAATCAAAGAGCACCAACTCTGTAACAATGTGGAGCACCAACTCCCATAATCTTTCTGAAGTACCAACTTCATCAAACATTCAAGATATTGCAACCCATCAGAACCTTATAACTGCAATCATTCTTTGCAGTCATAAAATTACAATAAGATACAAAATGATTTTGCAATAATGCCCAATTCAAAAATAATCTTTGTAATACAATTAGAGATGAAAACAATACGAGCCCACTTTTCTCTTTTTACAAAATGATTTCACAATAAGCAATACTCTGTCCAAACTATTTCCTCTCTTTAAATCACATTTTTTATGTGTTTTTGTAGAGATACATATATACAATGTTTGTAAAACGGTTATTCATCTTTGTCAAGAAAACCCGTATTCAATAACCAGAGTTTACAAACTGGTGAGAAACATAATATTTGATCATGATGCCAATCTAGGATTTTTAAGAAAAAATCAACTATATGAAGATGAAATTCCATTGTGAGATGAAACCCTTAAGTTTACACTCAGGTTCAAGGTAGTTTTAGATTAGTTAAGAAATTTATTTGAAACTAAAACAAAGTTTTATTTTCCTCTTTTACTTCCCATTTACTAGATTTACCTTTGAAAGATCAAAACAATGCATAGATATTACCTCTGTCATGGTGGATTTAACCTGCAAACAAAATCCCTGAATTTCTTCATGAAAAACTGCCCAAACTACTGTTTCTAGCTCAAGCAAAGACCACCATCTTGCCATCCATCAAAGACCAACATAACTAAAAACCAAGTTAGAATACCACAACAACCTTGCTCAATATGCAACTGTAATTCCAACATGGCGATGCTAGGGTTCAATTCTTTTTGTTTACCCTATTTCTCCCTTCATTGAAACTCCAAAACAAAATGAATGAAACTTGAAATCTAAAAAATCATATTACAATCATTTTGAAATCCATGTCACCGACACAATAAAACATTAAATGAATGCCAAATCATAAACCACATGTGCTATCCAAGTCAACACAACCAACATATTTTGAAATCCATGTCACCGACACAATAAAACATTAAATGAGTGCCAAATCATAAACCACATGTGCTATCCAAGTCAACACAACCAACATACTCATTAATCAATAATACTGTCACTGGCAAGTAAGCAAACCAAGTATAATACATATGTCGACAACCCAAGTCTCTAAACAATATGTATTAACTGTTGTGCAATGTGTAAGCCTAAAATATGATCGACCTTCAAAAACATGCCACCTTGCCAATCACTTTATAAGTGATAACCATAGTGTATATTGTCGGCCTTTAAGTGCTAAAGCACTTTAAAAACAAATAGAAATATCTTAATGCTGACCAACTTATATTACAAGTAAAACATATGCCAAGATATAAATGAATATGAAATGTGAATCCATATAACATGTGAAGGCCTAAGAATGTCGAAATACTTTTTGTAAGAAATGATATGAAAATTCTAAGCAATACCATTGCTTATGAAGCTATAGTAGCCAACTCAAAGATACAAGACTGATTGTGTATCAATACAAACATCTGCACTTCATGTATAATGCAATAACCCTTGTGAAGCTATATGTATTGTTGATGGTGTTTTCTGCACAACAACAACTCAGACAAAATGCTATATTCTATCTCTCTTGAAAGGTTATTTCCAACAATAAATTACTGAAAATCACCCCAAGGTCTCTTGGGTGTCAGGTCATGACAATGCATAAACAACTCAGATAATATGTGAAATGCTGGTAAACACAATCAGACCTTACTACAAGCAAACTGTATCTTTCCAATTCATTAGATTTTGCAATATGATGATCTTAAATCTTAAATCTAACCAGATGATAAAGAAATAACAAAAGATAAGGGTGCAAGGATATGATAAGATCTAAACTATTCCTAGAATGAACAATGCAAATGATAGATATCTGGAACGGACCAATCTCAAATAACCAATCCTTGATCAACCCACAATGCAATATCACAAGAACGGTGCAATCTTCTAAGGTATATAGATCTTCAAATCATAGATATTCATCCACAATCGAACTTAAGCACATATAACTATATGGTCCAGGTTGACTTCACCAGCCTACTACAATCAGATAGTTACTGGGAGTATAGACCAGAGATTGCTACAAACATTCCAAATATGAAATCATAAACATCATTCACCAAATTAATCTAACTCCCAACACTAAACCCTAAATCTTTAAGCAATTTGAAAGATAAAACAAAAGGAACCATGCAAGATAAAATAACACAAGAGATTTCACTAGGAAAAACCACAATGTCTTCAATTGTATTAGATCAAAATGCTGCAACAATTCCACTGTTCTGTAACAATGTTTGCTTCAAGAAATTAACTACTACTTCTACTACAAAATGCTCTAGCTCTTTGGTCTAACTTGTCTCTATTATTTCTAGCTAACCCCTTTTACAATGAGGCATGAATGCCCTTTTATAGAAAATTCTCAAGATATGTCGGCCCAGCCAAACATTTACAAAATAAGAACAACTGCCAAAACAAGTCGGCCTTAGGAATTCAAAATAAAGCACACATTAAATGCCGATACATCATCAAGGTCGACCTAGACACGGTCCCCAATGTAGCCAAAATCAATACATGCCCCATACTAATAGGGAAGCACAAATCTCAAAATGGCATTAACTACCGCCTCCCTTATCTTTACTCTGGGTCAACGATCCTTGAACCCTCAAAAAACACTTTATCCAGCTCGGTGACAGGTGGCAAAGGCAAGATCCTAAGCCGACATCCTATAGAGCCAATCTCCTCCTTTGACTGCTTAACAGTCTGATTCCAATCATCTTTGTGGGCTTGATATTTATCCATTACTGCCAGATAAGTTGCTGCATCATCCAGCTGGTGTCCTATTATAACATTCTCGGAATCTGGGGTATAGACATCATGCCACCATTCCCTCAGTTGTTCCAGACTTAGGTACTTAGGGGCAATCTTTCTCCTGCTAGTCACAACCTCAAAAAATGCAATGCACCCCTCATACACTCTAGTCAGGTCGCCATCTACTTGTTTCTTTCATTTCTGAATCTTCCTCATGGCCTTCTGCTGAATCTACAAAGCCTCAAACCATTCCCACGGTTCACTAAGTCTAGAGGAAGGAAGGATCCCATCCGAAGCCAATTGATCTTTACCATATTCCATAATGACTTTGGATTTCTATAGTAGAAGGTCGATGTCCTCCTTATCTTGAGATAGCACATATTCTAGCAATTCCTTGGCTCTGACTGCATCCTTTCTAACTGTAAGGATTTCCTTGATGGCATTGTCTCCTTTTGCTTGTACATCCCTCAACCATTCTGTTGCAGTTTGAGCAGAGGCCTTCATCTTTTCAATTTCAGAAATGGTTTCTTTAGGCAAGAAACCAGGAGTGGCAGAAGATGGGTGAAGGGATTGTAGGGGTTTCATCACATCTTCCAAGCATTTCCTAAGTCTCTCATTTTCCTTTCTCAGCTCATGCTTGGTCTGAGTCTCTTTCCTTAACCTCCCAATTATTACAGCACTGGACCCTTCATACTCCTCTATATCTTGTTCCACAGATGCTGGTCCAAGGTTGAAAGTTTGTACATTGTAATCTGTACCAGTGACTTCTTCTCTAGTCTTATCTGCAGCAGGGGTGGCAATGTGGATCACTCTATTGTTTACCTCATCCCTTTCTATTCTTGAAACCACTTTAGCAACCTTCTTCTTGCCTTTGCTGATCTTAGACAACATTTCATCCCAATCCAAAGGAGTGTCCTCAAAAACTACTTGTTTCTTCCTTGTGATCTCTTTTTCAAGCCAATCTGGGATAGCAGATTCTACCCGGATTTCCTTTGTTTTTGCTTCTTCCTATTGTTTTTCTGGTGTTTCATCCTTTCCTTTCTCAGGAGACTACTCACCTTGAACACCTTCTTCAACCTCCACCTCTTGCACGGGCGATGGGGTTCTAACAGGACTGCTTTCCTTTTTAGGTGATCCATTACCTTTGCTACTTGCTGGAGAATCTTCATATTGTACTAGAGGAGAAGAATGCCTTTCCACCTCTTCAACTTCAAGCCCAACGGCCTCACCAAAGAGTTCTCCTTCCTTGAAAGGTTTTGCCTCTCTGCTGGTCTCATGTTCCTCAAGAGTTTCTTGCTCAGGCACGCTTGGTGGAGGAGAAGCAGCCTTAGATGGCTCCACAGCTGGTGACTTTGGAGTAGGATCCACTTTTTGCAAAATCTCCTTAGGGGAAGGAGTCCTGGATCTCCTCAAATAAACTTTGGTCTTCTCTCCTGAACTCTCCACATCAACAATCGTAGGCTCATCTTTCGAGGTATCCTGACTTTTCTTCTTTGAACCCCTAGTTGTTCTCGTCCTCTTTGGTGGTGGAGGAACATCCTCTTCAACTGGCTTTTCTAACTCTTCCTCATCAGAGGACCTGCCTATCTTCAAAGTTCTACTTCTTTTCTTTCCTTTTGGCTTTCTTTTTGGTTCTGACTCACTTTCCTTAGGGCCTCTGATTTTTATTTTGAAAGGTGAGCTCTTTTGAGCTTTCCCTTTGGGGTCGTCTTCCCTAGATTCCTCTGAAGTAGACATGGGATTAAGGTTTCCCATCAAATTAAAGGTACAAGGTACCTTTGCACTCTCCAACTCCCAAACCTTATGTTTTAGCCATGAAGTGGTAAATTTCATGACAGGGGCCATTAGGTCTTCCAACTCTGTGACCTCATCCTCGTTCCAGTTTATTTCTCCGATTGACCTGTCCTTAACAGATTCATGGGCATGGTCATGTACTAGGTTTCCATCATCCTCCAGTTGGTCAGGGATCAACTTGACATTGTATTGCCTAATTACATCAACCAGAAGCCTAGAGTACCTTTTCTTTCTTGCTTCAAAATCATCTTTGATGTTGGCCCAATAGTCCTCTAGGTCATCCTTATGATGGTACTCTTTGGTGGCCTTCTTCTGTGCTTCCCCAATGATATCAAAGTTTGCTTTTTTGGAATGGAAGGAGAAACCATGAGCTGCCAACTCATCACCTGTTGCGTATGCTGATTAAATGGAAGGACACGCCTCTGCTATGCCAATTCCAAGAGGGAAATCCCCGCCAAAACCTGTTTTATGTTTCTCCTTTTTGACAATTGCATCAAACTCACATATTTGTCTCACCAATTCCAATAACACAATATGATCTATAGGGTACCTAGGGAACCTGTATGGAGCAGCTGGGCATCCATCAATTCTAATGTAAGAAAAGGTAGGAAACTGAGTGAACCAAGCTCCATATCTCTTTATCAATTCCTTCACTCCATCTGACAGTCTCACATGCTTAGCATTTTGGAGCATCCTAGTGATATGCATTGTGAATGCATCATTGGCTCTTCTATAATCCCTGTGTCCTAGGTGCAATTCCGGGTAAATCTCATAGACTATGTCTTGTCCAAATGTCCCTCGTGGATTCAAACCCCTGTATGGGTAGAATCTGGCTAACACATACATGACATAGGAGGACATGGTGAACCTCTTGGTTTCTAGGACGTCCCTCAGCTGCTTGTCAATTATGGTGCTGATAAGTCCTGCCCAGTGGTAGTTGGTTGCTTGTTCAATTTTGGTGATCACATGGACCATCCAACTCTCTAACACCCCAGCCGTCTTCAAACCTGCTACCCTACTCAAAAATGTTATAGCATCATAAATGTCCGTCCTAAATTTAACCCTGTACAACTGCTTGGGCAGTTTAGAGTAATGTGATTTTGGCTTTTCCAACCAGGAATTGATCATTTGTTGAGCTTTAGCCGGCTCGTTGTCATAATATGTCCTAGCTAGATCCATGTTCAGAGCACATACCGAAGGAAAATCTGGCATGTCAAAGGCTTGGGCAATAGAAACAGGATTAAAATTTTCCAAGACTCTTCCTTCAGTGCTGACAACCCTTTGCGTGTCGAAGTCATACTGCTAGGAACACTCAAGTATCAGCTCATAGCACTGGATCACCATGGGAAACCCTGCCACATGAACAAGTCCGGACTTCATCATTCCCTGTCTCAGGACCGACAGATCCTTCTGAGCTGTCCTCTATTTAAAATCTTTGTATCTCCAGGCCCCAACATTGGTGTCAGACACTTCGGACCACACAGAAGATATCTTGCTTTCTGGCAACTAGCTCCTGGTGTCTAACCTTAATCTTTTTGCCTCTGAGATGGAGGACCCCTCCGTGTCACCTTTGGACTTTCTTGCAGCGACCCTTCTTGATTCAGCTTGCACTCACAAAAGATTGTCATAAGTATCCAATTATCATGCATATTCCAGTCCAAAGGTTAGCATAAAATCATATAAAGCAGTTAAGAACTATCACAAATTGCCAATCTCTAAAAATCTAGAGAAATAAAGCAGTCCGGGAAAATGAGGTAAGCTGGAAAAATCCAGTTGGGGCAGAATTTCAAAGAAATCCGACCTAGACGGATTCCTGCTGCCAAAACATCATTAGTCAAATAAATCGCTAGTACGAACAAAAGATCATGAAAGTCATTCATTGGCAACAAGAAATTAGCATTTAACCTTAACCCCATTAATCTTAGCCTCAAAAATTGAAAAAAGTAAAACCAGACAGGAAAACCAGAAAAGTCCGGACAGGAAGGATTTCTGTGAATAGTTTGAGGTTCCAGAATTCACTATACCCTGCGGAATTGATCGAAACCGAGAAAATCCGGGTGCGCAGAAATTTCACGGACACCACAGGAACCCGATGAAAGACAACACGCGAACCAACGACTGAATGATCATTCAAAACCCTACTAATTGGGATTCAAATGATTTCAAAATCGACGTCAACCAACAAGATTCAAAATGAAAATGAATTTAAGTTCTCAAAGCTTTCCAATGACGAGTCCTCATGGTGAAACAATGATTCCCTAATTCTGGCGATTGAACTCTCCGCCATGAAAACTAGGATACGCTCGAGGTTTAAAATATTAACCCTAAAGATGAATCTAAGTATTTCGAGTCTTCATATGGCTGGGGCTAGTTTAATCATTGATAGAGGATATGTAAATCACCACAATTTCATCGACCCCAACAAGATTTGGGCAAAGTATCAAAAACCCTAACCTCACAGGATACAACAAATTATGCACTTAGGACAAACATTCGAACCATAACACCATTCGAATGAATGCACCCATCATCTAATGAATAAATACAAGCACACACGGCATGGGTGATGAGGTTTTCATGAAGAGATGGGTCCAACCCTAATTCGATAAGAAGAAAATCGTGACTAAACATGGGCCGACCCGAAATGACCATCAATCGACTTAGAAAACTCAATCATTGCGTAAACAAATGGAAGGGCCATCGACAACTTACCATGGATTGACCCAAATGAAACTCAAGCTCGAAGAAGCGACCACAAAACAAACATTCCCTAGCAATGAAAACTCCGACACTAGCGCCCAAACAATCCACACGCAAGCGGTTTAAGATCAATCCTCAAAAGCTCGAATGAAAACTCTCAATCGCTAGAGCAGCAAGAAAATGAATAATGAAATCGGAATGATGAGCAAAAGACTGAAATCCACCCATATACATGCCTGAGCAAAGGTACTTCGAGCATTAATGAGCGACAAGATGTGTCTTAAAATCCGAAAACCCGAGCCCAAGACAAAATTTCAAAAAATCCCAAGATACACGGAAAATCTGGATGAACACAGATTTCGTGGATATGGCAGAAACCAGGATTCTAACGAAGTTTGGGATTTTGGCGCAATCCAGGAAAATCCGCCAGAACCGGAAAATCCTGGAGTCAAGTAAAAACCTGGATTCGAAAAAATCAGGAATGAACAGACAATGAAACAGAACCCGAGAAAATCCACCAGAGCTGGAAGATCCCAGATTCTGGTTAAAACCCGGATTTTCACCAAAAGCCAATTTTAACACATTCAAGCCTCAAGGCAAGACCAAAACCAGTAAGACCAATATCTCAAGACCCTAAAAGGAAAAATCCAATAAAACCAAAGGTCAAAAGACATCACAAAAAGAGGGTCCCTACTCCAAGTGGGGTGTGTGTGCAAAACTGCACAACAAATGGCGACTCCGCTGGGGAAAAGCTCCCGAGCATTTCAATGAAAAACTGGAATCAAGAACCCAAAACTCAAGGTTTCAACTCACCTATTCTGCCACCACCCAAGTTAAAACAAAGAAGCCCCCTAGTCATCCAAACTTTCCTATATCAGGGTCAAAGTGTGTGCATATGCATTCATTATCCTCCTTTAGTTGCAACAAAAACCAAACTTGGTATGAACAAGCTACATAAAGATTCATACTCTAAAAGTAACCTGGATAGAGCCTTGCTGCCAGTCAAGCGTCCATAGCCTCGACGAGGTTATCATTGTGACCCTCCTGAACATAACTCTATTGCTAGTCAGGCGTCTATAGCCCCAGTAGAGATATTCAAATCCCCCTGATAAGTTGAATTCAAACTTTTTAATTTTCAATATTTTCTCTTCTTCTTTTTTTATTCAACCTGTGAACAGTGAAGTCCACACTCAGGGCTGAGAACCACAGTGGCACTAGAGCAGAAAAATGATTTTTCACTTGTTCAGAGTTTATAAGGGCCTTATGCAACTTCAGGTATCTTTAATTTAAAATATGAGACCCCAATGTATTCCTATTCAAACTGACTAGAAAACCCTTTGCCTCAGCACAAGAATAAGTGACATTGGGTAGGAAATTCATACCATAATGCCCTAGAAGGATGATTAGAGTTTGTAAAAGAAATACCAAGAACATCAGACCTACTTTGTCACCATTGTCATACAAGTGCAACCAGGGATCCCCAAAAGGAGAAGGAACCGAGAGCAAGAGAAATGCAAACCAAAACAAACAAACCAAAGCAAACTTACACTAACCGAAACAAAACAAACAAACTGAAAGGAAACCTATTCTAACCAAAGCAGAAAAACAAAAAACAACCTAAACTAACTATATACAAAGCAGGGAGCTAAAAACAGCTCAGGATTGGAAATAATGCTTCAAATACTGCTCGTTGACGGGCAATGGAATATCTTCTCCCGTGAGAGTCTTGAGACGGAAGGCATTATCTCCACATATTTCAGCAATTTGATATGGACCAAGCCACAGTTTGTCAAATTTCCCATGGTCTCCTTTTCGATCATGAGGCTTATCCCAGTATAGGACTAAGTCAGAAATCCTAAAGGCTTTGACTTTAGCCCTCCTATCAAACCACCTCTTAACTACCCCTTGATGTTTAGCAAAATTCTCAAGGGCATTATCTTGTTTCTCCTCAAGGTGCAATAGTTCTGTCAACCTAGCCTCCCTTCTGTCCCCTTCATCATAAAACTCATTTATAAACTGTAAAGTTGGGATCTTGAGTTGAATAGGGAATAATGGCTCTAGACCGTATACCAAGTGATAAGGAGATGTTCCGATGGATGACTTAAGTCTTGTACGATCTGCCCAAAGAGCAAACCGAAACTGGGTATGCCAGTCTTTTGGGTTCCTTTCTAACAGCTTACAGATGACAGTTAATAAGTTCTTATTAGAGGACTCTGCTAAGCCATTACCCTGAGGATAATAATTAGAAGCAAACTTCACAATAATGCCATGATCAAAAGCCCAATTTGAAAATTTTAAAGATGCGAAAGCAGGACCATTATCACAGACAACAGCAATGGGGCATCCAAATCGATTAAGAATAGCAGACTCCAAGAAATCAATCACTACCTCTGATGTACATTGTCTACAAGCAAAAGCCTCAGTCCATCTTGTGAAATAATTAGTAATAGTGAGAATGTACCTGTGTCTTGCAGAAGACGGTGGATTAATGGGGCCTATGAAATCCATACCCTACTGAGCAAAAGGTCTTACCTCAGTGACCGGTTGGAGCGAAAGCGCTACATACCCTTCCCTTGCTGCTATAGTCTGGCACGTGTGACAGGTCCTGATATGATGGTGGACATCTTTGACCAACGTGGGCCAGTAATATCCTGCCCTCAAAATTTGATTTGCTGTAGCAATTGCAGAACCATGGCTAGTGCCATACTTTTTGTGAAATTTGTTTCACCCTTTTAGCTTCCTATTTCCCAAAACACCTCAAATAAATGCCCTCATAATTTTTCTTGTACATAACAGCTCCCTTTAGCATGAAACTGTCACTCTTTAGTCGCAGGGCCCTCATCTGAATAGCATTAAGATGACTTGGAGATCGTTGGTTCAACAAATAATAAACTATGTCATTATCCCAGCCATCTGGGGAAACCTCCTCAACGTTATAATTCTGGACAGTCAGTTCAGGACCTATTTCTGTCATAGTCTGAGTAAGTCCCTGTCCTCTTACCAACTTCATGGGCTGGATCTCAATATCGTACTCTTGTAGCATTGTCACCCACTTAGCTCTACGCTCTCCTAGCTCATTTTGCATTAGAAGTAACTTGACTGCGAGGTCTGGGACAACTGCATAAACCTTATTCCTGAGGATATAATGTCTAAATTTCTTCACTGCTCTAACCAAAGCATATGCTTGCTTTTCTACACTTGGGTATCTCAACTCAACATCTTTTAATGGTGCACTCATAAAGGCAATGGGATGCTCATTTCCCTCATCAGACTTTTGAGTTAGCATTCATGCGCATGAATGGTCTGAAGCAAATGAATAGATGTGAAAAGGCTTGTTGTAATTAGGACTTACTAATACTAGAGCATCTGCAATGGCCTTTTTGATTTTCGCAAATGCCTCCTTTGCTTCCGTAATCCATTCGATCTTAGCATCCTACTTCAACATTGCATTCAGTGGCTTAACAATTTCAACAAATCCAGTAATGAATTTTCTGATGAAGTTGATCTTGCCAAAGAAAGATTTTATTTCCTTTTTGCTAGCAGGTGGCTGAATCTTTAATATAGCCTCCACTCTTTCTAGATCAATAGCAATTCCCTTTTCTAATATTACATGTCCTAGTAGCTTTCCCTCTGTTACTCCGAAAATACACTTTTTAGGATTCAATGATATGCCAAACTCCCTGCACCTTTGAAACACTTTATGCAAATCTGAGATGTGATCCCTTTTATTTTTTGAAAAAATAGTCAGGTCATCCATATAAATAATGATGCATTTGCCTATGATATCTTTAAAGGCAATATCCATAGCCCTTTGAAAAGTGGTCCCTGCATTAATGAGTCGAAATGGCATCCTCCTGTAGGCAAAGGTACCCCATTTAGTTGTGAAGGCAGTCTTGTGCATGTCCTCGTATTGAACCATTACTTGATTGTACCCTGAATAACCATCCAAAAAAGACATCATCTGAGATCCATTAACCACTTGAAGCACTTCATCCAATGAAGGGACTGGGTAGTTGTCCTTCTCTGATGATCTGTTCAAATTCCTAAAATCAACACAGAGCCTAATTTCTCCATTCTTTTTCCTCACTGGAACCAAGTTTGCTACCCATATCGAATGTCTAACGGGAAATATGATTCTGGTAGATAGTAGTTTCTGAACTTCTTTCTATATGACTAGTTCCAATAATGCATTAATTGGTCTCTGCCTTTGCCTAAAAGGTTTGGCACCTGGCCTCAGAGGGATAGTATGAGTTATGATTGATGTATCATAAGTTTTCAAGTCCTCATAACTCTAGGCTACTATATCAAGAAAGCTACGCAATGCTGCAATTATTCCATGTCTTTCTTCAGGAGTGCATACTTTGCCAATAAAAATGTTCTCGGCATTATCTTTAGTTCCCATATTGTAAGTATCACACTGTCCGTTGATAGACTCCTTTGATTCTTGTTCTTGATCCTTGATTTTATCCATATCAAAAATTCTTTCCAACTGTACCATTCCCCTTGGAATGGTATTTGATTTTAGATTCATCACTCCTAAATCCAGTTCTGCTTCCTGGAGTTCTGTTTCATCAATGATTTGGGAAGCAAAAATGTCTATATTTGTGATAAAGTCCAGAATGTGTTTGTCATCTTTGAACACCTAGAAGTTAGTAACATTATCTGGGACTGATGGCACAGGAGTCAATTTTACAGTGAACTTCTTCAAATCTGACAAAGATAACAGTTGTAGGGTGCTTGTTGTATGAGCCAAAGAATCTGTAGTTTGATTCTTCCGCCGTGGTATTAGCTGAATGTTGAAGGCATCAAATCCTTCAATGAGGTCCCACACTCTATGCCTATAATTAGTCATTCTTCTATCGTGGCATGAATATTGTCTCCTTACTTGCTTAATTACTAACTCATAATCACCAAAAACTTGCATAATCTTAACTTTCTTCTTGAGCGCCATAAGAAGTCCATGAATTAATGCCTCATATTCTGCTACATTATTTGTGCAGTGAAATTGAAGCCTATGGGCTGCAAGGAAATTCTTACCTTTTGGACTGATCAGTTCAAACCCTGCCCCAGCTCCATGCTTGGATTTGGATCCATCAAATCTAAGTGTCCAACACTCAGCAGCTGTAATCTTCTTCATCGCATCTTTGGGCTTAATACTGCTGGATGGTTTTTTAGACGACACAAACTTCTTTTCTTGATAGTCTTTCTGAGGATTTTGTATATCTGTTCTAATTGCCAGGGTCAGATTCATGCATTTTTGTACTTGTTCTACTGCTGTTTGGCATAAACAACACTCCAACTCTGAATGGGAAGCATTATGAACTCTACACCAATTAGGTAAGAGTAATTATTCAAAGCTTGTCCTTCTACCTAAGTGAAGTTGATTTTCAACACACTGCTTGATGAATTCCTGAAAACTATCCAATAGGCTGATCTGATTATCTTCAATTTCCTCTTCTTCCTCCACTGATTTTGTCAAAACAGTAACAAGGCTGGATCTTGTTTCTGCATCAATAGGCATTATGTGCAGCATCAATACCTCCTCTAAGTCTGATTCCTCATACTGTGTCGACAACATATAATTTCCCATGCCAACCTCTGATATCAGAACTTTTGTTGAAGTCTTTTGGTATTCGGTGATCATGTATTTCATTCTTGGCTCTCTCTCAATCCTGATCTAATTGGGCACTCCTTTCCAGGGAAGCCACATGTGAGAGTGATCAGTAGACACATAACCATTCAAAGCCTTAGTAAAATCCCTTCCTAAAATCAAACCATACGCATCAGGGATATCAGCTACCTAAATATTGATAACCTGCTGAATCCTTGGGTCAGAAGCTATCTGCATGTGAATCATATTTAATTCTCCCACCACGTTTACTTCAGTTCTATCCAATTGAGTCACCTTCTTCTAAGAGTCAGCAGGTGTAATTCCTAAAACTCTACAAACTCCAAATGGCATCACATTGGTGGAAGCACCAGAATCTAATAAACAATTGTGTAGATTCTTACCAAATATGCGCACAGAGATCAAAAAAGGTGGGGTTTTTGTCTTCCCTTGAAATAGAGTTGGCTGGGTATCTACCTGAGCCACTTGAGTCTTGTCCTTTTTTTTCCTTTGTCTCCAGGAGGAAAGTCAGTCCGAGTGTGTGCCTGATCTTGTGTTTTCACAGGCTGAGAACTAGAAATCTTGTTGTTATGTTCATTAGAAGGTTTATCCAAAGACACATGATGTGCATCATAAGTACCTAAAACTACTTCCTGATGGGAGGGAACCTTAATAAATCAAATGCTGAAATATTTACCTTTAATTTCTTGAACTCCTCAACAACATATGAAGCCATCTGCTCTTCATCCAGATTAGTGGAAATTTTCCTAGAAGGTTCCTCCGCCTTGTCCTTGCCTACTTGAACAACCTTTTCCTTCTACTGGTCAGTTTGGGCCTGTCTTTCCTTCGAAAGGTATTGTCTGAAAACATGTGGATAGGACGGATTATTGCTAGCATTAGGATCTGGGGGTGTACTGAAGTTGTTAGGAGGAATAGAGGTAGTGAAAGGTCCACCAACCTGTGGGCGCCTATGAGGCATATCTCTCAAACCTTGCCTATGGAACATCTGTACCTCTTCGACATAAGCTTCTTCCTGATCGAGGGGGCCATTATCATTCATTGCTTCCTCATTAAATAACTAAGCCACCTCATCCCCATTGTAGATTTGATCTGTTTTGTCTTCATGGGAATCAAATTCTTCTTCTGGTATATCTTCCTTACTAGCTGGAAAGGGAGCATGATTTAATACTAACACAGGGGAGTCATAGGGAGCGGAGGGAACAATTTTCTGCCCATTTGCATTATTCTCCACCTCATACTGGAAAATAGAAGCTACGGTTTGGAACTTTAAACATTCTAATTTTGAGTGCTGGCTTGTCTTATGAAGCCTACACCATCCTGATAAGGCTGCTTCAGCCAGGTATACACCACTGGGAGGCTTGTCATGATTGACTGGTTGATTTGCAGATTGGTTGACCATTTGATTAACTAGTTGATCCAATGGGGTGGGGACTCCTCCATTATTAGGTCCTGTATTCCATGTTTTGCTCTGTCCCTGTGATTGCCTCTTATCAAATCCTGATCCACTACCTTGTCCTCTATCAAAATTTTGTCTTCTATCATTATTGTAGCCTCTGTCATTATTGTAACCCCTATCCTGATTATATCCTCTATCATTGTAGAATCCTCTCTCATTATGTTGTCCTTTGTCAAAATTCTGCCCTTGTGGAAATTCCCTATTCTGATTAGATTGTATATTCTTCTGAGTAGCTTGTAATTGGCTGTTTTGATTCCTTAAGTAGGTCACCTCTAGGTTCAGCTTCTTTATTTGCTCAGCCATTTCATCAATCATTTCTTTATTTAGGTCTACATAAGGGGGCTGGCTTGGATTACTCTGAGGAGGGACAGTCATTGTAGCAGATCCCATAGACTGATGCAACACTTCAGAGTTCTACAAATAGGCAGGGAAGCTATTTGGCTGTGGCTAATACATGGGCTGATTAACCTGCTGTTGGAAAAAATTCATCATAGGAGAAACTTGGCTCATGGGAAGACCAAGATGTGGCACCAAGGGTAACTAGGGTACTGGATTCATGAGTGGAGTATGGTTGGTAAGTGCCTGATTTACTGTCTGAACTTGATTGGGATGCGCAACTGGTCCTAAAGAAGACAACGGTCCAGTCACATATTGTCTCAGATCTGTGCTAAGCTTAACTTCTGTATAGGCATCAGTTAGGTTAGCCGGAGGGTTGGGTCTCCACTTTAGAAAGGTTGTTGTAAGGCTATCCAATGCTTCGTAATAGACTCCTAGGGCTGTATTGTTATCCAAAACATAAGGATCTTGAAGTCTGGTGTACGCACGGTGAAACCTATTATTGAAACTAGATATTGGTTTGTTGACCTCTCTCTTGACTCTAGTGAATTGCAAATACAATTCATTGGCACTGATAGGTATTCTGAACTTCTGTAAAAAGGTAGTTTCAAGATCATTCCAATTAAGAATTGAGCCAGATGGGAGGTGATTATACCAGTAAAAAGCCTCTTCCCCTAGTAAATAAGGAAAAAACCTACAGGCAACATCCTCATGAACAATCCCTCTATCCTTGAGACAAGTTTGGAAGATCCTTATGTGCTCTTCTGCCGTCCTGTTTGGGTCATTGACATGCAACTTTGAACAAAAATGTTCAGGGTTTTTGGGCATAACATTGTAAGTGTTGAAAAACAAAGGAGACAGATTATTAGCAAGGAAGGCCATTGGCAAAAATGGGGGTGGTGGTTGTGGTTGGTTTACGATAGGCTAAAGTTGTTGAAAGGGAACTGCCTCAGGGATGGGTATAGCTTCAACTTCTGGATGTGAAGATGTGGATGGTGCTGGTGAAAGGATGGGTGATGATGATTCTCCCCTTTCTCAGGTCCTTCTTGACCTAGTGGGAACTGTAATTCTTGTAAATCTTCTTTTCCTGCGGTAGATTTGGTGTTTCTCCTATATCTCTTAGGAGAGATGGCATTCAAGAAACGATCCAGTGTGCTCATTCAGACCCTCCTTCTAGCGCCAATTTGTTGATGGTGTTTTCTACACAACAAAAACTCAGACAGAATGCTATATTCTATCTCACTTGAAAGGTTATTTTCAACAATAAATTACTGAAAATCACCCCAAGGTCTCTCGGGTGTTAGGTCATGACAATGCATAAACAACTCAGATAATACATGAAATGATGGTAATCACAATCGGACCTTGCTACAAGCAAACAGTATCTTTCCAATTCATCAGATTTTGCAATATGATGATCTTAAATCTTAAATCTAACCGAATGATAAAGAAATAACAAAAGATAAGGGTGCAAAGATATGATAAGATCTAAACTATTCCTAGAATGAACAATGCAAATGATAGATATCTGGAATGGACCAATCTCAAATAACCAATCCTTGATCAACCCACAATGCAATATCACAAGAACAGTGCAATCTTCTAAAGTATATAGATCTTCAAATCATAGATATTCATCCACAATCGAACTTAAGCACATATAACTATATGGTCCAGGTTGACTTCACCAGCCTACTACAATCAGATAGTTACTGGGAGTATAGACCAGAGATTGCTACAAACATTCCAAATATGAAATCATAAACATCATTCACCAAATTAATCTAACTCCCAACACTAAACCCTAAATCTTTAAGCAATTTGAAAGATAAAACAACGGGAACCATGCAAGATAAAATAACACAAGAGATTTCACCAGGAAAAACCACAATGTCTTCAATTGTATTAGATCAAAATGCTGCAACAATTCCACTGTTCTGTAACAATGTTTGCTTCAAGAAATTAACTACTACTTCTACTACAAAATGCTCTAGCTCTTTGGTCTAACTTGTCTCTATTATTTCTAACTAACCCCTTTTACAATGAGGCATGAATGCCCTTTTATAGAAAATTCTCAAGACATGTCGGCCCAGCCAAACATTTATAAAATAAGAACAACTGCCAAAACAAATCAGCCTTAGGAATTCAAAATAAAGCACACATTAAATGCTGTTACATCATCAAGGTCAGCCTAGACACGGTCCCTAATGTAGCCCGGATAAATACATGCCCCATAATAATAGGGAAGCACAAATCTCAAAATGGCATTAACTACTGCCTCCCTTATCTTTACTCTAGGCCAACGATCCTTGAACCCTCAAAAACACTTTATCCAGCTCGGTGACAGGTGGGAAAGGCAAGATCCTAAGCTGACATCCTATAGAGCCAATCTCCTCCTTTGACTGCTTAACAGTCTGATTCCAATCATCTTTGTGGGCTTGATATTTATCCATTACTACCAAATAAGTTGTTGCATCATCCAACTAGTGTCCTGTTATAACATTCTCAGAATCTGGGGTATAGACATCATGCCACCATTCCCTCAGTTGTTCCAGACTTAGGTACTTAGGGGCAATCTTTCTCCTGCCAGTCACAACCTCAAAAAATGCAATGCACCACTCATACACTCCAGTTAGGTCACCATCTATTTGTTTCTTTCATTTCTGAATCTTCCTCATGGCCTTCTGCCGAATCTGCAGAGCCTCAAACCATTCCCATGGTTCACTAAGTCTAGAGGAAGGAAGGATCCCATTTGAAGCCAATTGATCTTTACCATATTCCATAATGACTTTGGATTTTTGCAGTAGAAGGTCGATGTCCTCCTTATCTTGAGATAGCACATATTCCAGCAATTCCTTGGCTATGACTGCATCCTTTCCAACTGTAAGGATTTCCTTGATGGCATTGTCTCCTTTTGCTTGTACATCCCTCAACCAATCTGTTGCAGTTTGAGCAGAGGCCTTCATCTTTTCAATTTCAGAAATGGTTTCTTTAGGCAAGAAACCAAGAGTGGCAGAAGAAGATGTGTGATACCCCTCGTGTTCTTGTTACTCTTTTGGACAGATCTTGTACTTGGTTGTGTGGGTGATCAGTTCACCATTTTGGTTGTGCATGGATTTATGGCTTGGTTATTTGGTTGCATTAGATTTTACATATGATGTTAGAAGATCCTTATTTATGGTGATTATGTTATATGACTTTTGTGGTGCTTTTAATAATATGTATACGTTGATGTTGCGAGTTTATGCTGTTATATTGTTTGGTGTGTTTATTTGTGAGTCTTGGTGAAAGGACAGAGTGACATCACTTGCTTGCAAGTGCCCTGTCATCCTACGATTTCCTTTCACGGTGTGTTTTCTATGGAGATTTATATGTTTCATGACATTTGTTTTATGCAGGATGCAGGTACTAAGTCTCGATTCCACCTGCTTCGGCAGGACAGGGCGAGCATCAAAATAAACCCAATGGGATTGATGTTGAAAAAAGGAGTGGTTAGGAAAGAATTCCCCTCCCAAGTCTGTCTACTGTGAGTCCTTGGTTGTCCTTGTTTTTATTTGTCCTTGTTTGTAAATGTGTTCGTGTTGGTTAACAGTTTAGTTTGGGATTTAATAAATTTTTTATCAATTTTTAATTAAGTGTAAGTTAATTAATGTTGGGTATGTGTGATCAATTATTTATTTAATTGATGGAGTTTAAAGTTAATTGTAGTTTAGTTAATTGAGTTATATTCTTTATTAAGGCAATAGTTTAAATAAAATAAATCGTACTGTGTTGATATTTTAAAAGTCTTACTGCTTTTGTATTTTTGGAGTTAAATAAATAGTTTATTAAGTTACATTGTTAATAAAAGAAAATATAAATAAATAAAATAAAATATAAATAAATAAAATAAAATAAAAATAAATAAAATAAAATATAAAAATAAAATTATTAAATTTTCTTTTATGGGGAGTTGTACGGGAAGTAGTGGAAAATTAATAAGTTTGGTGGAGGATATGTTTCCCGGAAGAAAAACAGGCATGAAAAAAAACAGAAATTCTTCACGGGAAAGATTTGGCTGGGAAGAGTGGGGAAAGTTTGTTTTGTGAATTTTGGTGGGTTTTCTGTTGTTGACTTGTGAGTGAATTTGGAAGAAGCTGCAAGGTTCCAGAAGAATTTCTTGTTGGCTGGAGGAAGAGCTTCTGGGAGGAGTTTTAAAGCTGCAGGGTTTTGGTGCAACTCTTACTTCTACAGCCTACAGGAAACAGGTATTTCTCTGAATCTAATTTGTTTCCTTTGTAAATTAATATATATCTTCTTTGAAAAATTTAGAAAACCTTGTGTCTGGTTATTGCCGTTAAGGCTTGTGTTGCCTCTGTAAATTCTAGTTTTAACAAACAAAAGAAAAATTAAACCATAGTTGAACAGAGAAAACTTAGAATATATTTGTACAAGGAAAAATATGAATCAACACAGGAAAACTAGCAAAAACTTCTTAATCCATGTGGAAGTTGTAATGATTCAAGTTTGTTGTATTCTGTGTATTCTGTCACTGGAAAAAAAATTGCTATTTCCTCACTGTGGAATATTTATTTAAATGTAAACTGTGTTTTACAATTTACTGTCTTCTGTAAAAAAAATAATTATATATATATCTCCTGTACAGAGGAATTAAATTTTATAATGTTTATGTCTGTGAAATTTTTAAAATATATATTCATATATATAAAATCTGACGAACTTCCGTACTTCGGAAATTCGTCAGAATTTTATATAATATAATATATATTTATATTAGGTTTCTTTTTAAAAAGGTTAACAAATAAATTTAATTTTTTTTTAAAAAAATATATATTTATGTTTGATTGGTGGGTGGGGACGGTACCCGTACCCACCCCCCTGCGAGCCCATAAGGGCCACATGCAGCTGGCAGACCTTGACTGCTTAGATCGCAGCCTTTTGGGCTGCGTCCTCCCCTATGGGGAGGTACGCAGCCACTTGGGCTGCGGCTGCTATACTTTAACTTTATTGTTATTTTTTTTAATTAATATTTTTAAAATTTGTTTATTTCATTTTAATACGGATATTAGTATTTAAAATGATAATTTAAGAATTTAGAATTTGTTTAAATTAATATTAATTATATTATATATTAATATATATATGTGTGTGTGTGTGTTTTTTTTTATAGAGAGGTATCTGTTTGATGAATATGTTATATAATATATATATATATTTTAGATGAAATTAGAAAAGGAAATATTTATTAAATATTTCAATTAAATTTATTTAATTGTCTTCAGTGGAGTTAATTGAGGAAAAGTAATGATTTGATTTTGTTATCGAGTTTGTTTAATTGGTTAAATTTTTCATATGAGATAGGGTTGTTGAATTTCCAGAGGTTGGGGAATTTGATATGTTTATTTTGAGTGTTTTATTCCATTTTCGTGGCGAGTATAATTGTATGTTATATTGATTTGCGTCAATTCGTTGAATCATTGAGTTATTAGATTATAGCGAGATGGTTTTGCCTCGCAAATTTTTATCCTGTGTTTGGTGTACTTGAGAGAGTTCAAGCCCCCATGTTTGTTGTATGTTAGGAAATTCTAGGGAGAGTGGCTCTATGTGGGCGCCGGCGCACAAAGGGGCTGTCAGGATAACCCACAGTAGAGTTAGTGTAAAAAGTGAAAACCTAACTAAATAATTAGGGGATGGGTAGTTAAACACTAAAAGAAAATAATAAATACCTCGCTCACCTGTTAGGGCTATCATAGACTAAAGGTGTTCGAGAAGGCCGTGGTTGGCAAAATCGTGATCTCGTTTCCACGAGTAATGCACGATTCCGCATGAGTCACCCTATGGGGCGGCGCCTTGAAATAGGCAGTCAGGATAACCATAGATGGAGGCGGCACCTCGTGTTAGGATGTCAGGATAATCCATGAAGGCCATGCGATGACACTCTCCTCTAGCGTTTCCCCTTAGTTATTTTATTTGAAAACCTCTGGAAGTAATTTTATTGTTTTGATTTGTAGTTAATTGTTGTCATGTTATGTAGTTGACTTATGATGTCACGTTTCCTTTGTGTATAAATTCTTCTCCATGTTTGGTGTTGAGTCATGTGTGTATCTTTTGACGTCTTGGTCGGGAATCCTTTCTTAACTACTCCTAGCACGGGGGTGGTCGGGTGGAACGTGCTTCGCACCCCGTTGGGTTTCCCATGCTACAGTCACACCATCAGTGCAGAGATTGTGGTGGCAGTTTGTACCAGATTTATGTACCATCTGATGTATACATTTATACTTTATTCATATCATGTAAATTGTATTGTAACTCGCCCATGTGTTGGGATAATGTATTTTGTAACTTGTATAATTGGTCACTGGTATTTAGATTGTATCTTGATGTATTAATATATCGCACTTTGTAATTTAAAACATTATTCACTGATGCAATTATAAATATATTTGATGTTGCTAAGTTGAGTAAGTTAGTTTCTCTTTGTTTCCATGCTTTATTGGTTATGTGATCTTGTATAGCGTATGTGGTTCATCATTATTTGATGCTTTGTGTTTATCACCTTTATATGAGAACACATATTCTTGGAATGAATGTTGGATATTAGTTAGGTTTGTTAATGAGTAGATAACGTAATGTCTCTACGTGTACCCCAAAGGACTTAGAAGTTTAACATGTATTATGTATTTGTAAGTATGTTAGTTGAAATTGATAACATAGTACCTTTACTTTATGTTTAAAAAAAAATTGTTGTGTAGATAGTTGTCCTTTGGGGTTTACGCGTCGGGGTGTTACAACTTGGTATCAGAGCCAAGTTTGCAAACACTGGGTACTTTAGGTAGTTGAGTCCATTAGGCAACCTGGCGTAACTCTTGATCTGACATAACTTAATTGTTGTGCAGGATCATGCCTAGGGGTAGAGGACGTGGCCGAAGAGGAGGCCGAGGTGGTGGCCGTGGGGCCAATCGCCATAGTCCATCACTTCCGAGCTCACATGGGTCAGAGCGTGAGGAACTTCAGAGTTCCCAAAGCAATCCGATAGGAGGTGGTGGTCAAAATCTAGAGCAACCTAGTATAGGTGGTCAGTTGCAGCATTTGTTAGAGGAATTATTGGGTCGTCTTGGCCCTAGGCAGGATGAGGAACAGAGATTGGATAGGGAAAGGGAGAGATCTCCTAGACATGGGGAAAACACAGCTGTGCAGGAGGCAGTAGTGGCAGGTCATATGAGGGATCTATTGAGGGCACGACCCCCTACTTTTGATGGAGTTGGTGGGGGTCTTGAGGCAGAGACTTGGTTGATCGATTTGGATAGATGCTTTGCAATGCATCCCTACGGCAGTAACACTAGGGCTAGGTGCACTATCATGCACCTCAGAGGGTTTGCTTCCACTTGGTGGAGGCTAGAGGAACAGAAATTGCACATTGACATCAGTATGGTTACTTGGGAGTTGTTTTTGGAGAGGTTCAGAGCCTGATTTTTATCCGATCACTGGAGGCAGCGTAGAGCTGACGAGTTTCATGAATTGAGACAGATGACTTTGACTGTGGAACAATATGAGCGTCGTTTCTACGAGCTCAAGCAGTATGCGGGTATTGGAGATGATGAGGCCATGCTAGTGCAACATTTTGTCAGGGGTTTAAATGCCCGTATCAGCGGTGGTGTTCGTGTCTTCGAGCCGAAGACGATGGAGGTGGCAGTTGAGAAAGCCCACCTTGTGGAAGAAAATTTAGCTATGGCTTTAGGAGGGCACACGGGAGTACAGATAGGTAGTGCTCCATTTATAGGTGTTGGTTCTCGAGGTGGGCAACCTCAAACATCAGGGACTTCTAGAAATTTTTGGGCACCTTCTAAGGGAGGTCCACAGCAGCAACAACAGTCTCAATCTAGACAGTTCAAACCCCAGTCACAGCAGAGTGAGAGATCTCAGAGCAGAAGGAACCGTAGTTGGCAACGAGTTAGACAGGATCGCTTTGAGCAACCCGCTCAGAGTACACAGTCAACACCATCTCGAGGTAGCTTCCAGCAGTCGAGTGCACCATCAGGAGTTAGAGGGTATGGACGTGGTACAGGTTGCTTCTCCTGTGGGCAACAGGGGCATATAGCAAGACAGTGTCCATAGAGGAGTACTACAGGATATAGTCAGAGACCAGCTGCTTCTGAGCCAACAGTGGGAGATGCAGGGAGAGCTCATCGGGTATTTGCAGCAGTAGAGAACCGTCAAGCTGAACATCAAGGCACTGTAGTTGAAACTTCAGGTGTGTTGAATGGTACTGGTATATCTATTCTCTTTGATTCAGGCGCATCAGATTCTTTCATTTCCCCTTTAGTGGTGGAACGTTGTGGACTGGTGGCAGCTAGGCAAGGCATTAAATGGCAGGTCGAATTGGTCTCTGGGGCAAAGGTTGCAGTTGAGTCATTAGTTCAGGGTTGCAAATTGCAAATAGGGGCACTCACAACTATGGTGGATCTTCGAATCCTACCCCTTGGCTCATATGATGTGGTTTTGGGTATGGATTGGTTGTACGCTCACCGTGCTATGATTGATTGTTGGCATAAGGTAGTGCGTTGTGTAGATGATGAGGGTAGTGAGGTGGAGATCATTGGTATTCAGAGACCTATCTCATTACGCTTAATCTCAGCTATGCAATTGAAAAGATGCTTTAGACAGGGTTGTCAGTTATTTGCCGTGTCAGTTAATGATTTGGACTCTGATGAGAGTCAAGGAATTTCATTGGATGATTACCCCCTTCTTAAGGAATATTCTGATGTCTTTCCTAGTGAAATTCCTGGGATGCCACCTAAGCGTGACATCGACTTTAGAATCGATCTTGTTCCTGGAGCTAAGCCTATTTCTAGGGCTCCATATCGTATGACAACACAGGAATTGCAGGAGCTTAAATTGCAGTTGGAGGAGCTATTAGAGAAAGGGTTTATCCGTCCTAGTGTTTCCCCTTGGGGAGCACCAGTTATATTTGTGAAAAAGGATGGTTCGCTTCGATTGTGTATTGATTATAGGCAACTTAACAAGGTGACAATCAAGAATCGGTATCCCTTGCCGAGAATTGATGACTTATTTGATCAAATAAAAGGAGCTCAAGTCTTCGCAAAAATTGATCTTAAGTCTGGCTATCATCAGTTGCGAATAGCCGAAGCTGATATTCATAAAACTGCATTCCGTACTCGCTATGGGCATTATGAATTTATGGTTATGCCATTCGGGTTAACTAATGCACCATCAGTGTTTATGAGCCTGATGAATGGAGTTTTTCGTACCTATTTGGATAGGTTCGTACTTGTGTTCCTTGATGATATTCTGGTGTACTCAAAATCTATGGAGGAGCATGAGGTACATCTTAGGCAGGTATTGCAATGCTTGAGGGACAATCAGCTGTTTGCTAATTTGGCTAAGTGTGATTTTTACAAAACAGAGGTGAAATACTTGGGGCATGTCATCTCAGGTGCAGGTATTGTAGTGGATCCTTCAAATATCCAAGCCATAGTTGATTGGCCAGCACCCAAGAATGTTCCAGAGATTCGCAGTTTCATGGGTTTAGCAGGCTATTATCGGCGGTTTGTACAGGGTTTTTCTAGGATTGCATATCCTATCACTTCTCTTCAGAGGAAAGGGAAGAAGTTCATTTGGTCCGAACAGTGTCAGACAGCATTTGAAACCCTTAAGGACAAATTGACTAGTGCGCCAATATTGGCGGTTCCTGATCCTACTAAGGATTTTGTGGTGTGCACAGATGCTTCTTTGGAGGGTTTGGGATCCGTCTTGATGCAAGAGGGACGTGTAATTGCATATGAATCCCGTAAGCTCAAGGACCATGAGCTTAATTACCCAACTCATGACTTGGAGTTAGCCGCAGTGGTTCATGCTCTTGTGAGATGGAGACACTTCTTGTTGGGTCATAGGTTCGAGCTTCATAGTGACCATCGCAGTTTGCAATATATTTTTACCCAGCCAAACCTGAATGCTAGGCAGAGAAGATGGATGGAATTCCTTTGCGAATATGACTTTGAGGTCAAATATGTTCAAGGCAAGGAAAATGTAGTTGCAGATGCTTTGAGTCGGCGGAGACATGAGATTTCTGCAGTGGCTCTTGAGGTAGATTTGAGGAGTCAAGTACTCATTGCACTTCCATCTAATAGTTGGTATCAGGAAGTGAAGTCAGAAATTGAGTCTGGTAGAGCTCTAGAAGGAAAGTTTGCAGGGTACTCACTTGAGTCTGATGGTCTTCTAAGGTATATGGGTCGCATTTACGTGCCTTCTGTTGAGGGTCTTCGGACTCTAATTATGACTGAGGCACACCGAGCTCCCTATTCTTCTCATCCGGGAGTTAAGAAAATGTATGCAGATCTTCGGGCATTATATTTTTGGGCTGGCATGAAGAGGGATATTGCTGATTTGGTAGCTAGATGTTTGGAGTGTTAGAGGGTCAAAGCAGAGCATCAACATCCTGCAGGTCTATTACAGCCTCATCTCATTCCGGAATGGAAGTGGGACATAATTTCCATTGACTTTATTGTGGGATTGCTTATGACTACTAGACGTCATGATGCTATCATGGTCACAGTTGACAGATTGACCAAGGTGGCTCACTTTTCCCCAGTTCGTTCATCTTACACAGCTTCATCAGTTGCTAGAATCTTCATGGAAGATATTGTCCGCTTGCATGGTATTCCATGGAGAATCATATCTGACAGAGATCCAGTGTTCACATCTGCATTATGGACATCATTGCAGCGTGCCTTAGGAACACAACTAAACTTCAGTTCTGCCTACCATCCTGAGACAGATGGACAGACAGAGAGAGTTAATCAGGTTCTTGAGGACATGCTTCGTATGTACGTGATGGATCAACAGTCACGTTGGGAGGAGTATTTGCATCTTGTGGAATTTGCCTACAACAATGGATTTCACAGCTCTATTGGTATGGCTCCCTTCCAGGCACTATATGGTCATCCTTGTAGGACCCCATTGAGTTGGGACCGTCTTGAGGACAGAGTTCTCCTTGGTCCCGAAATGCTTCAGGACATGGAACAGCAGGTTGTACGCATCAGAGAGCATCTTGTGGCAGCTCAAGACAGACAGAAGAAATATGCAGATGCACATAGAGTTGACTGCCAGTTCTCTGTTGGTGATCTTGTTTTTTTGAGAGTGCGACCGCGGAAGAGCCCAATCCATTATGGAAAGGGTTCCAAGCTCGCACCTCATTTTGTAGGTCCATTTGAAGTCTTGGAGAGAATCGGTCCCGTTGCTTATCGCTTAGCTTTCCAACCCAGCCTATCACGGATTCACGATGTTTTTCATGTTTCTGTACTTAGACCATACTTTCCCGATGTTACTCACGTACTTGATTGGAATGCTCTTCAGGTCAAGGACGGACAGCTAGCACTCGAGCCCGTGGCCGTGCTATAGCATCGGAGACTCGCCCTCAGGGGCAGAGATATTGAGCAGGTGCAGGTCCAGTGGGACCCAAACGATGAGACTTCAGCGACATGGGAGGATGCATCCCGCATTAGAGAGGCCTATCCATACTTATTTAGTGGCTTCCAGGAGTAAGCCATATCCTAGGGGGGGAGGATGTGATACCCCTCGTGTTGTTGTTACTCTTTTGGACAGATCTTGTACTTGGTTGTGTGGGTGATCAGTTCACCATTTTGGTTGTGCATGGATTTATGGCTTGGTTGTTTGGTTGCATTAGATTTTACATATGATGTTAGACGATACTTATTTATGGTGATTATGTTATATGACTTTTGTGGTGCTTTTAATAATATGTATACGTTGATGTTGCGAGTTTATGCTGTTATATTGTTTGGTGTGTTTATTTGTGAGTCTTGGTGAAAGGACAGAGTGACATCACTTGCTTGCAAGTGCCCTGTCATCCTGCGATTTCCTTTCACGGTGTGTTTTCTATGGAGATTTATATGTTTCATGACATTTGTTTTATGCAGGATGCAGGTACTAAGTCTCGATTCCACCTGCTTCGGCAGGACAGGGCGAGCATCAAAATAAACCCAATGGGATTGATGTTGAAAAAAGGAGTGGTTAGGAAAGAATTCCCGTCCCAAGTCCGTCTACTGTGAGTCCTTGGTTGTCCTTGTTTTTATTTGTCCTTGTTTGTAAATGTGTTCGTGTTGGTTAACAGTTTAGTTTGGGATTTAATAAATTTTTTATCAATTTTTAATTAAGTGTAATTTAATTAATGTTGGGTATGTGTGATCAATTATTTATTTAATTGATGGAGTTTAAAGTTAATTGTAGTTTAGTTAATTGAGTTATATTCTTTATTAAGGCAATAGTTTAAATAAAATAAATCGTACTGTGTTGATATTTTAAAAGTCTTATTGCTTTTGTATTTTTGGAGTTAAATAAATAGTTTATTAAGTTACATTGTTAATAAAAGAAAATATAAATAAATAAAATAAAATAAAAATAAATAAAATAAAATATAAAAATAAAATTATTAAATTTTCTTTTATGGGGAGTTGTACGGGAAGTAGTGGAAAATTAATAAGTTTGGTGGAGGATATGTTTCCCGGAAGAAAAACAGGCATGAAAAAAAACAGAAATTCTTCACGGGAAAGATTTGGCTGGGAAGAGTGGGGAAAGTTTGTTTTGTGAATTTTGGTGGGTTTTCTGTTGTTGACTTGTGAGTGAATTTGGAAGAAGCTGCAAGGTTCCAGAAGAATTTCTTGTTGGCTGGAGGAAGAGCTTCTGGGAGGAGTTTTAAAGCTGCAGGGTTTTGGTGCAACTCTTACTTCTACAGCCTACAGGAAACAGGTATTTCTCTGAATCTAATTTGTTTCCTTTGTAAATTAATATATATCTTCTTTGAAAAATTTAGAAAACCTTGTGTCTGGTTATTGCCGTTAAGGCTTGTGTTGCCTCTGTAAATTCTAGTTTTAACAAACAAAAGAAAAATTAAACCATAGTTGAACAGAGAAAACTTAGAATATATTTGTACAAGGAAAAATATGAATCAACACAGGAAAACTAGCAAAAACTTCTTAATCCATGTGGAAGTTGTAATGATTCAAGTTTGTTGTATTCTGTGTATTCTGTCACTGGAAAAAAAATTGCTATTTCCTCACTGTGGAATATTTATTTAAATGTAAACTGTGTTTTACAATTTACTGTCTTCTGTAAAAAAAATAATTATATATATATATCTCCTGTACAGAGGAATTAAATTTTATAATGTTTATGTCTGTGAAATTTTTAAAATATATATTCATATATATAAAATCTGACGAACTTCCGTACTTCGGAAATTCGTCAGAATTTTATATAATATAATATATATTTATATTAGGTTTCTTTTTAAAAAGGTTAACAAATAAATTAAATTTTTTTTAAAAAAAATATATATTTATGTTTGATTGGTGGGTGGGGACGGTACCCGTACCCACCCCCCCTGCGCAGCCCATAAGGGCCGCGCACAGCAGTCACAGCAGTCCTTAGACTGCTGTACGCAGCCTTTGGGGGCTGCGTCCTCCCCTATGGGGAGGTACGCAGCCACTTGGGCTGCGGCTGCTATACTTTAACTTTATTGTTATTTTTTTTTTAATTAATATTTTTAAAATTTGTTTATTTCATTTTAATACGGATATTAGTATTTAAAATGATAATTTAAGAATTTAGAATTTGTTTAAATTAATATTAATTAATATATATACATTTATAAGATTAATTATATATATATATATGTGTGTGTGTTTTTTTTTTATAGAGAGGTATCTGTTTGATGAATATGTTATATAATTTTATATATATATATATATTTTTAGATGAAATTAGAAAAGGAAATATTTATTAAATATTTCAATTAAATTTATTTAATTGTCTTCTTTTAGCGGAGTTAATTGAGAAAAAGTAATGATTTGATTTTGTTATCGAGTTTGTTTAATTGGTTAAATTTTTCATATGAGATAGGGTTGTTGAATTTCCAGAGGTTGGGGAATTTGATATGTTTATTTTGAGTGTTTTATTCCATTTTCGTGGCGAGTATAATTATATGTTATATTGATTTGCGTCAATTCATTGAATCATTGAGTTATTAGATTATAGTGAGATGGTTTTGCCTCGCAAATTTTTTTATCCTGTGTTTGGTGTACTTGAGAGAGTTCAAGCCCCCATGTTTGTTGTATGTTAGGAAATTCTAGGGAGAGTGGCTCTATGTGGGCGTCGGCGCACAAAGGGGCTGTCAGGATAACCCACAGTAGAGTTAGTGTAAAAAGTGAAAACCTAACTAAATAATTAGGGGATGGGTAGTTAAACACTAAAAGAAAATAATAAATACCTCGCTCACCTGTTAGGGCTATCATAGACTAAAGGTGCTCGAGAAGGCCGTGGTTGGCAAAATCGTGATCTCGTTTCCACGAGTAATGCACGATTCCGCATGAGTCACCCTATGGGGCGGCGCCTTGAAATAGGCAGTCAGGATAACCATAGATGGAGGCGGCACCTCGTGTTAGGATGTCAGGATAATCCATGAAGGCCATGCGATGACACTCTCCTCTAGCGTTTCCCCTTAGTTATTTTATTTGAAAACCTCTGGAAGTAATTTTATTGTTTTGATTTGTAGTTAATTGTTGTCATGTTATGTAGTTGACTTATGATGTCACGTTTCCTTTGTGTATAAATTCTTCTCCATGTTTGGTGTTGAGTCATGTGTGTATCTTTTGACGTCTTGGTCGGGAATCCTTTCTTAACTACTCCTAGCACGGGGGTGGTCGGGTGGAACGTGCTTCGCACCCCGTTGGGTTTCCCATGCTACAGTCACACCATCAGTGCAGAGATTGTGGTGGCAGTTTGTACCAGATTTATGTACCATCTGATGTATACATTTATACTTTATTCATATCATGTAAATTGTATTGTAACTCGCCCATGTGTTGGGATAATGTATTTTGTAACTTGTATAATTGGTCACTGGTATTTAGATTGTATCTTGATGTATTAATATATCGCACTTTGTAATTTAAAACATTATTCACTGATGCAATTATAAATATATTTGATGTTGCTAAGTTGAGTAAGTTAGTTTCTCTTTGTTTCCATGCTTTATTGGTTATGTGATCTTGTATAGCGTATGTGTTTCATCATTATTTGATGCTTTGTGTTTATCACCTTTATATGAGAACACATATTCTTGGAATGAATGTTGGATATTAGTTAGGTTTGTTAATGAGTAGATAACGTAATGTCTCTACGTGTACCCCAAAGGACTTAGAAGTTTAACATGTATTATGTATTTGTAAGTATGTTAGTTGAAATTGATAACATAGTACCTTTACTTTATGTTTAAAAAAAAATTGTTGTGTAGATAGTTGTCCTTTGGGGTTTGCGCGTCGGGGTGTTACAAGATGGGTGAAGGGATTGTAGGGGTTTCATCACATCTTCCAAGCATTTCCTAAGTCTCTCATTTTCCTTTCTTAGCTCATGCTTGGTATGAGTCTCTTTCCTTAACCTCCCAATTATCACAGCACTGGACCCTTCATACTCCTCTATATCTTGTTCCACAGATGCTGGTCCAAGGTTGAAAGTTTGTACATTGTAATTTGTACCAGTGACTTCTTCTCTTGTCTTATCTGCAGCAGGGGTGGCAATGTGGATCACTTTGTTGTTTACCTCATCCCTTTCTATTCTTGAAACCACTTTAGCAACCTTCTTCTTCTTCCCTTTGCCAATCTTAGACATCATTTCATCCCAATCCAAAGGAGTGTCCTCAACAACTACTTATTTCTTCCTTGTGATCTCCTTTTCAAGCCAATCCGGGACAGCAGATTCTAAATGGATTTCCTCTGTTTTTGCTTCTTCTTCTTGTTTTTTCGACGTTTCATCCTTTCCTTTCTCAGGAGACTACTCACCTTGAACACCTTCTTCAACCTCCACCTCTTGCACGGGCGATGGGGTTCTAACAGGACTGCTTTCCTTTTTAGGTGATCCATTACCTTTGTTACTTGCCAGAGAATCTTCATATTGTACTAGAGGAGAAGAATGCCTTTCCACCTCTTCAACTTCAAGCCCAACGGCCTCACCGAAGAGCTCTCCTTCCTTGAAAGGTTCTGCCTCTCTGCTAGTCTCATGTTCCTCAAGAGTTTCTTGCTCAGGCACGCTTGGTGGAGGAGAAGCAACCTTAGATGGCTCCACAGCTGGTGACTTTGGAGTAGGATCCACTTTTTGCAAAATCTCCTTAGGGGAAGGAGTCCTGGATCTCCTCAAATAAACTTTGGTCTTCTCTCCTGAACTCTCCACATCAACAATCGTAGGCTCATCTTTCGAGGTATCCTGACTTTTCTTCTTTGAACCCCTAGTTGTTCTCGTCCTCTTTGGTGGTGGAGGAACATCCTCTTCAACTGGCTTTTCTAACTCTTCCTCATCAGAGGACCTGCCTATCTTCAAAGTTCTACTTCTTTTCTTTCCTTTTGGCTTTCTTTTTGGTTCTGACTCACTTTCCTTAGGGCCTCTGATTTTTATTTTGAAAGGTGAGCTCTTTTGAGCTTTCCCTTTGGGGTCGTCTTCCCTAGATTCCTCTGAAGTAGACATGGGATTAAGGTTTCCCATCAAATTAAAGGTACAAGGTACCTTTGCACTCTCCAACTCCCAAACCTTATGTTTTAGCCATGAAGTGGTAAATTTCATGACAGGGGCCATTAGGTCTTCCAACTCTGTGACCTCATCCTCGTTCCAGTTTATTTCTCTGATTGACCTGTCCTTAACAGATTCATGGGCATGGTCCTGTACTAGGTTTGCATCATCCTCTAGTTGGTCAGGGATCAACTTGACATTGTATTGCCTAATTACATCAACCAGAAGCCTAGAGTACCTTTTCTTTCTTGCTTCAAAATCATCTTTGATGTTGGCCCAATAGTCCTCTAGGTCATCCTTATGATGGTACTCTTTGGTGGCCTTCTTCTGTGCTTCACCAGTGATATCAAAGTTTTTTTTTTGGAATGGAAGGAGAAACCATGAGCTGCCAACTCATCACCTGCTGCGTATGCTGATTGAATGGAAGGACACACCTCTGCTACGTGAATTCCAAGAGGGAAATCCCCGCCAAAACCTGTTTTATGTTTCTCCTTCTTGATAATTGCATCAAACTCACATATTTGTCTCACCAATTCCAATAACACAATATGATCCGTAGGGGACCTAGGCAACCTGTATGGAGCAGCCGAACATCCATCAATTCTAATGTAGGAAAAGGTAGGAAACTGAGTGAACCAAGCTCCATATCTCTTTATCAATTCCTTCACTCCATCTGACAGTCTCACATGCTCAGCATTTTGGAGCATCCTAGTGATATGCATTGTGAATGCATCATTGGCTCTTCTATAATCCTTGTGTCCTAGGTGCAATTCTGGGTAAATCTCATAGACTATGTCTTGTCCAAATGTCCCTCATGGATTCAAACCCCTGTATGGGTAGAATCTGGCTAACACATACATGACATAGGAGGACATGGTGAACCTCTTGGTTTCTAGGATGTCCCTCAGCTACTTGTCAATTATGGTTCGGATAAGTCCTGCCCAGTGGTAGTTGGTTGCTTGTTCAATTTTGGTGATCACATGGACCATCCAACTCTCTAACACCCCAGTTGTCTTCAAACCTGCTACCCTACTCAAAAATGTTATAGTATCATAAATGTTCGTCTTGAATTTAACCCTATGCAACTGCTTGGGCAGTTTAGAGTAATGTGATTTTGGCTTTTCCAACCAGGAATTGATCATTTGTTGAGCTTTAGCCGGCTCTTTCTCATAATATGTCCTAGCTAGATCCATGTTCAGAGCACATACCGAAGGAAAATCTAGCATGTCAAAGGCTTGGGCAATAGAAACAGGACTAAAATTTTCCAAGACTCTTCCTTCAGTGCTGAAAACCCTTTGTGTGTCGAAGTCATACTGCCGGGCACACTCAAGTATCAACTCATAGCACTGGATCGCCGAAGGAAACCCTGCCACATGAACAAGTCTGGACTTCATCATTCCCTGTCTCAGGACCGACAGATCCTTCTGAGTTGTCCTCTATTTAAACTCTTCGTATCTCCAGGCCCCAACATTGGTGTCAGACACTTCGGACCACACAGAAGATATCTTGCTTTCTGGCAGCTAGCTCCTAGTGTCTAACCTTAATCTTTCTGCCTCCGAGATGGAGGACCCCTCCGTGTCACCTTTGGACTTTCCTGCAACGGCCTTGCTTGATTCAGCCTGCACTCACAAAAGATTGTCATAAGTATCCAATTATCATGCATATTCTAGTCCAAAGGTTAGCATAAAATCATATAAAGCAGTTAAGAACTATCACAAATTGCCAATCTCTGAAAATCCTGAAAAATAAAGCAATCTGGGAAAATGAGGTAAGCCGGGAAAATCCAGTCATGGTGAAATTTCAGAGAAATCTGACCCAGACGGATTCCTGTTGCCAAAACATCATTAGTCAAATAAATCACTAGTACGGAAAAAAGATCATGAAATTCATTCATCGGCAACAAGAAATTAGCATTTAACCTTAACCCCATTAATCCTAGCCTCGAAAATTGAAAGAAGTAAAACCAGACAGGAACACCAGAAAAGTTCGGATAGGAAGGATTTCCGCGAATAGTTTGAGGTTCTGGAATTCACTATACCCCATGGAATTGACCGAAGCCGGGAAAATCTGGGTGCGCAGAAATTCCGCGGACACCACAGGAACCCGATGAAAGACAACACGCAAACCAGTGACTGAATGATCATGCAAAACCCTACTAATTGGGATTCAAATGATTTCAAAATTGACGTCAACCAACAGGATTCAAAATGCAAATGAATTTAAGTTCTCAAAGCTTTCCAATGACGAGTCCTCATGGTGAAACAGTGATGCCCTGATTCTGGCGACTAAACTCTCCACCATGAAAACCAGGATACGCTCGGGGTTTAAAATATTAACCCTAAAGATGAATCTAAGTATTTCGAGTCTTCATATGGCTGGGGCTAGTTTAATCATTGACGGAGGATATGTAAATCACCACAATTTCATCGACCCCAACAAGATTTGGGCAAAGTATCGAAAACCCTAACCTCACAGGATACAACAAATTACGCACTTAGGACAAAAATTTCAACCATAACACCATTCGAATGAATGCACCCATCATCTAATGAATAAATACAAGCACACATGGCATGGGTGATGAGGTTTTCACGAAGAGATGGGTCCAACCCTAATTCGATAAGAAGAAAATCGTGACTAAACATGGGCCGACCCGAAATGACCATCAATCGACTCAGAAAACTCAATCATTGCGTAAACAAATGGAAGGGCCATCGACAACATACCATGGATTGACCCAAATGAAACTCAAGCTTGAAGAAGCGACCACAAAACAAACACGCCCTAGCAACGAAAACTCCAACACCAGCGCCCAAACAATCCACACGCAAGCGGTTTAAGATCAATCCTCAAAAGCTCAAATGAAAACTCTCAATCGCCAGAGCAGCAAGCAAATGAATAATGAAATCGGAATGATGCCTAAAAGACTTTAAATCCACCCATATACGTGCCTGAGCAAAGGTACTTCGAGCATTAACGAGCGACAAGATGTGTCTGAAAATCTGGAAACCCGAGCCTAGGACGAAATTTCAAAAAATCCCAAGATACACAAAAAATCCGGATGAACACAGATTTTCTGGATATGGCAGAAACCGGGATTCTAATGAAGTTCGGGATTTTGGCGCAGTCCGGGAAAATCCGCCAGAACCGGAAAATCCCGGAGTCAAGTAAAAACCCGGATTTAGAAAACTCAGGAATGAACAGACAATGAAACAAAACCCGGGAAAATCCACCAGAGCTGGAAGATCCTGGATTCCGGTTAAAACCCAAATTTTCACCAAAAGCCAATTTTAACGCATTCAAGCCTCAAGGCAAGACCAAAACCAGTAAGACCAATATCTCAAGACCCTAAAAGGACAAATCCAATAAAACCAAAGGTCAAAAGACATCACAAAAAGAGGGTCGCTACTCCAAGTGGGGCGTGTGTATCAGTACAAACATCTGCACCTCATGTATAATGCAATAACCCTTGTGAAGCTATATGTATAGCATGTTAACATATGCACCAAACTAATCAAAGAATTGTGAGATAGCCATGAAGATCAGCAATAGAATTGCCATGAAGACATAATGAATATTGTCAATGATGCCATGATCAATTTGATAATAAAAAAATGAAACAATATACCTGTTGTACAATAAAGAAGTGCCAATCTGTCAAAATGAATTCAACTATTCCATTATATCACTTGAAAACTAATACCACCTGAATAACTTTTATCTGCACATAAAGCTCAACATGATCAGTACCACAATATGTGATGAACAAATGCACCCAAATGCATCAAGCCAAAGCATGATCACCAAAATACTGAATATGCCAAATTGAACACAAAGAGCACCAAGCAACATTAGTCATTAGACCAATCACCAATCAGTTCAATCACCAATCAATTTTGTCATCAAGGACAATATACCACAAAGAGAAAGCCAACAGGAGGCACCTAGCCGACAAGGAGACGTGAGTCTCCCCACACCTCTTAGGCCATACCCTAATTAGGGGTGGGGAAGCCCCTCCCTCTCTATGCCACCAGGTCTTGGCCCCAAACCCATTCATTTGGGTATTAAAAATAAACAAAAAAATAAAATACATGAATACAAGAATAAAATGAAAATTAACCCTCGACGTCGGCATGAAACCAAGCAACCATCAACTCAACGCTGCTATCAAAGTCACCCACAGAGGTCTGGAATAGACAAGAATGAATCAGAAGAAACACAAAAAAAAATGGGGTAGATGAAGTATATCGGGAATGAACTAGCGGTCTCATTGTGAATCATGGCAACACCGTGAACTGTCACCTCCATCCTTGCACATCTCTCTTGAACCCTAGTTGTTACCTGGTAGCAAGAGAAAGAGGTGTGCAAAAAATTTTAGGGAAAATTGAAACACAAAGAAAGAGAACAATCACTATGAAAAGGAGGAAGGTAGCGAGTAGGGTTAATCCCTCTAATTGTTGCCTTTGTTATCATTCACCCTATTATCTCTTAGCTGCCCAAACTAACCTTAAAAAAGGGTATCTATATTAATGTGATTCAGGAATGTATCATTTCCTTTCCAATTAAATTTTTTTATTAAGTGTGTGATGAGTAACAATTAAAAAGAGAAAGAATAAACTAAATAGATACGATATTAACTATCAATTATTTTAGCATGGTGTATTGTACTTATGCCACTTTTAAATGTCAAATAAAAGTAACAATGTTAAGAGGATATTTCTCTCAGTGAAAAGTGAATATAATCACTAGTAAATGTGACCTTAAAATGGGACTTTCTTTCTTGATTCATCTATTAAATTCAACAACCAAATTCAAGTTAATAGTGGAAGCTTACATTAAAAGGTGGAATTTGAAGATAATGTTTTTGATAGATAAAGGTAAATTATAATAGAAGATTTAATGTCAAGGTTATCATATAATTAATAATCACTAAGTAGTAATAAGATTTCCATTGTGGGAAATATTAATATTTATATTTAATATAGTCTCAATATTGATTATACCAAAAGAAACATTAAAATTAATCATATATACAATGATCAATCCATAGAAATATCATGATTTTGGCCTTATTATTTAAAATGAAAACCAATAGTACTAATATCGACATTAATACAGGTAAACTAATAATTGAATCAACATTAAAACCAATATTAAAATTATTACCATTATTTTACTAATAATGTTAATATTAAGGTACTATTATTAATTGTTACAGAAAGCCTTTTGTAGGAAACAACGTTGGCTGCAAATGTATTTAGATTTGAATAAGTGGATTCCAGTATTTGTGGTTTGGGAATTAGATTCAATAATAATTGACAACCAAAGTCATTGTAGTCAATAACAAAATGTGATACTATGTAAATTAATTGTAATTCAAAAATCATGATAATATCATGCTTATTATGGGAATTACTTTCAAAATTATTTATGTTATTATTATTGCCACTAAACATTATTGCAATATCATTACTATTATTAGAGTAGTTATTGCGACACAATTTGTTAAGTTAAACCAAGGAAAAATGGTATTAATAAATGTCACTAGTGTAAGGGAATCATCTTAGCCCTAACATTACTGCCCATATGAACATAATGAACCAATAGTTTTTAAAGGATATACCAAAATCAACTTGACATTATTATATATAAAGACCATTCAATTCTGGATGACCTTAATGGAAAATTGATTTGCCACCAAATAACAAAATAAGGGGGGTAACATTCATGTTTAAATTGATATGAGGGGATCACATGGTTCATTCTGTCGTGGTCAGAAAACATTACTAAACAAGTTTTTTAAAAAGAAAAAATTGGTTGTGTCGTGTGAAAGACATAAAACTCTTGGGCATGAAATTTGGTATCAGATCCTGGTTCCAACACTAGGAGCTCTAGGCATAACTGTGTTATGATTATTTACACATTCACAATGTTGTGTAGGATGGCTAGGATTAGGAGAGTTTAGGGTTGTGGTCATGGTTGTGGACGTGGTGTAGGAAGGGGTCAAGTAGATTCATCACTAGTAGGGACCCACATTTTTGAGGCAAGTCGACCAGATCCTCCATCAAACATCAGCTCCCAAATCCTCCATGCCATAGAGGATTTGATCGAAGTTATTCATGCTAGACTACCGTTAGTAGCATAGGACCATCAACGGGAGAATTCACATCACTCCTCTCAAGTACACAAAGATGAGTATCGCAAGAAAATTAGGTCTCCCCCTTGTAGCCATGCAGTGTACCATGATGATAGAGAGAGGGAGTCAGAGTCAATACATTTGGAGGTATCCCCAGAGGTGCCACTGCTAGAGAGAGTCGATGTTGCTAGGGCACCCAGAGATGGAGGAGGGGAGATTTGTGATTTCCTTCGATTGTTACCATCTAATTTTTTAGGATCCATAGATGGTGTAGAGGATGAGGCCTAACTTATACGTCTAGAGAGGTGCTTTGGGTTGCATACATACTTGAGCAACCTAAAGGAACATTTCATAGTACATTTTATTAGAGAGAATGCATCCATGTGGTGGCATCAAGAGGAATGCAAGCACCACCTCTCTCTTGAAACTCTTACTTGGGAGACTTTCCTAAAGAGATTCAAAGCCTACTATATATCAGAGCACTTTTGGTAGCATCGTATACATGAATTTCATGATCTTCATCAATGAGGAATGGCTGTCGCTTAGTATGAGAGCGAATTTCTTGAGTTGCTTTAGTATGTCGACTATATCCAAGATGAGAAAATTCTCATCATTTCATTAAGGGCCTAAATGTAGGCATATCAGGCCCTGTTTGTATAGTTACTACAGAGAGCCTTCAGGACATAGTGGAAAAGGCCCTTATTGCAGAGGAGATTCAGGGAAAGTCCTAGGAGGCATGTGAGTGGTTTTGAAACCGCATTCAGGCTCCTCAATCACAAGGGTTTTGTAGACCACCCTTCTTTCCTAAGGGAGGTTATAGAACTTCATCACTACCACCTATACCACCACAATAGCAACAAAGTCAAAGGCCTAGGCCTTAATAGGGTTTCTAGGGTGGTTCCAGTAGAGGATGGAAGGCACAGGGATCACGACGTGATCAACATCTTCTGACACTAGGTGTTACTCCTGCACAATCACAATAGATTTTTGGGGGAGGATTTAGTGGGTCTAGCAAGACTAGAGGTCAACAAGGTAACATGAATCGAGCAGTACAGGTTCAAACTCATGGACCATGTTATGTGTGTGGTGCAGTGGGACACTTGGCTAGAGAGTGCCCCCAGGGTTTTGCTTCTAGAGGACAGCGTCCAATGGGGTCAAAGTCGATAGTGGGTGATGTGGGTAAATCTCACTGAGTCTTTATAGCGGTTGAGAACCACCAAGTCAAGCATCAGGCCACAGTTATTGAGGCCCCAAGTATGATTGGTGGTGTGAATGTTTATTTTTGTTTGATTTTAGGGCATCAAATTATTTTATTTCCCCATCTATTATGGAGCATAGCAGGCTAGTAGCATCTAGGTAAGATGATAGGTGGGAGGTTGGACTATCCTTAGGGGCTAAGGTGTTGGTAGATTCCATAGTGAGAGGATGTCTACTACAAATTGAAGGTGTGACTACTTCAATGGATCTTCATGTCACTCCATTAGGTTCTTACAAAGTGGTATTGGGAATGGATTGGCTTGATGCACATCATGATAAGGTGGATTTCCACCAAAAGGCGATTGACTATGTAGATGATCAAGGTGCTCCAATGATGATTATAGGGATTCAGAGACCTATTTCTCTTTGCATGATTTTTGCTATGCAGTTGAAGTGATATTTGCAAAAGGGGTGTCAGTTGTTCACCATTTCGTTCAGTGACAGAGATGAGGAGCCAAAGGCATCATTAGATGATCATCCTATTTTGAGAGAGTTTGTAGAAGTGTTTCCCTCAGAACTTCTAGGGATGCCACCCCGTCGAGAGATTGACTTCCATATTGATTTTGTGCCAGGGGCAGAGCCAATTTTGAGGGAACCTAATAGGATGACCACTCATGAGCTTAGTGAGATCAAGCTTCAATTAGAAGAGTTTTCAGAGAAGGTTCATATTCATCCTAGTGTCTTACCTTGGGGAAATCTTGTCTTTGTTAAGAAGGACGGGTATCTTTGATTATGGATAGATTACAGACAGTTGAATAAGGTGACGATCAAGAATCATTACCCCCTTTCGAGGATTGATGATTTTTTTGAACAGTTGTAGGGTGCTAGGGTATTTTCAAATATAGATCTTAAGTCAAGTTATCACCAGTTCAAAATTGTTGAGGCGGATATACATAAGACAAATTTTTGTACCAGATATGGCCATTATTAGTTCACAGTGGTACCCTTTGGTTTGATAAATGCCCCTGTAGTGTTCATGAGTTTCATGAATGGGGTATTCTTCACCTTCTTGGATAGATTTTTTATTGTGTTTCTGGATGATATTTTGATATATTCACGTATTGAGGAGGAGCACAAGGATCACTTATGACAGGTTTTGTAGTGTTTGTGGGAGCATCAGTTATATGGTAGCTTGTCGAAGTGTTCCTTTTTCCATTCAAAGGTTCAATATCTTTGTCACGCTATATCTGGCGATGGTATATCGATAGATCCATCAAAAATTAGGGCCATCATGGATTGGCCAACACCTACTATAGTGACAGAGGTCAGGAGCTTTATAGGATTAGTTGGTTATTACTGTCATTTTGTTGAAGGCTTCTCCAGGATTGCACATCCTATCACTTCTCTTTAGTGGAAAGGGAAGAAGTTTGAGTGGATTGAGCAGTGTGAGAGGGCCTTCCAAACCCTCAAGGAGTGCCTCACAAGCACTCCTATCTTAGCAGTACTTGATCCTTCAATTGATTTTATGGTTTACACAGATGCGTCGATTGATGGTTAGGTGCAATACTCATGCAGGAGAGTAGAGTGATCTTGTATGAGTCATGAAAGATCAAGACCCATGAGATGAACTACCCTACGCATTGTTGGAAAATGTGCCTCAAGCTTACTGAAATGAAACTCCTGAAAGAGAAAAATCGGTGAGACCCTCTGAATGTCTTACCGACAAGCAGATGTGTTCTAAACTCCTGAAGAATTCAAATCGGCGTGACTTTGCAACTTTCTTGCCAATGAAATTCATCGGCAAGACATTAGCTATCGCTGTGAGTTTCCCCTCTCATTCCGTTGTGGTAGACCTCTTGCCAACAATTTGGTTCCTAGTGATTATCAGAGAGACTCTTGGTGATGAGTGGCATCGGGGAGAGGCATGAACCCTCAGAGTGACACATTCTGACGAAGTATGTCTTGCCGACGGTTTACACACAAAGTCATCGGTGTGACATGAAGGCTCGATAAGAGTCTAAGCGACTGTGGATGTCTCACCGACAAGCTGGTGCATTCGGTATGATCTCCTGTCGATAGCACTTGTCTCGCCGACAACTCTGCACGATGAACATCGGTGTAACATAAAGGTTCTATAAGACTCTTAGCGACAACGATGGTCTTACCGATGAATCTGCAGTGGACATCGATGAGATGTCTTTCCAATAGAGGATATCTCGCTGATAGATTTATGTTCGCTGTGAACTCTCAGCGATAGCGAAACTTTTTGTGATAGATCTGCACGAGATGGATTTGTGTTCGGTATGATGTCTCACTGATAGCGATGGTCTTGCCAATGGTTCTACAGTGGACATTGGTGAGATGTCTTGTCGATAGAGTGAGTCTGGGTGATAGGTTTGAACTCGATATTGTAGACACCGAAATCTGGTTTTTAGCCTGCGGCTTCCATATTCGTCATAATTCTTATTCTTCATGGTCTTGATTAAATAATCTTAATTATTTAATTAATTCATCTTCTATTAATTCTTCTATTAATTAAATAATCTTAATTATTTAATTAATTCACACTTTTCTTTATTCTATCTAATTAATTAAATAAACGCTCGTTATTTAATTATCTTACTAATTAACTTTATTCGTCTTGTTAAATTAAATAAATCATTATTTAATTTATTCTTTATCATATTTCAACTATAATTAAATAAATTCATTATTTATTTAATTATTCATTTAAAATCCCTTTCGTCACTTAATTAAATAAATCTTATTTATTTAATTATCCTTCGAATATTGAGTCTCTTGAATTAAATGAATTATTTAATTCATTAAGTCTATTTTAACACATTCCTTTATATTTTAGATAATTATGTGAATTATCTAAGTATTCACTTTTACTCAACTCGACATCTATTTTAATCGTTCAGTTAACTATTGATTTAATGTTTGAGTGGCGTCTTCGAGTAATCTCTTCGTCTAACCATTCAATCATCCACTTCTAACTCAATTGCGTGTACATGCAGATTAATTAAATATTCTTATTTAATTGATTAAGTGTTGTGCGTGCATTCGAACAGAGAGTTGCTTTAATCAATCTTCATCTTTGTCATGCAAAGATATTTCTTATGTTTTTGAATGCCGAACTGAAGATTAAACCATTTATTTAATCTTTAATTCTATTTCTAATTCGAATCACTTATGTCACTTCTATCAGTTAACAGAATGCATGACTAATCAGTCAATCTCAACCGTCCGTTGATCTTTCAATCCTGACCTGTCGTTCGAATAATCAATTTTCTATAAATTGATTTGTCATTCTTCATACCAATCTCTCTCGCGAAATCTTATGACTTTTGAGAGCACTTTTGTCTTGAATCTTTGATATTTTGCTAATCACTATCTTAGGCTATACTTGCATGAATTACTTGAAAATCTGAGGGCAATTATACTACACAAGCAAAATGGAGAAGGGCAATCGAGATGATTCATGGAAATATGTTTGAAAAATTGGTGAGATCATTCTAGTTTTAATTACGTTTTTACTTTCCCATGTTCTTTGTTGCTTAACGTATGAATTTGCATTCTAGATTTAGTATTTGTATTGCATGTGTGCTTTTAATCTACTAATCTTTCTTGTGTGTCTATTGTGCAAAAGGCCTGTTTCATTTTCAGCGTTACAGATATGATTCTTGCCGATGGTGGTGACTCTTGCTGATAAGGAAAGTTAGGCATTTTGGCATTGGGGAGACATGACGTAGTGTCTCACCGACATGCGATTCAATTTGAACTTCTTTGACTGAATGATTATCCCACGTGGTGTGTTCTAAACCAATGAGTGAAGCAAAATGTGAACCATTGGCAGTTGGACTATTGTGACCATTCCTATGTGGGAGATGAACAAACTATGAGAGAATGGATTACTCTCTGGAAATGGCGGATGACGATGAACAGTGTGAGATAACGAAGTGTTGCTTGATTGAACACAGATTGATCTGAGTGAATTCATTAGATGTTTCAGAGCGCATTTCTATACAAAATTGATCAGTAAATGTGCTGCTGTAAAAATTGACATTAGAAAGTGAAGTCGATCGCTGTATGTAATTTTCTTTACTATAATACAAAGAGGCTTTTCTTGGTGTGGTGGGTTTTTCTCCCATAAGGGTTTTCCCACATAAATTTGGTGTCTAATTGTGTATGTTCATTTCTTTGTTTTGTTATTCCTTTCAAGTGTATCTTAATGAACTGTAATTCAAAATTTAAAGTCATATTTGCATTCTTCCCTGAGGTTTTGACGTTAGGAGAGTTTGTTTCGCACCTAAGCTTTCCTTACAAGTGGTATAAGAGCCTGGCCAATTGTGTTATCCTTGTGGGTACGTTGGGTTTTTTGTGTCAATTCAAATAAGTGGGAGTCTTGTAGAAGTCTGGTAATTTGAATTACAGATTAAGATTGCAAGCACATAAGGAAAGATTGAAATTGAGAAATTCAATGGCAGTAATTTTGAGTTGTGGAAACTCAAAATGGAAGATCTATTGGTTGATCGTGATCTTTGGCTTGCTGTGTCTGGAATGAAGCCTACAGGCATGAAGCAAGAGGATTGGGACCTTGTAGATCGAAAATCAAAGGGGATGATAAGGCTCCGTTTAGCAGACTCTATTCTTCTAAATGTTCATGAAGAAAAAACATCATCCTCTTTGTGGAAAAGACTGGGAGCTATTTATCAGGGCAAGTCCTTGGTGAATAAGTTGTTCTTGAGGAAGAAGTACTCTTTGAAAATGTAGGAAGAAGCATCTGTTGCTGATCATTTGAATGATTTCAACATGTTGATTGCTAAGTTAGCATATGTGGGTGTAAAGATTGATGAAGAAGATCACTGTATGCTATTGTTGTGTTCTTTGCCATATTCTTGGGATCACTTGGTGATGGCTATTGGGAGTACTACTTCCTCTTTTAATATGGAAGTTATTGTTGCTTCTTTGTTATCAAAAGAGATGAGAAGAAAATCTTCTAAGATGGCAAAGGAGGCTCTTGCTATTAGAGACAGATCGAAAGAAAAAGGCAAGAAGAAGGACAAGAAGTCCAAATCCAAATTAGAGGGGAGATCAAAGTCTCCTAGTAAGAAGTCCAAGGTAAAGTGCTAGAATTGTGGGCAACCTGGTCATGTCCAAAAGGATTGCAAAAAGGAGAAAAAGAAGAAGAAGAAGTATTCTTCCGACAATGATTCTTCTCAGAGTGATGCATACACTTTCATTGCAGCCTTGGCTACACGTGCATCATATGTTGTCTGGCTGATTGATTCTGGAGCATCTTTCCAAATGATATCTCATAGAATGGTTCACTAAGTATGAAAAATGTGATGGTGGAAGGGTGTATTTGGAAAGCGATTCATCTTTGGAAATAGTTGCTCGTGGAAGAGTCAAAATTCAATTCCTTGATGGAAGAGTGAAGGGAATAAATGATGTCATGCATATACCAGGTTTGGCTTGAAATTTACTTTCTGTTAGTAAGATGAACGATATTGGAGTGCAAGTCACGTTCTTTGGAAATGGTTGCAAGATGACTAGAGGCTCAATGGTGCTAGCTAGGGGTGCTCATATTAGTACCTTGTATAAGTTGGATGCACATGTTGTGCAATGCAATAGTGTCTCTGTAAAGTCACAAAAGGCTACTCATGGAGAAAAAGAGGAAAAAGTTCCTGATAGTGCAAACTCTATGGAAGTTAAACTTCTAGCAGAAAAGACTATGCTCTGGCATCATAGGCTTGGCCACATTGGTGAAAAAGGTTTAAAAACCTTGAAAAATAAAAACCTGGTTGAAGGGCTTGATGATTGTAACCTCGAATTCGAGTTTTGTGAACATTGTATATATGGTAAACAACACCGTGTTTCATTTTACTCTAGTCCTCATAAATCTTTTGGTTTACTTGATTACATTCATTCTAATTTTTTTGGTCTAGTAAATGTTCCTTCTTTGTCTAAATCAAGATATTATGTATCGTTCATTGATGATTATTCAAGAAGGGCATTTGTTTATTTTTTGAAAAGTAAATCAAAAGTGTTCAGTCGTTTTAAGGAATTTAAAAACCTTGTGAAAAATCAAAATGGACGGAAAATAAAATGTTTAAGGACTAACAATGGCGGTGAGTTTTGTTCTGATGAGTTCGAAAGATACTATAAAAATCATGGGATTAAAAGACATAAAACTACACCCTACACTTCGCAACAAAATGGAGTTGCTGAAAGGTTCAATAAGATAGTGATGGAAAGAGCACAAAGTATGCTAAGCAGTGCTAGCTTGGAGTAGAAGTTTTGGGCTGAGGCAGTTGCAACAACATGTTATTTAATAAACCATTTTTCGAATTTCACTCTTGTTGAGAAAACACCTTTGGAATCATGGTCTAGAAAGAATCCCTCTCTAAGACACATCTGTGTCTTTGGCTGTGAGGCATATGCTTATGTGCCAAATGAGAAAAGGTCTAAACTAGAAAACAAGGCTGTTAAATATATTTTTATTGGTTATAGTGCTGGCATAAAAGGATACAAGATTTGGAATCCTGATACAAAGAAGGTTCTATACAATAGAAGTGTTATTTTTGTGAACTGAAGCCCTCTACCTTAGATCTGCAGTCAGAGACAAAATCAAAAAATAAAAAGGATGTAGTTGAAATTCCTCCGATACCAAATAACGAGGAATTGAAAATTAAAAATGTACCTGAAACTGAGGAGAGCTCAAGTAGTTATGAGAGTTTTGAAGAAGAAGATCAACCTCAACCTTAGCCTGTGATGAGGTCAACACATGAAAGAAAGCAACCTGATAGGTATGGGTTTTCTTTGATAGATTCTACTTGTGCCTATGTTTTAATTTCTAGCATTGATGAGCCTAGGATTGTGAAAGAGGCATTTAGAATGTTTGATTCAAACTCTTGGTTGGAAGCCATGAATGAAGAAATGGCATCATTAGAAAAAAATGATAATTGGAGTTTGGTGCCCTTGTCTGAAGGAAAAAAAGCTATTGGTTGCAAATGGGTATTTAAAAAGAAAATAGGTCTGGATGGTAGTGTGGAAAAGTATAAGGCGAGGTTGGTTGCGAAGGGGTATTCCCAAGTAGAGGGAATTGATTATGGAGAAATTTTTTCTCCTGTAGCTAAGTTAATGTCTATCATATTTCTTTTGTCACTTGCAGCTGTGTATGATTTAGAGAATGGACAGATGGATGTGAAGACAACATTTCTTCATGGTGACCTTGAAGAAGAAATTTACATGTCCCAGCCTGAGCACTTTGTGGAAAAAGGTAAAGAAAAACTGGTTTGCAAGTTGAAAAAATCTCTGTATGGATTAAAACAATCTCCTAGAATGTGGTACCATAAGTTTGACACATTTGTTTTGTCATTGGGATTTGTAAGATCAAAATATGATCACTGTGTGTACTACAAAGCTGAAAATGATCGTGTTCTTATTATTGCTCTATATGTTGATGATATGCTATTCATAGGCAATAGTAAGTTAATGATTTCTAATCTAAAATATTAGTTGTCTGCAAAGTTCGAAATGAAAGATCTTGGTGCAGCTAGGTATAATTTGGGAATAGAAATAACTAGGGATAGGAAGAGTAGAAAACTTTGGCTCAGTCAAAGTAAGTATTTTAATACTATTCTGGAGAGATTTTGTATGACTGATTGCAAGCAGCTAGTTGTTCCAATTTTGTAGGGAACGAAGCTATTTGTTGAAGACTGTCCAAAATATCCTACTAAGATAGAGGATGTGACCAGAGTTCCTTATGCTAGTGCAGTTGGCAGTTTAATGTATGCAATGGTCTATACAAGGCCAAACATTTCCCAAGTAGTGGGAGTACTTAGTCATTTTATGGAAAATCCTGGAAGGACACATTGGGATGCTGTGAAAAGCGTGTTTAGATATCTGAAGGGCACTTCAGAATATGCTTTGTGTTACCATGGGAATTTGGTTGAATCACAGAGGAATCTCAACATTTGAAGCTATGTGGATTCTGATTGGGCAAGGGACATTGACAGCAGAAGATCCACCAGTGGATATATTTTCATGATAAATGGTGGTGCAGTTAGTTGGATGAGTAAGTGGCAGGCTATAATCGCTTTGTCCACTACAGAGGAAGAATACATGGAAGCAACACACGCCTATAAAAAAGCAATCTGGTTAAAACGTTTGTGTTCTAACATTGGGTTTGATGTAGGGAAAATTACAATTTACTATGACAATCAGAGTGCTATTTGTTTGGTGAAAAATCCTACTTTCCATGCCAGGACAAAACATATTGATGTGCAGTATCATTTTGTACAATATATGGTAGAGGATGGAAAGGTCTCTTTAGAAAAAGTGGATACTCTGGAAAATGTTGCAAATGCATTGACGAAACTAGTGAGCACAGACAAGTTCAGGTGGTGTGCTAGTTTGACGGGCCTTAGTGCCCATGAATTTTAGTAGTTTTGTTGTGCTTTGGAGGTGTTAGTAGGATCTTCGTCAAGTGGGAGATTGTTGGAAAATGTGCCGCAAGCTTATTGACATGAAACTCCTGAAAGATAAAAATTAGTGAGACCCTCTAAATGTCTTATAGACAAGCGTCTGTGTTCTAAACTCCTAAAGAATTCAAATCAATGTGACTTTGCAACTATCTTGCTGACGGAAGTCATTGGCAAGACATTGGCTATCCCTGTGAGTTTCCCCTCTTATTCTGTCATGGCAGACCTCTTTCCGACAGGTTGGTTCCTAGTGATTATCGGAGAGACTCTTGGTGACAAGTGGCATCAGGGAGAGGCATGAACCCTCAGAGTGACACATTCTGATGGAGTATATCTCACCGACAGTTTACACATGAAGTCATCGGGGTGACATGAAGGCTCGATAAGAGTCTAAGTGACTGTGGATGTCTTGTCGATAGGCTGGTGCATTCGATATGATCTCCTGCCGATAGCACTTATCTCATCGACAACTCTACATGATGAACATTGGTGTAACATAAAGGTTCTATAAGACTCTTAGCGACAACGATGGTCTTGCCGATGGTTCTGCAGTGGACATCAGTGAGATGTCTTTCTGATAGAGGATATCTCATTAATAGATTTATGTTCGCTATGAACTCTCAGCGATAGCGAAACTCTTGCCGATAGATCTATACAAGATGGATTTATGTTTGGTATGATGTCTTGCCGACAACGATGATCTTGCCAATGGTTCTACAGTGGACATTGGTGAGATGTCTTGCCGGTAGAGTGAGTCTGGGTGACAGGTTTGAACTCGACATGACTCTTTATGATGGTGGCGACTCTTTCCGATAAGGACAGTCAAGCATTTTGGCATTGGGGAGACACAGCCTCGTGTCTCACCGACATGCGATTCAGTTTGAACTTATTTGACTGAACAATTGTCCCACGTGGTGTGTTCTAAACCAATGAGCGAAGCAGAATGTGAACCATTGGCAGTTGGATTGTTGTGACCGTTCCTATGTGGGAGATGAACAAACTGTGAGAGAATTGATTACTCTCTAGCAATGGCGAATGATGATGGACAATGTGAGATAACAGAGTGTTGCTTGATTGAACACAAATTGATCTGAGTGAATTCATTGGATGTTTCAGAGAGCATTTTTGTACAAGATTGATCAGTAAATGTGTTGCTGTAAAAATTGACATCAGAAAGTGAAGTCGATCTCTGTATGTAATTTTATTTACTGTAATATAAATAGGCTTTTCTTGGTGTGGTGGGCTTTTCTCCCGTAAGGGTTTTCCCACGTAAATTTGGTGTCCAATTGTGTATGTTCATTTCTTTGTTCTATTATTCCTTTCAAGTGTATCTTAATGAACTGCAATTGAAAATTTAAAGTCATATCTGCATTCTTCCCTAAGGTTTTGATGTTAGGAGAGTTTGTTCCACACCTAAGCTTTCTTTACACGCACAACTTGGAGTTAGCAATAGTGGTTCATGCTCTAGTCCATTGGAGGCACTTTCTTTTAGGTCATCACTTTGAGTTGCATTCAGAACATCATAGCCTTCAGTACATTTTCACACAACTGAATCTAAATGCTCATCAAAGGCATTGGATGGAGTTCTTATGCAAGTACAACTTTGATGTGCATTAAATCAAAGGGAAGGAGAATGTGGTAGCAGATGCATTGAGCAGGAGGTATCATGAGATATCATCCATGTTAGTGAGCATTGATCTTAGGGGTTGGATCTTATAACACTTACCAAAGGATGAGTGGTACCTAGTAGTACAGCAGGAGATCCAGTCATAGAGGGTCCTTAAGGACAAGTTTTTAGGATACATTCTTAAGTTTGATGGGTTACTATGACATAAAGGTAACGTCTATGTACCTAGTGTAGGAGATCTTCGTACAATGGTATTATCAAAGACACATAGGGCACCATATGCGACACATCTAGGAGTGAAGAAAATGCATGTCAACCTTAGACAATGGTATCATTGGGCAGGTATGCGGTGAGATATTGTAGAGTATGTGACCCGATGCCTTGAGTGTTAGAGGGTCAAGGCAGACCATCAATATCCAACAAGTCTACTATATCCACAAGACATCCCTGAGTGGAAATGGGATACCATCTCTATGGATTTCATTGTTGGTCTACCTTTGTCCTCATTCCGCCATGATGCCATGATGGTGACTATGGACAAGCTAACAAAAGTATCCCACTTTTCACTTGTTCCTATGACCTATACAACACCAAAAATGGAGAGGGTATTTATTAAGGACATTGTCAAACTACATGGTGTACCCCATAGGATTATATTAGATAGAGATTCTCTCTTCACATTAGCATTTTGGAGGTCATTATAACAAGCATTGGGCACTCAACTAAACTTCAATTCAACATATCATACTTAGACAAATGGCTAGAATAAGAGGGTGAATCAGGTTCTTGAGAATATGTTACACATGTATGTGATGGATCAACAGTCCTGATGGGAGGATTACTTATATTTGGTTGAGTTTTCCTACAATAATGGGCATCATAGTTTGTTGGGTATTCCACCACATCAGGCATTGGAAGGCCTTATAGGACTCCACTAAGTTGGGATCAGATAGAGGACAAAGTGGTAATTGGTCCAAAGATGTTATAAGATATGGAGCGACAAGTGGTTTTGATCAGGAAGCATTTACAAGAGGCTCAAGATCGTCAGAAGAAGTATGCCAATGCTAAGAGGACAAATCTGAGCTTCTCAATTGGTGATCATGTGTTATTGAGAGTGTGACCACATAAGAGTCCAATCTGTTATGGAAAAGGCTCTAAGCTTGCATCTTGTTTTGTGGGACCATTTGAGATTTTGGAGCAGATAGGTCTAGTAGCTTATCGTCTAGCCTTGCCACCTAGTTTGTCACGTATCACAGTGTGTTTTATGTGTCAATTTTACGACGGTATGTTCATGATGATTCTCATGTGTTGGATTAGGATGCTTTGCAGGTGGAGGCAGACATGCAGCTAGCGCTAGAGACCGTCCACATTTTAGCTCGCCAAACATTAGCCCTTCGAGGTCACGAGTTGGACCAGGTCAGGGTTCAATGGGAGCACTATAATGAGGTCTTAGCCACTTGGGAGGATGCATCACGTATGAGGGTTCTATATCCCCACCTCTTTGATGAATTCTAGGAGGAAGTTCATTCCTAGGGGGGAGGAAATGTCATGCTCAAGAGTTTTAAATCTTCGACATGACACAACCAATTTTGTTTTCTTAAAATTTGTTTAGTAATGTTTCTTGACCATGAAAGAACGAACCATGCAATCCCCTCATATCAATTTAAACGTGAATGTTACCTCCCTTATTTTTTTATTTGGCAACAAATCAATTTTCCATTAAGGTCGCTTGGAATTGAATGATCTTTATATATAATAATGTCAAGTTGATTTTGGTATATTCTTTAAAAAATATTGGTTCATTAGGTTCATATGGGCGGTAATGTTAGGGCTAAGATGATTCCCTTGCACTAGTGACATTTATTAATACCATTTTTCCTTGGTTTAACTTAATGAATTATGTCACAATAACTACTTCGATATTGCAATAAAGTTTAGTGGCAATAATAATAACATAAATAATTTTGAAAGTAATTCCCATAATAAGCATGATATTATCGTGATTTTTGAATTACAGTTAATTTACACCAGTATCACATTTTGTTATTGACGACAATGACTTTGGTTGTCAATTATTATTGACCCTAACTCCCAAACCACAAATACTGGAATCCACTTATTCAAATCTAAATACATTCACGACCAACATTGTTTCCTACAAAAAGGCATTTTGTAACTATTAATAATAATACCTTAATATTCACATTATTAATAAAATAATAGTAATAATTTTAATATTGGTTTTAATGTTGATACAATTAGTTTACCCGTATTAATATCAATATTAGTACTATTGGTTTTCATTTTAACTAATAAGGCCAATATCATAATACTTCTATGTATTGATCATTGTATATAAGATTAATTTTAATGATTCTTTTGGTTTAATCATTATCGAGACTATATTAAATATAAATATAAATATTTCCAGCAATGGAAATCTTATTACTACTTAATGATTATTAATCGTGATAACCTTGACATTAAATATTCTATTATAATTTACTTTTATCTACCAGCAACATTATCTTCAAATTCTACCTTTTAATGCAAGCTTCCACTATTAACCTAATTTTGATTATTGAATTTAATATGAATCCGGAAAGAAAGTCCCATTTTAAGGTTACATTTATTGGTGATTATATTCACTTTTCATCATGAGAAATATCCTCTTAACATTGTTACTTTTATTTGACATTTAAAAGTGGTATAAGTACAATGCACCACGCTAAAATAATTGATAGTTAATATCGTATCGATTTAGTTTATTCTTTCTCTTTTTAATCGTGGCTCATCACACTTTTAATAAAAAAATTGAACTTAATTGGCAAGGAAATGATACATGCCCGAATCACATTAATATAGATACCCTTTCTTTTAAGGTCGGTTTGCTGAGAGATAATAGGGTGAATGATAACAAAGGAAACAATTAGAGGGATTAACCCTAATCACTACCCTCCTCCCTTTCATAGCAATTGTTCTCTTGTTTTTTTTGTGTTTCAATTTGCCCTAAAAATGTTTGCATGCCTCTCTCTCTCACTACCAGGTGACTGTTAGGGTTCAAGAGAGACACGCAGGGATGGAGGTGACAGTTCACAGTGTCGCCATGATTCACAATTAGACCACTGGTTTGTTCTCGGTATACTTCATTTGCCCCATTTTTTTTAATGTGTTTCTTCTGATTTGTTCTCGTCTGTTCCAGACCTCTGTGGGTGACTTTGACAGTGGCACTAGGGTCGTGGTTGCTTGGTTTCATGTCGACGTCGAGCGTTAATTTTCATTTTACTTTTGTGTTCATGTATTTTATTTCGTTGTTTATTTTTAATACCCAAATGAATGGGTTTGGGGCCGAGCCCTGGTGGTGTAGAGAGGGAGGGGCTTCCTTTCCCCTCCTCAGGTCGTGACCTAAGAGGCATGGGGAGACCCCCGTCTCCTTGCCGGATGGGTGCCTCCATGGCGCCCAACTTGGCCATTGTATATTGTATTTTATTTCATTTTCCTGTTTTATTTTTTATTTTTTATTGTTATTTTTAATAATTGTATCCTACCACATATACATTTATTCACATTCTAGATTATTCCAAAGCATGGCTACTAATGTAACTTCCTTCCTATTCTATGTAGCTCCATCATGGAACAATCATTACCTACTCCTTCAGATCAGAGCTCAACCCAGAACTAGAGCGAAATGTGTAGCTAGGTAACCCCATGAATGAAATGGCCTATGGCTAGTGTTAGTTCTCAGCTTAGTGAGTTTAGTCTCTTAGCTTAGTGCAGAGTGCAACAATTAATGTATTTCCTAACAACCCCTCTACTCAATCAGGGATACTTTGTAAATATGTTCAAATAAATAGAAATAATATTAGTTCTATTTGTATCATTTTCAGTTTCTACATGATTGCTAAGTGTATCTACGCACAACAGTTCAACACTATCTTACTAACAACACTTTGTTCTTTTCATGAACTAAATCAGCACTTTAGTTTCCATAAGTTCAAGTGTTCAGTTTTCAAATGGAAAAATAAACAAATTTCTTTTCTATCAACTACTTCAACTATATTTTCTCAAACATTTTTCTAGAACATGCCTAACTGAACTAGAACAGAAAATGCCTTATAATAACATATAAACAGAGTGTATTTTCCTGAGGATGGAATTCACTTCCTTAAACTAGGATACATTCTTTTGGAAAATAGCATAAACATCTTAAACATATTGCATTCCTTTTTACTTACAACACTCTTTGCATGTGACAAAATGCATTTTCTTAATTTAGAGCATACTTCACTTTCAAAATAAAATTCTAGTTTGAACAATGATACATTTCTTTTCTTGGAACAAAAACACATTTTTTTTTATACAGTTCCATATTTCTACAAGGATACATTTCTTTCTTTTGTATAGAAAAAATATTTCCTTTTCAGGTCACAACTCTAGTTTGGTACAACAATACATTTTCTTTTGAACAACATACATATCTAGGGGTAAAGTTTACTTGAACTACACAGTCATAGAGCAATATTCCTTTAGAACAAAATACATTCCCTTTTTCTTTAGCAGATTGCATTCCTGATTGAACATATAACATCTTTAGACTGAAACAAAACACCTTTATTTTGACAGTATACATCTTATTATTTATCTTTTAAAAGAGAAGAAAACAAACACTTTTTCCTGAAAATAGAAACCATGACTCACAGAATGCATCTTTGAATTAAAATAGAGTACTTCTCCCTTCTTTTTGGAGACAGAGACATATCTTTCAACAGAGTACATTGATCTTAACAAAATACATTCCTTGCTTGGAAACACAATACATTTCTGGAAGCAACAGACATTCTTTCTCAGTAGAATATATCTCCACAATAATACAAATTTTCAAAATATGCAACACCCTCAGGGTTTAACCTGCAAGAAGGAATGGAACTTTTTCCAAATCCATGGGGTGCTCAACACCCATCCATAGGTTGGAAAATCAACCACCCTGAGCTGGGAAGCTACCAAAAAGACATGGGTGACACAACAACCCTTCCCAAACAAAAACATAATATCACAAAGTTTACACAAATAAACACTCATTTAAGCTAGGTAGAAACACAACACAAAGACCACTCAATGGTCTTATGGGGAGAGGCCGGGAGGATCACAACCATAGGGAAATTAACCATTTAATGTTCCTTGCAAACTTCAAATCAGCAACCTTCTCCTTTCACATATTTACCAAATTCCTCGTTCTTCCACAAAAGGGTACTCTTAACCTTGGGTACTCATACCCACTTTGCCACAGCTGCAACACCAAATTTACACAATCAAATATGCATATGCTCTCATGGGGATCTCCCCCTCCCTCTATCCCCCACATGGGTTGCTCACTACCAATGTTGGGGAGCCAACCCAACAACATACACAAATTCTAAAATATTACACAACAGAAACCAACCAAAACAACCAAATAACAAGACACAACACAAATTTAACACACATATACCATCAACCAAATGAGAGGGTGAAGATCCTACCTTTAAACCATGAAAAGAGTTTGTTGTTTGCTTCTTCCCGATCCTTCTTTCCCTTCTCCCAACTATCCCATCTCTTCTCCTTAGCAAAAAAAAAAAAACAGAATGAATCTAATGCCACTTACAACAATTCTCTTTCAATTATTTCTCCCAAGCAGCGCCAACCACCATGTCCTCCTCTCATTTATGAGGCATGGTCTTCACATGGGTTGGCATTCACTCATTTTCGTCACCCCTTTTACAAGCAATGTAAGAGGGGTCATTAATGAAATATGACCATGATTACAGCCTAAAAATACCTCCCAACCCTTAAGCCATAGGCCTAGGGTGAAAAATAAGCAACCATTAACTAAAATCAAGACAAAATTGACCCCTAAAATTTCATTAAATAAGAAATCCGAATTTACCATTTCTTTTTGAGATCACATTTGGTTTAGAATTTACACCTTTACCCCAACATACATAACACAAAATCCACAACTTTTAACACAACACATAAGACTCTAGCCTTTCCATGTGGCTGAGTCAGGTTTAACATGGTGACACAACAAGATCTATTTAGTAGCCTCCAACTCCCATGGCTAAGGGAAATTACCCTTCATAATGCATGAAAGCATTAGTCCAATCGCCAATGAAATTAAATCAAAGTACATAACATAGTATAATGGAGTACAATCCATATCACATTCACTATTCACTGTACACATGAGCATATACATAATTTACATTATTATTATTCTTTTCAAAAATCCAAACACATGTTACAACTCACAACAATATCTTTTTTACTTATACCACATTAATTCACAATGCTCATAATAATTTGCAGAGCCGTTCCATTATCCACTTATGGTCGCATAATATCATATATGCATTCACATTACATGGTAATTCAAAGTTCATTTGATTAACACAATATCACATATTCTACTCTAAACAGGTTTTTCAATTCTCATATCATTCAAGGTATCAGTGAAATCAATTAATCATAATTAGCATACTCATTAAATTACAGTCCATAAAAGTAATTGATCTAACATGTACAACAATGGGTAATTTTAACGTTTACAACCATCCATCACAAAATATAGGATAAAAGCATAATGTATCAAAGTGCAATCATGAGTATAGCAACCAAAATATGATTTCCATAAGTCCAACTAACGATGGGCCTCACAATTGATTTGTGATCTTGTTTATGAATGTATGGAATGAGGGATGTGGTGAAGTCTTGAAGTTGTGTTGAAGTCCTTCCCATTGGGGATAGATGTTGGTCCCACCTAACCTAGGTCTAGGATTAGGGGCTTATCCCTTTGTACATAAATTATTAGTTATGGGATAATGGTTGCTACTAGGGGCTAACATCCTTGTACCAATCTGTCAGTTCGTATGCCAATTGAGACTAGTACAACACCTTGACCCTACCATCAATTTTTTAAGATTTTTCATCACTTTTTACTTTAATAAATCATTTGCACTGAATTATTTTTATTTTATTTTTTACATCTATAAGTTATGTAACTATATGGCTATACAACTGAAGGGGAGGACTTTTTTCACCTTGTTAGATCTCAAAAACGCAGGCTGAATGCCTCAAGAGGTTGCCAATCTCTTGATACGCTTCAGGGTAACAGACAAGGTCAAAAGAATTCAACCTTCTACTCTTTAGGTGTTGCCAGACCTAGGCGGGTGTACTTTCTGAATAAAATAGACTTGACTTATGATTATCTTTCTTGCACAATGATTTGTCCACAATGGCAGATGGGAGTGAACAAATGAAATCAAGCTTGAAAGTAGTAGCACTATTATGATCTAAATCCTAAAATGCTGAATTAACAGATATAAAGAAATTGAATGAGTTCAAAATGATGAAATACAGAGACCAGTGCCTTATTTGGTATGCAGAGTCAAATGAGATCAGGATGAGCAACACTTCTCTGGAGAAAACTCAAATTATCTGGCATATATTTTGCTTACAATTTGTATAAACATGCAATTCTGTAATTACTAAGCTCTACTTGAATAATCCAAATGAATCTCTTTGATTACTGTGATTAACTAAAAGGATTTAGTCTTTACTTGAAAGAACCAATCAATCAATCACACAAATACAACAAATGTGCACTGATAAATTGAATACAAACTTGTTATATCAATTTAAACAATCAGAAATAATCCATCTTGGAGACAACTTAGCAATACTTTCATTAGATTCAACAAATAATTGGCACCAGAAAAATGCAACATCAACTGATTTTCATAAATACCTCCATTTTGAAATCATGCAACAATAGTCTCTAATCTGATAATTTTATTCTACTATATCTACTTGCTGTGTATCGAATATCTAATAACTGGTGATCTCATTACAATTACAAAATGCCTATTTATACACCAGCATGAGAAAATAAAATAGATTGAAATACCATGTCGGCCCTCCATAGAATTCGGGCTCCAATCGAGTCAGCCTGCAACAGTTCTTAAACATCCACATGTCGGCCACAGTGTTTATATTTATGTTATTCATTCGCTGGAACAGTTGGCGTGACATCTTGTTTGCTATGCCGAAGGCAATTCACTCGTTAATCGCTTCCCCTGCTCCTTCTGTTTCGTCGTGACTGTCGATTGTCAGGGAGATGTCATAGAGATTTCATTAAGCCGAATGTCCACTATCACTTCCAAATCGCCAACACCCTCATCGAGATATAATCTTCATTCGCCTTCACCAAGACCCTCAGATATCGAGGAGACCTCACGTAGATTGAAATATGCTATACCGAAGCACCCCGAACACCATCTATCGCCAAGAGAAAGTGAATCTCACACTGACAAAAGCCCTGCTTAAGTTCCATCGGTGAGACCCATATGTATTCGCTAAGACTTACTCCGAAGTCATCCTAGTCTCACCGAAACGCCCTGTGATAGAAAATCCATGTGCAAAGTCGGCGAGACCGAAGGTCACTCGCCGAGACCTTATATCGATAGCATTATCTCTCTCCGAAAGTCATTTGAAAGAAATCTTTTGTGCTCTGTCGGTGAGACAAATGATACTCGCCAAGACCTCCTACCGCAAACCTCAACTCCTACCGATGCATTCCTTTATATTGTCGGTCGGTGAGACAATGGGAAGTCGCTATGACTTCACATCGAATACCCCCAGTCTGGCCGAAATGAATCCTAAATGTATTTGTCGGTAGGACTCCTCCCGATAGCTCCTTTGATAAAAACCACGTCGGCGAGACCCAACGAAGTCGATGAGACATCACCCCGTGTACAAAACTCTTACCGATAAGCCTCTCAACTGCCGGTCGGGAAGACATATTAAGTTCACTAAGACCACAGCCTGACGACCAAACTCATGCCGATGAAACTTTCCATGCGTGGGTCGGTAAGACATGATAAATTCGATGAGACATTTCATCGAAGACCCCTGGCTCACGCCGATAAGACTATCCTTCCACCGCCGTTCGGCAAGACAAGAAGACCTCACCAAGACATAATGCCGATAACTCCAAGCTCTGCCGAAGGGAAACCACATACGCCGTTCGGTGAGACTCGACCCATTCGGGGAGACCTCATGCAGATGAAAACACTCCTGCCGAAAGACCATTCCGCAGTCGCCAAAACAATGCAAATGTCCCACCTATAACTGCCAACATGAAACCTCGATCGCTATGACACAAAAAATGTCTTGCCGATAGGCAACACAGACGTTTATAAGCAAAAGAATGAATCGGGAAGACCCTGGTATTGTCACGCCAATATGCATGGAACAAACATGTGTTAGCAAAAATGCATTGTGGGTCAGGGAGACAGCTATGAGCCTATGCCAATATGAACCCTAATATGAAAATGCAGACCCGATAGATTTTATGGGAACCATATGGGCAAAATATAGATGAAAAATGCATATGGTAGCATCAAATTTTTACAGTCCCAACACACCTCTAGGCCCTGGTTGCCAAAATAGGTCAAATTTTATGTCAATATTTGTCTCTTGGGCCACTTTAATCTAATGAAGAGGTTTATTTTTTTTCCAAATGTCATTTAAAAAAAATTCCCATAAAAAACTTCATGGTGAATGCCCCAAAAAATCTCTTTTTACAAATATTTTTCAAACCTATATTTGTAAAAAATAACCACAAAATTTACCTTCTCACAACTTGCATAACATATCTCATACCTTTAAATGTCTAAAATATCTCTAACATTACCATGAATTCAACTTTGTATCATATCTATTCAAATAATATTTAAACAAAATTAGGGATGCCCCGCCTCCCTCAACCACAACCATGGATCTAATACCACTTGTTAGAAAAGTACTAGGTTGACCAAGCAATCTCTTACACAATCCTATGAAAGAAAAGAATGCATACATACTTATAGAATACACATAATGAAAATATCAAAGGCATACCACAATATTGCACAAGATATGCTCTGGTAAAACCCTCAAGAGGGAAAATCCAAGCCTTCAAAGACATCCACATTCAATGTATTATTTAGCAATAAAAACATTATAATATATTTATAAAAAATTTATAATAATTTTGAAATAACAATATCCTCCAATACATACTTCATTTGTCAAAGCATAATGGTTAGCCATACAACCAAACATCCCATGTCATGTTTCACATACACTCAAGAAGAGAGCTCAACACAAATGATAATTCAATTAATTGGCCAACAAGCCAACAATCCAACCCAAACTACTAAACATGTAATTGATTTTATAGATTCAATCTCACACAAAACAACCAAGTGCTAAGGTAAAACCATGTGCCTCAAAAAAATGAGTGCACAAAACCATTAACCTCAACATTTTCTTTTTGGTAATAAGTTTTCCTATATTAAATATTTTTCCAATGTATAATCCACACATAAAATATCTAACCAATGTTACATACAACTTTTAAAATGGACCCAAATAGATATTTGATGTGACTAAACAACCCTCTCAAAATGCACTACAAATAAATATTTATTTTATATTAATTAAAATAATCCTTTTGTGCAAGGTGTACAACACCCTTTTTCTAACATCAATATGCCTTTTGTCTTGTTTTATGTGAGTGTGTCATTTGAAAGAGCCATGGATATCACATTCAATGATCTAATAAATAAGATAATACTGGTATATTTAGATGACATCATTATCTTCTCTCAGAAGGGCGAGGATCATTTTAACCACTTTAAACAATTTTTTTAAAGAAGCCAAGAGTTCGACATTTCCTTAAATCCAAAGAAATAATTTTTCAGGGTGCCTCATGGTAACCTTGTTGGTCATATCATATCAAAAGAGGGAATCACCATAGATCCTAATAGAGTATAGGTTATCCTATAGTTGTTCCTACCCACAAGTAAAAAGACACTTTAATATTTCCTTGGAAAGATCAATTTTTTAGGGAGGTTCATTTTAAACTTTGTATAATTGGTAAGCCCAATAAGCCTTATGTTAAATAAGGGTAAAGGATTTTGTTGAAATTTCAAAGGAAAGGAATCTTTTGAAGAAATAAAAATGGCTATCACTTTCACTCCTGTGTTAATAAATCTTGAATTTATAAAGGAATTATTGGTGTACACCTTGGTCGAGAGCATAATATAGAAACAATGTTCATTTAGAAATATGATTTAGGAAAAGTGATCACCCCATTGCCTTCAATTAAAGAAATCTAAAATAAAATGAAGCAAAATGCAACTTTGTTAAAAAACAAACATATCTCTAGTGAAAGGGTTGATTTTTTTTTGGAATTTGTTGTCTAGAAGTAAGGTAATTTTTTTCATAATACATATGAGTATAAGGGAATGCATCATGTAAGGTGATATAAGTGAAAAGAGCGATAACTGAATCACCAAAATCATGGAATATGATATAAAAATTAAACCTTCTGAAATGGTAAGAGGGTATGTTGGTGATCTAATTTATGAGTCCCAAATCCCTAAGTATGGGTAGTCTCCCAAGTGTTGGGGGTGTCAAACCTGGGAAGAGTAACATAAATACTGTATTTAGATGGGAAAATGAGGGTCAATTATTGAGGCCTGGGTATGTCTTTCACCTTTTTTTTTGAAAGACTAAGAGGGGATGCCCATTGAGTTATATGATATTGTTGGAATTGAACAAATATCTTGTGATAAATTATACTCATTGCATAATGTACCCCTATTTTGGTTGTAACAATTTACCTATGTGCTAGTTTAGAAATCTAAATCTATGCACGTTGTATAAAATAAAACTTAATCATGTAGAGTGTGTAAAACATAGATAAACAACCCCCATTATTGTTATTCAATCATACATGGAAGCATGGAAAAAATAAAAAACACAATTTAAATAAAGTGAAATTATGATTGCTTTATTTTAATATGTTAGGGTGATGAGAAGTGAAGTCAATAGCAAACCAATTCCAATTTCAATAGAGTAATAAAGTCGTGGATTCATCCAAAACATGTAATGATTGAGATCTTATTGTGACACCTCATTGAAGGTTTCACTAAAGCATACACCCCTTAAAATGCATAAGCAAACTAAGTTCTACATATGAATTCAAAGAAATAACATAATTTGTAGAATATTAAATGAGTATACTTAGCAATCCATAGGCCGACTTGAATGTTTCTTTTATTATTATGAAAAGACACCATGTGAAAGTTTTGCATGGCTGGCCCACTAATCACATATACATCCAAAAATGAACACAGTGTCAATGGAGACACTCAATCAAGGTTGATTCTACACTTTAAAATCATTTTTAGAAGATTAAAATAAGTTCATTACATGTTTGAGACGAACACCTATCATCAAGATACAAAAAAGGATGTCATTTTCCTTTACTAAAGTTTAAAATCCAAACTACCTAGAAGTGTATTCTTTGTAAGGTTCTCCAAAATAAGTTCCCCATCATTTGGAAACATGTAAACTTTCAATTAAATCCCCAAAATCCATGACCATAGCAATTGTAGGGGCGTCCATACCTCCACATCACATTGTTCATAATTTTTGTACCTTAAATCTAACTCAATAATATCCATACATGCCCACCAAGTATGGGGAGATGTATTCCTTCAATAAACATAACTCCTATCCATTAGAATCCAAAAAGGGTGGGAGAGTAGGTGGAAAAAGCACACAAATCCTTAGAATAAAAAACTGGGCATTTTGGTGCCTTATAGGTTTTGGGTTTTGGGAGAAACCTAGAAACTAGAAATGTTGCTTTGTGGAGTTCAAGTTCTGGGAGGAACTTGGAACCTTGAAATGCACATAACTAATAGGTGATGGAACAAAAATAGGGCATGGGATTTATATAAACTAGATTTGAGACTCAAGGTGAAAATGGAACATGGAAGCTACAAGAGGCTGACGGGTGTCAAGAGTGGTGAAGAAACTAAAAATGGAACTTAAGACTAGTAGGTTTTGAGCCTCAAGATGGAATAGGGAATTCATAAATATGTTGGCTATGATTAGGATTTTAGGCAAAACAAAGACTTGGAACCTAAAGTTCTATTTCCTAATTGGGGTCTAAAGTATGCTAAAGTATTGTGAGGGTCGAGAGTGGGGAGGGCATCAGGACTAGAACTTGAGGTTCTAGGTTCCAATTGGGGCCCAAAGTCTAAAAGAAACAAATGGATAACATATGTCAAGGAAAAAAATCTAGGAGAAATGAGGAATTGGAACATAGGGTTCCAAGTCCCTATTGAGACTCTAGGTTTGAAAGGAAATTCATAAAAGAGTCTCGAGGTTCGCAAGGAAATGAAGGGTGAAGACAAGCGGGGAATAACAAGCATATAAGAAAGGGGGAAAATAACCTAAATCTTAGGTCCAAACTTCCCATCGGGACCCAATATCATAAAGGAAAAAAGGTGGAGAGACTTTAGAAGGGGAAAGAGGGGCAACAAAGGAATAGGTACCAAAGAAAGGAAGAACTCAAAACCATAACAAAAAGATTTTTAGGAAAACTTTGTAAGGATTTTAGGCAAGGTTTCAAGATTGATAGGAAGGGCATGCAAGTATGGATACCTCCAAAACCTTGAAACACTAAAAAACACATGAAATATCAAAGGAAACAATAGAGAATTCCTAGACTTAGGATTTTTAAGTCTTTTCACATTTGAAACTTAGGGAACACTTTTAATATTTCTTATACTAATTATCAACAAAAGGTGGATAAGGTCAAATGCACAACCTTTGGAGCAAAGAAAAGTTCAAGACACATCAAACTGGGGTGCCAACATTATCTCTAGTTGGGGCTGTGTGTCTTTTACAAGCACAACAAGATTCTAGTTCTCCAAGAAAACCAAAAAGGGACAAAGGAGACCAAGAGTAACTCACACTTCATTAATGAAGACTGCATAACTCAAGTTATGGGCCTCTCAATGACTGGTAGAAAAGTTTATAGAGGTAGAAAATTTGGAGAGGAGGAAATGAAACTATTTTTTAAACACAATGAGCATGAAAAAATATTAAATTTCACTTTGGATACAAAATAACCACACTTAAGTCAATCTAGGCTACAATGGTTGAAGCTATTATGATGTATGCCACCCTAGACAAGAGATATAGTTCTATTTACAACTCTTTTTTTTGAATCATTTTCACCATAAAATGTATGTGTCTTTCCCTTTTTGACCTTTTTTTTTTTTTTGGATAATTCCATCAAAGACTCTGGGAGGGCCCTAGAAATGATGCCAATTCACTAAGGTATTATCTTTGTTAGTAATAAGCCCTGGGTTACCTTTTTTGATGATATCACTACTAGTGGTTCTTCTAATGAGTCCCTAAAGGAGAACATTGATGTGGAGGAGAAGGAGAGTAATGAGGAAGGGGACGATGAGGAGGATTCAGTTCATGAGGTTTTTGGGTCTTCCTTGGACCTAGATTATAATAAAATATATGAAATTCCTAGGATTGTGCAAAGGAAAAGTGTTATGAGATAGAAGTCCCCTATCCCTCTCTCTATAACTAGAGCCAAAAGGATGGAAGGAGCCTCGGGACTTATAGATGATGATATTGATGAGGAGTCAAAAGAGGATGTATAGAAGAAGAAGAGACAAACCAAACACCTCCACCTCCCTTTGAAAATAAAAAGGAAAAGGTTGTGTTTTCAGTGAAATTGATGGTGCTATTAGGGTGGAAAGGGCTATGGAAAAAGAGGTTGGTTTTTCTTAAGGGCCTAGTGCAAGGTGTAAAAACTAATAAGGGACCAATTGCTCCAAGTCTGGAATGAGATGGTAAAGATAAGGTTGTGGAACCTAAACCTAAGATCCCTTTCCCCATCATTCCTAACCCTACACCAAATATGGGAGATGCTTTTATGGAGTTGGTGTTCATGGCTTCCAATCAGGAACATCTAGCACAAATGTTAGGAATGGTGATAGAGGTTGTTAAATCATAAAATTTAATAACCAAATGGTTGGTAATTGAGATAAAATGCCTAAATATTAGGATTTACATGTATAATATATTTTTGGTCAAAGTAATGTTACCTAGGAATAGGATGAGGCCATCCTTAAGGATTGGGATGCCTTCTAGAAAATGAAGCAATTTGAGTAGCATTTGGCCAACCTTGAGAGCATGGTGTTGGGTATGGAAAAATAAAACAAGGAAAAAATAATAGAATCACTTCCATATCATAATGGGATGGGATAGAAGGGGATGTTAGAACATAGGATGGCTATTAGATATAAGGGATAAGCCAAGATAGGATAATAGAACATTAGGTGAATTATTAAAGGTTAATGGGATGAGATTCTAGGAGGGAATATTGGAACATAGGATTAATTAGGAGGTTCCTATGGTTTTAATATAGGACTTGAAGTGGGAACTTGAGGGCGTAATAGTAAGGGAGAAGAGATTTGGTCAATAATGAGTGCAAGGAAGGGAGTGTTTTAAGGGTATTTATATTTGATGAATAGTGCCACGAGGATTAAAATTCAAATTAAAGAGTTGAAAGAGCTCTATGAGGGTTAAATTAAGTTGGACATGGAAGTTGTTGTTGGACCTAGTACAAGGACAAGGGTGAGCAAGAAAAATTGTTTGAATATTAAAAGAATGACCTCGTTAAGTTCATGATGCTTGAACGAGAATTCTACGTGCAGGAGTTGGAAGTAGTTGATACCTTGAAATACCTCTTAGTGGTCTACTTTGTGTCTTATTTTTTGTTGGCATATTTGTGCTAGAAGTTCACTTTGTAAATATTTTTCTATGCTATAGTTTATCTTTTAATGTTTTATGCTTTAATGTATTAGGATTTTGGGGGCCCTTCAAATCCTATTTTTCTCTTAATTATAAACTCACACTTCATCATAACTAAAATGAAGAAAAATAGGTTGGATTGATTTTGAAAGAGGGAAAATGGACCTATTTCTCACTATTTCATTAAAAAATGAGATCCAAACAAATAATTGACTTACAACCCTTAGGTGAGTCAACTCAATAAGGGAATCTACTAATTTCCTTATGATTGAGGACAGGGGTATCAACCAAAGCAACACTTTTGGGAGAAAAACTAAAAATTGTAAATCTACTCAATTATGCTCATTCAAACTTGAAACAACAATTTAAAGCTTAATATTAATAGAAACAATAAAATTTCTACAGATATGAGAAGGGTAGAACACTGTGTACCAATCACCAAAAGGCAATTTCAAGAGGATGTATGGGACTCATTCACCCATGGGAAAATAGGTATCTGCTTAGCCTTTTCAACCAACTTTTGGGAGCCTCTGATATCAATATGTAGCTTCTATTTGATTTGATTTTTAGTGCTAGAAATTCAGAAATCAAATATGTAGGTGAGTTTCCGTGATTTGAAGACAACTTTGACAACTTTTGCAACTTTGACAACTTTTCCAATCTTGTTCTTCAAAAAATCTTCAATACTTCTTCAACCTAGGATTTTCAACACAAACACAAGATGATTTTTTTTTTTGTTTTTGGTGAATGGGGGTTTACCTTGTTCAAACCCCATTTGGATAATTAAACCTTGAATTGAAATAATGAAATTTTAAAGGAATGATGAATGAGCAATTTTATGTTGTAACTCACCAAACCCTTGAATAAAACTTTGGAAATATGAAATGTTGATCTTAATATTTCATGAAATGGATTCAATGGATGTGGATCTTGATACTTGAAATATGACTTGAATGCTTGCTTGAATCTTTAAAACCTACATTGGAATGTTAGCTCCAAAAATATGCATGATTACAAAAGAATATGACATGATGCTTGAGATCTTGAATGCTGCAATAAATCACTAATAAATTTTCTCTTGAATTCCCTTGATCATATTAATAGCTCTTGTAAAGTTCACCTCTTGCTAGATAATAATTGTGTTAAACTTGAATTGATAAAAGACCTTGTATTTGTAGGTATGTATCCTTAATTTCCCAAAATTAAACATTACAAGTTGACATAAAAATTTAAATTTAGAGATGTTAAAATACCACAAAAGAACATAATTTAAATTTAGGTTCAAAGGCCTAGGGTAGACCCATTCCCCCATGGGTGAATGGGTCCTAAGTCCCTATTCCTGGAACACACATTTCTCAAGGTAAAGTATTATGTGTTGGCATTAATTATTGTCGGGTTTCCCCTTTGAAAAATGTAATTTATTAGGCTTGAAGATATAAAATAGGGCTTATTACAGCATAATTAATTCCAATTTAATGAAGAGGGCGCAAAAAAAGTGTGAAAATGTAAAGGAGTACATTTTCCTACACTACATTTAGCCCCCACTTTAGTGAGAGGATGACCTTGCATCAAACTCGCACTAAAGTAGACAATCAAGAGAGGTATAGTTGTACAATCATTGGAAAGGTAAGATGAAAAAGTTCAAGGAGGATGATCAAGCCCCCAAGATCTAAGATCTCATAGAAAACCAACAAAGGAACAAGGAGACACGTACCTTTGTTAAATATGCAACAACAATGACAAAATACTCAATCATACAATGTCAAAGACTCAAAGAAAGAAAGAAAAAAAGGGGGTGGATCAAGCCTCGACTGTTTTTCCAACTCGATGTGGATCAAGCCTTAGCTATTTGTCCAAAAAATGTTTACAAATGAAACCTGTTGTCCACTATACAAACAATAATGCACACTCACATGGGCTAGTGAAATCCGTTGTGTACTAGGTGAGCCCCCAGAAAGTGGCCAATGAGAGAGTCTTATTAAGCTCCCATTGAACTCACCATACCAAAGTTATGCCTCTTGATAACTTCGATAAGGTGCCACACAATATGAAATTTGAGCTTCATAAGGCTTACCAAGCTGTGTTATTCTAAGCACTTATGAACAAACATGGCCCTACTAGAAAGCAAGGTGTGTTATGCTTGGTGGCCATGAAAAAGGTTGTAACTTTAAACTTCACAAGGATAGCAAGTTGTGTTATGATAGGAAATCACATGAACAACATGAAAATAGGATAAAAGATGTTTAAATGGCTTTTGATTAGTTCATGTAAGGTCTCCTCTTAGGGAACATTGTGCCCAATGTCTCCAAGTTGAGGATAAAAGATTCACAACTTAGGGAATGTAATATGTAGCATTACCACTAAGAGGAATGTCATATACTCAGAAAAATTGTAATCTTTAAGGACGTCAAACCCAATGACACCACCAAGAAGAAGACACATTGCATGAAGTAAAAAGACTGCACTATGAAACACAAGATATAGTAAAAAATGTCAAAATGATAATGTTAATGTATGCCCCCACTTTAAAGAAATTTCTAAACACCATGCCGTGAGCAATTACTTTAAAGTAAAAAATGATCAATGCTAAACAATAATCAAGACATGAGATATTATTTGGAAAGTCCTATGTCAAGCATATGTTTCCAAATGAAGCTATGTCATGAAAAAGGGGTTACCCCCAAAATGAAATCCCAAACACATAAGGGATCTATGGATTCAAGGTTAGCGTATGTCTTTTCTACAACGATATTATAGAGATTTGAAACGTCATCATTCCCCAAATACTCATAGAATTAGAAGAATGACACCTAGAGAGTGAAAACAAAGAAAATATTTTAGGTCAACATGGAAGAGACCTAAATGTCTCAAAGCCCTATGTCATCCCCAAAATGAAAACACAAGAAAAAAGAAAATATAAAGGTTTACAACATATAAAAGAATGTAGGTACAAATATGGGAATGAATATAAAGCCATTCCAAACATAATGATATGGGGGATCACATTAAGCACATGCAATCACATAAAAAGAAGACAAAGAAAGAGACTAGTAAGGTACATGCAAGTCAACCTATAGTAGGTCATCCACATCCCAATCTTGTTCAGTATATGTGAAAGGTAGATAACTAGCCAAAGGGACAACAACAAGTGCTATACTAGGACAAGGATTACTAACTCCTTGCCCCCACTAAGTGCAAGACAAGGATGAGCCGAGGTGGGTGATGAGAATGGGCTCCTTGCAATATAGAAATAATTTGTAGTAAATGTAAAACATGCAATAGTGAGTATGCTATGATCTTACAACTATCACATGGCAAGGAGAAAAGTAATTAGTTGTTAAGGGATTATCTAATCACAATCCAGTGGAATTGTTCCAAATTTTCTATTGAGTCCCTTTAAGGCATGACACTTATCAGTAAGATGACCAAGTGTTCGATGAAATGCACAATATTTTATGTTTGTACTCTTACCTTTTTTTGTTTTCTTTGATAGGTGGTAAGTAAATCAATCCTAGATGAAGAAGTTGTTCCATTTGTCATTCAATTTCTATTTTAGTGTGAAAAAATGGAAATTCTTTGACTTTATGAGGCTTGGATTTCTTGTTTGATTGGGTGACTTGTTGAATTTTTTTTGGAGGACCTAAGATGATCCTATCGTCCTTGTGAGGGATTGGTTGATCATTATGGAGTACACTTGTTTCCTTGAGAGACGCAGGGGGAGGAGGATCTTGATATCCTAGTCCTTTGGTATCTTTGTTTGGGATTTGTTCTAGTAATTTGTGGACTTCGTGCTCATTGAATATGTCATATCCTTTTTTTCTTAAGATCTTAAATCCTTGACCATAACTCTCTTCTAGGTTAATGGGTGTATTAGTAACTCAATTGGTATAAGATAGAAGAGTATCATTATTGCTCTTGTTAACAAGTTCATTAATGATTGATGGTTGAGGCTTGCTTTGTGGTTCAATTTTAGAAGGTAAGAGTTTGGAAATATCAAATGGTGGTATTGTAGGAGATGTTGGTTGTTGCATGGAGGGGTAAAAGGATGCATTTTTCTCAAGGTTGCGTAAGGAGTCTTGTATGAATGGTTACATGCTATCTTCATCTTGACCTAAGATGTCCACCTCACGGGGACACTCATTAGGAGTTGATTGAGCATGATTAGGTTCTAGTGCATTAGGATCATTACCAAACACACAAATTGAGACATAAACCAAAGACATTAAGGACTTCAATATATTTCCCATACGCAAGTCCATGATGCAAGAATGAATTAAAATGCAAAGAGAATTTTTTTTAGATTTTTAACAAGATAATTTTTTGATTATACTATGCAAAAACCTTAAAATGATGTCTTTTTTAAATGAAAATTTGAATTCAAACAATGCATTGAATTTGATCAATTAACCTTAATGTAAATGATTTTAGAAAACAAAATTCTAGAAATTGAGATAGGGATATGAATGCAGAAACACAAAATGTAGAATGAGGGTTTTTAATGCCCAAAAATTCATAAAAAAGCCTGATCAAGAACTCATTCGCCCATGGGAAAATAGGCCTTGTGTCAGGGTTTTGAAAAATCAAATTACATATTTTTGAGTTGATATTTATGCTTTCAAATTCTAGTTGCAAACAAGTAGTTACAGTTTCACATTTCTGGTAAATCATATCTAAATGCAAGTGTAAAATGATGTTAAATGACAAGAAAAAATACCTAATTTGAGATGCGATTTTGATTCAATTTTCTAATTTAAGTGTCTAATCATGCAATGGTATGTAAGCACTATGCAAAATTGACGAAATTTTTGGATTTTTTAGATTTTAAAGAATGCAAAACTGCAAACCTAAAACCTTACATGAGATGCAAACTAATGAAAGTTAAGAACCATAAATGAGATACAAATCAATGCAATGCAATGAAAAGTAATGCAAATCTTAGATCTAGGGTTTAAATGGACTCCAAATTTTAGAATTTTGTTGTACAAAGTCAGGTTCACCAAAATGAAATGAAGAAAAATAGGATGGATTAATTTTGAAAGTGGGAAAATGGACCTATTTCTCACTATTTCATTAGGAAATGAGATCCACACAAATAATTTAATTGCAACCCTTAGGTGAGTCAAATCAATGAGGGAATCTATTGATTTCCTTATGATTGAGGACAAGGGTATCAACCTAAACAACACTTTTGGCAGAAAAACTAAAAAATAGAAAATCTACTCAATTATGCTCATTCAAACTTGAAACAACAATTTAAAGCTTAATATTAATAGAAACAACAAAAAAATTGCATATCTGAGAAGGGTAGAACACTATGTACCAGTCACCAAAAGGCAGTTTCAGGAGGCTACCTTGGACTCATTCATCCATGGGCGAATGGGTCTCTACTAAGGGGTTTCAATTAAATTTTGGGAGCCTCTGATATCAATCTATAACTTCTATTTGATTTGGGTTTCAGTGTTGAAAAGTTAAAAATAAAATATATAGATGAGTTTCTGTGATTCAACGACAACTTTGAAAACTTTTGCAACTTTGTAAACTTTTACAATCTTGTTCTTTAAAAGATCTTCAATCCTTCTTCTACCTAATATTTGCAACACAAAAACAAGAAGTAATTTTTTTTTTTTTAGGTGAATGGGGGTTTGCCTTGGTCAAACCTCATTTGGGTAATTAAACCTTGAATTGAAATAATGAAATGTGAAATGAATGATGAATGAAAAATGCTATGTTGCAACTCACCAAACCCTTGAATAAACCTTTGGAAATATGAAATGTTGATCTTGATCTTGCATGAAATGGATTAAGTAGATGTGGATCTTGATGCTTGAAATATGACTTGAATGCTTGCTTGAATATTTGAAACCTACATCACAATGTTAGCTCCAAAAACATGTATGATTGCAAAATACTTTGACATGATGCTTGAGATCTTGAATGCTACAATAAATAACTAATAAATCTTCTCTTGAATGCCCTTGATCATAATAATAGCTCTTGTAAAGTTCACCTCTTGCTAGATAATAATTGTGTTAGACTTGAATTGATAACAAAACCTTGTATTTATAGGTATATATCCGTAATTTCTCAAAATTAAACATTACAAGTCGACATGAAAATTTGAATTTAGGGATGTTAAAATACCACCACAAAACATAATTTAAATTCAGGTTCAAAGGCCTAGGGTATGGGTGAATGGGTACTAGGTCCCTATTCCTAGAACACACATTGCTCAAGGTAAAGTATTGAGTGTTTGAATTAATCATTGTCAGGTTTCCCCTTCAAAAAATGTAATTTATTAGGCTCGTAGATGTAAAATAGGGCTTATTAAGGCACAATTAAATGCAATTTAATGAAGAGGGCCCAAACAAAGTGTGAAAATGTAAAGGAGTACATTTTCCTACACTACAATAACAAACAAGGGTCATCACTACAAAAAGAAACCCACAACACAACATATAGAAGATAAGACATGGACAAAGAAAGACAACTTATATTAAAAAGGTTCTTGAAACCTTACCATTAGGAGAAACAATACTTGATATGTTGACCATGAATTGGTGGCTTCATGATATATTCATCAAGGATCCTCAATTAGAATATTCTTTAACCACATGCTTTAGTAATTTGGTAAAGCCTATCCCATAGGGCATTAAATTATTCGTGTTTTCTCTTGTCTTCTAACCTAAAATTCCACATGAGGACAAGGTTCCCAATTTGAAACTCCCTCACAATAGTCTTCTTGTCAAAGAGGTACTTTATTTTTTACTGCCTCAACAAACTCCTCTCATGGGCCATACTTCTTGTTCCCTCAAGCTCAATTAATTCATGAATTATTTGGGAAATGACACTTTCTTCTTCCCAATCAATCTACTACAATAACTTGTAAATTGGTAATTTAAGGGTAAATAGAAATTTAGCCTCAATACCATATACTAACTCAAATAGACTCTTACCAATATCATTCTTGTAAGTTATTATGTCTACCCAAACAACAAATTTTAGTTTATCATCCCATATTTTCTTGATAATAAATTCATGATTCTTTTTTACTAGAACCAGCTTGTCCATTTCTCTATGGATGATAAGGGGATGAATGTGTTAACTAGATTTTATATTGTAAACACATGTCAACAAAATCCCAAGATCTAAAACACATTGCATGATCAATAATTATTCTTGATGGCACACCAAACTTGGTAGTTACATTATTTAGTAGAAATTCAATTGTTACTTTTGTGGTATCATTTCTTCTAGAGACTACTTCTACCCATTTTGTGAAGTAATTAACAACTACCAATACCCACCTGTATTTTTTTTATCCCTCCTATAAATTTTATGCCCCATTATTGTAATGGAGCTTCCCCTAAAATATTTGTAAGGGGGATCACACCTAAAAAAATTAACTTACCAATTTTTTTTTGACAAGCATCACAATACTTTACCAACTTACCAACATCTATGAATAATGTAGGCCACCAATAACCCACTCTCATAATATTATGAGCAATGGTTTTTGACATTTGATTTCCTTGGTGGGATTCCTTAACAACTCTTATAGATTACTCTTCATTTAAACATATTAGGAGCACACCATGAAGGTTTCTCCACATTAACTATCCCTTGAGTAGCACATACCTCTGAGCTCCAAGCTTCAATGTCCTCCATTGTTTATCATTCATGCCTCTAGAAGAAAAATTAAAATTTCCAAATAAAATATATTATCCTTATGCCAAGGACAATATTTCAACTAACATGAAATAAAATATGGGCCAAATTTCACCTAATAGACCTCAATTGCATCCAAATTGGCATCAACCATTAATTTAAATAGGCCTTGACCACTAACTAATTTAGTCTTCACCTCCATTTCATACTCCTAGATCTTACTGATCCATTTGCTTCTTTTTAATGATGCCTCATATTGCATGCAAATATCTTGAACTATTGTATGTGACATAAAATTAATGAGTCTCAAATACTTAAGCCTATACCCTATACCCTATACTCTATGCAGATATCAGCAACCCTATACCTTATACCCTCAACCCAATACTAAATTCCTAATCCATCAACCCTCAACCCTATACCTTAAACCCTAAATCCTACAACCTCAACCCTTATCCCTATACCCTATACCCTTAACACTATAATTAAACCCTAAACCATTGACTCTCAACCCTTTTCCCTATGCCTTATACCCTCAATCCCTCAACCCTATACTTAATCCCTAATCCCTAAACCCTCAAATTTATACCTTAAACCCTAAACCTACAACATCAACCCTCATCCCTATATCATATACCCTCACCCTAAACCTTGAATATTATCCCTCAACCCTATACTTAAGCCCTAAACCATATAATCTCAACCCTTCACCCTATGCCTTATACCCTCAATCCAAACCCTAAACCCTATACCCAATATCTTAAACCCTAATCCTTATATCCTATACACTTAACCTTAGACACTTAACCCTAAACATAATCCATCAAACCCTCAACCCTCTACCCTCAACCCTATACTTAATCCCTAATCCGTCAACCCCAACCCTATACCTTAAACCTTAAACCCTACAACCTCAACCCTCAACACTATACTTAATCCTTGATCCCTCAACCCTCAACCCTATACCTTAAACCCTAAACCCTACACCCTCAACCCTCATCCATGTACCCTATACCCTCAACACTTAACACTATACCTTATACCCTATGCCATATACCCTCGAAACTCAACACTATACCCTATACCCTCAACCCAATACTCAAGCACTAATCACTCAACCCTAAACCCTATACCTTAAACCCTAAACCCTACAACCTGAACCTTCATCCCTATACTTATTCCCTTAACACTATACTTAAACCCTAAACCATACACTCTCAACCCTTCACCCTATGCCTTATACCCTCAATCCCTCAACCCTATACCCTATACCCAATATCCTAAACCATAATCCTTTGATTTAAACCCTACACCCTCATCCCTATACCCTATACCCTCAACCTTATAACCTAAACCTTGAACATTGTCCCTCAACCCTATACTTAAAAACCTAACCCATACAGTCTCAACCTTTAAGCCTATGCATTATTCCCTCAACCCATACCCTAAACCAAATATCCTAAACTGTAATCCCTATACCTAACACACTTAATCTTATACAATCAACGAGCTGAAAATTGTCCCTCAACTGTAAACCCTCAACCCTCGACCCTATAATATCAACCCTATACTTAAGCCCTAATCCCTCAACCCTATACCTAAAAACCTAAACCTTACACCGTCAACCCTCATCCCTATACCCTATACCCTCAGCCTTATACCCTAAACCTTGAACATTGTCCCTCAACCCTATACTTAAACCCTAAACCCTACACTCTCGACCCTTAACCCTATGTCATACCCTCAACCCATACCCTAAACTCTATACCCAATATCCTTAACCCTAATCCCTATAGCCTATACAATTAATCTTATACCCTCAAACATAAACCCTTAACCCCATGCTTAAACCCTAAACCCTACATTCAACCTTGTACCCTAAACCCTTAACCCTATACCCTACACACTTAACCCTATACCCTCAACCCTAAACATACATTCATACACACATACATAAATACATTCGTTCATACATACATACAAGCATACATTCACACATACAAACATATATGCATCCAAACACACAAACACACACACATACATACATACATACATACAAGCATATATACATGCATGCATACAAACATATATATACAAACATACATACATAAAACATACATTTATACAAACATACACAAAAACGTTTAGTGATCCATAAAACACTCACGTTATGTGAAATACGAATATGGTTATAAAAAACACACATTTATACAAACACGCATTTATACAAACACATGCAAAAAAATAAACCAAGGCATAATATGAGTACATTATAACACACTTGCGATATGTCAAAACTATGACATTGTTACTCAATTTTGTTTCTGGTCAAACTAAGTGAGTTAAAAGGTGTTTACAAATTGAAAATGAAGTGCAATTAATATCAATCTTCCCTATATTGCTTTCACATGTATAAACATAAGAATAAAAGAGATTACATTTTTTCACTAATAGATTGTTGCATTTATACAAGTGCATACAATATTGAAAAGATTTACACAAGTATTGCTGAAAGAAAATCTTTATTGATTCAAGAGTTCAAATCTATCTCACACAAGCCATGAGATTTAGCTTGTTTAATGGAAATAAAGTACAATTTATACATTGATAGATTGAAAGAATGAAAATGCATATATAGGGGAAGAGGCCAGTCATTGCCTGATGACTAGTCAAAGTCTGTTGTCCTGCTTGGTATTTTGCTACAGGTTGCTTTGCGTCCTCTATAGCCCCCTATTTTCATGTCTTACACCTGAAAAGAGTTTGCAATGACGTTAGAGTAGAGCTCTAAGCAATAATGGTCTCCAACACTATATATACATCCACCCACCAATGTGCAAATTTTCCTTTACATGCATCAAACAAACAATAAGTTGTCCATATCCAAAGAAAAGAAAACAGGATCATCAAGCCTTCAAGTATATGCACATATTTTCTAACTATTTATTTCATGTGCAAATACAGGGAAATCAATGTTCTTGTTTTATCAAGTTTCAACATGTAGGACAAAACATGGCTCCCAAGAGGGTTGAGCCCGATGTGCTATATTGATGTGCTTTCAATGGTATGCTAAGATCATTCATCAAATGAATTATTCCTTTATGGTCCACACAAATAAGTGACTATCATTTATGGTAGTGAACAAATAGTAAATGTCATAAGTGATACTTAATTGTTCATGAGGATCATAAAGTATGAAAATCAAATACCAATATTAAGGGAATGTATTGAGAAATGCTGAATTTGATGTAAGAAATATACAAAATGACAAGTGATAACTCAGTTTAGACACTACATTTACATGAAAAAGTGTATTTAGCTCTCTACATTCAAGTTTTGAGATGGAAATGTTCTCAAGATAGTATGCTAGTCCAAATAGCAGTGCATATGGGGCATGGTAATAAGGGCATACGATATTCTAAATCCAAAATGCTTGTTGGAAGAGACAGAGAAATATAAAGTCAACATGTTTTCATGGAGGCACAGAATAATCATGAGAAAATGAAAGGAAAATATGCTCATTAGTGGCTTAAATGTACAAGCATTGGGGGCATCTTAATTCAGTAGTGCATAAAATTTAGAATACATTTAGATTTCATGAAATAACAGTGGGATTTCTGTAGAAAATTGTAATTATGATTCAATGAAAACATGAACACCTTTACTTTTCATTTCATGATCAAGTTACGAGCTGTTGATGGATTTGAAAATTGCTATTTTCTAGAATGCATCATGGGGATACAAATAGTTTGATAGCCTATTACAGGAAGGAAAGAGGGAATATTGTACAATGCAATAAAAGGATGAAGAAGAGAAGCAAATGAGCATACATGACAGTATTGTCATTGAAGCTTTAAAGAGAATCCTGTCGATTCCTCAAAAGAAGACATCCTCACACAACAAAAAATCATAAATTCCACCTGAAAACTATAACAATTATCAAATACTGTGCAATGGCTTATGGGATGTGAAAAGTCATTGGCTATAATAGGGTAGTCAAATGCTTAATAACAGAATATATGTTTTCATAAAAAGGGCAACTTGATGCTCTATCATCATGATCATAGAGAAAAGAAGCATACCATTACAAATTGAGTTGAAAGTGAAAAAGCTCATGGTCTGCAAAACAATATAAAAGGTAATGCCATACCAAGTTTCATAAAATCTCTAACATAGAGGTTCAAATTATAACTGGAAATTATTATACATCGCTGGTTAAAGATAGTTCACTGTGCAATTATGGTTCGAAGTATATGTGGAGTTCAGGGATAACTGACAGTAACTCATGAATCAGGCTCCTATAATCATGCTGCTCTAGTAACCCAATTTGGAGAGATGTCTACACGGAGAGATAATTCTTCATTCACTGTGAGCACTTTTACTAACGGGTTGCTGCAGGTCTTAGTTGTAGAATCATTATTACAAACTATGGGAAGAGTTTTATGAATAAAAAATGATCATGATAGCCCTGTAGTCATTGAAATCAAGTAAAGTATGTTTAGGTCTCCTATTAAGGATATCATTATGAAGATAAAAGATACATGAAGCTTTTTCTCGGGAATAATAATTATAAAGAATACAAGCAAATGTTTTGCAATTGGTGGTCAAATTTCTCTTGATGTTGTGCATGCGGGTGTTGCAATGCTTTGTTGGTTATATTCCTTAACTACTGTAGTAGAAGTTAGTTATGATCTAAGGCTCGGTGGAATGCTCGTAGCAACAATATTTGTCCTGCCTAAGTTTGTAGATTAAGATATACAAAATTCTCAAAGAAATTTAAACCCAAGTTCTTAAAATTGAATATCAAAAGAACATAAAGTAATGTCAGAGATGCTAAAAGCAGTCATCATTATGGCCATGGTCATTAAATCTACAAGTCACAAAAGCATAGCCAAAACTAAGTTTCATGAAGAAACCTTCATATATAGTGAAACCCTCGATACCTGCTAAGGGTAAGGAAACTCTCTTCATTAAATCAAATACCCAGGTAATTATAAAGGTAGAAACCCCTAAGAGTTTTAATGAAAGCCACGGGTTCATCCCAAAAAACCATTCAAAGATGTATATATAAAATTATAGTGGAACCAGTGAAAAGAATAGGCATAAATTATGGCTATCTGGAAGTCATTAGAAACTATTTTGGAGTGAAATAAACCCTGCGGGTTTCTTCTAAAGAAACTTCTGAGTTTTTAAGAAAAAGCAACAAGGCAGTGAAGTAAAATCCATAGTGCAATAATAGTGAATTTAAAAGACCAGTGGAGCTCAGTTTGAGCTAGTTTTCAATAGAAAGAGCTATCAAATTCATAGAAAAACATCTTAAGAATGCTCACCTTGTTGTGGTATGCCCGAAACTCCAAGATAAAGGCATTTTCTTGAGAAAATCCACCTTGTTTTCAATAGGAGAAGCTCAAGAGAATCACAAAGAACCCTTGGTCGGTGACAACTTAGCTTCTTTGAGAAGCTTCATCCAAAATAATGTGAATAATTCTTTCCTTCTTTGGTTTTTTCTTTAGGGTTAAAACCCTAAACTTGGTGAGTGGTGGTATTTTTCCACTATTTTTATTGAAAATAAAACATCCAACTAATGAGCCCGCGGTCATATTTCTTAAAATTTGTGCCTCAGGAAATTCCTTTGCCTTTAATCATTTCCATGTTTTGTGATGCATTTCAACATGTGGACTTAATTTCAGCTCAAGTTTCCACCTTGATTTATTTTGGAGAGTTTGTTTTTGCATATATATTTATTTTTAAAACAAAATTATTTTAAGGTGTATTATAAACCTTAAAGTTGTTTTGTTATTTCTTAAATGCAAAATGTTGAAGACCTTAAATTTTCAGTTGACAAAGGAGACAAGTGGAGAGAATATTGGAGAAGTTACTTTCAGTTTGAGGACATTTACCCACATTTCTAGGGTCATTATTGCACCTTGTTGGTGGTTTTATGTGCCTAAATGTTTGTTATGGCCAAAACCATTCCTCCCCACATGTTGGAGGTGGTTTTATGAGAATCTAGAGCCTCTTTTTTAGGCTTTTCTGTGGGATCCGAACCAAAGTGGTTGCTTTCTCCTATTTTGGTGCAACCACTTGGGTTGTGTTTATATTGGCTCATGTAATTCATTTTTCAGTTAGTTTAGATTTGTAGATTTTCTGGGAGATAGTCTTCATCATAGATTTTTTCAGCTTTTTCTCTGTAATTCATTCAATGATGCAAACTATGAGTACCTTAAAAGTTTAATAGCATTGATACACTTTTACCTTCTCATTAGTTGTTCTGCTTGTGTACATTTCATAGAGATTGATCAATATACTTGTGAAAATTTATGCTTTTCCCTATATTTTTATTTCATCAAAAAGTACCTGCTTTGCAAGAAAATATTTGTTTTACAGGTTATGAGTTGTGTGAGTGATACAAGGATTCAAGTTATGAAATATGTTTTTTTCTTTCTAGATTCTTGTATAAGCACTTTCTCATAAAATACTTATGTAATCGATATGCAAAGATGAGTTGTGCAAGTTTTCTATCAATCTGTTAACCAAATGTGTAACAAAAATTGAGTTTGCATGGTTTTAGTCAGTTTGAGTATTTTCATCATAGGATAAAAATCTTAGTTTCATTTACAAAATTGTTATTTTCTTCCCCTTTTCTCAAAAAGAAAAATTAGAAGTTTTAGGTTAAATCAATACAGAGCCAACTTTCTTTGGAGGTACTTTTTTGTCATAGGGTCACCCACGGCCTTAGAAAAGTTCCCATGTTGCTCATGATTGGCTGTGTTTAATCTTAGCCTGGGTGCAAATCATAAGAGTTAACAATTTTGGCACACCCGGTGGGACTGTCGAATTAGACAATTCAAAGAAAAATATAGATATTGTTGGTTCTGATATGCTACCAACATTTTTAGGCCTTAAGAGGCAGATTCTAGCATATCTAGCGACTTCCACTATGGATAAAGCTTTAAAACCAGTGTTGTGAAGCTTTACATGAAAAGGATTTAGACAAGAAGTTTAGAATCCTTTGAATATTTGCAGTTATCTCCACCTAGAAGGCAGAGTAGGTCTATTAAAAGAGTGTCCATTTCAAAAAGGGTTCAATTAACCCCACCAAGTTTCAAACCAACTTCTAAAGCTAGTTCAACTATAGTTACAACCTCTATTTCTACTATTTTAGTTCAAGTCAATCAACCTCCAGTTCTGCAAATGGCTAGAAATCAACCTTTTGTGCCATTCAATGGAGGCAATCCATTGAACTTGGCCCAACATGATGATATCCCTATAGCAACCTTGAAGAGTTTACCATTTTTCATAGGAGAAGATCAAAAAACTCCTATTGAACACATCAGAGATGTGGCATCTCTTTGTGGGGTTTACCATATAACTCAAGAAAATGTAGCTATTAGATTGCTTGCAGCCTCATTTAAAGGGAAGACATTGCAATGGTTTAGAGGTCTGCAAGTTGGGTCGATTGCAACTTGGGATGAGTTAGGAGACAAGCTGAATAAGCAATTTCAGGACAAATCTAATCACTTATCATTGGTTAAACAGTTAACAACTATAAAGAGAGCTCCTCAGGAGCAAATGTCAGATTTTAATTTCAGATTTCAAAAAACTTGGGATAGAATCCCAGCTATTGTAAGGCCTTCTCCTGAGCATGCCTTTTTGTATTATTTGAAAGCCATAAATAGTGAGATAGTAGTTATGACACAATCAATGGGAGGGGTGTCTTTACTAGATGCTTATGAGGTAGCAATAAGGGCATAAAATTGTTTAATTCAAGCAGGTAAGATTGCCCCTATGCCACCAATGCCAATATTTCCTAAGATACAACCTAGTATGCCACTTCAAATACTACCTTTTACACCTTTTCCAGTTGTTCTAGTGTCATCAATTGTTGTTCTAGCTGCTGTTACAACTGCTACAATTCAAGAAATGCCACTACAAGATCATCTCAGGAGCTTCAAGAGATCAAGAATTTGTTGCAAACCTTTAGTAACAAATTGGTAAACTTAGAAAAGTAGTAGTCATACAATAGACCTTACCAATAGCAGAATCAAGTTGCAAATCAACCTTATCAGGGTCAACAATATCAAGGCAATAAACAACCTTATCAAGGCAATTTTCAGGGCCCAAGACAGAATATTAAACCAAGGCCCTTTCAAGTTTATAATCTTGCTCCTATTAATGCAACCAAGGACGTTGTCCCTGTTCAAAATAACTTAGCTACAGATTATGAATGGTGCTATCCTTGCAACCAACCTCATAATCAGGCCACTTGTTCAAATGGAATTATCAATCAAGCCTTGATGGTGTAGAGTGTTTCAAGTTCACAACAGAATGCACCTAATGATGGAGCCTTGCAACAAGACCAGTCTTCGAGTGAAGCTACCCTTCTAAACTGGTAGGGAGAAGAGTATTGTGGAGTTAATGCAAATGATTCTCCAATTGCTACAAACACAAGAGCAAAGAAAAGATCCTTTGAACTTGAGCAGGAAGCTGACAAAGGAAAAGCAGTAGCTACAGAACAATCTACATCACAAGTTCCTCGCATTTTGCAAAGGAATCCACAAGTAGTTGCTAAAGAGCAATCCCACTTGCAAACTGAGCCTGCTATTGCAAGAGTACAACATAAGATAAATCCTGTAGTGCCTTTCAATATTGTTGAAAATATGAAAAAGATGAATATCACAATGTCCATGTGGGATTCTTTGGCAATTCCAGGTCAAAAGGAGTTATTACAGTCTTCCTTAACAGAAAAAATAGTGACCAATGAACTTTCAGTTGATACAATTAAGGCTATTTTCACAAATGAAAAAAAGGATAATGATATGTAGCAAAATAAACAGCTAGGAAAAGATTATGAAAAGGGTGTTAAGCCTCCTCCTTTCTATGTGACATTAATTGTGGGAGACAAACTAGTTCATAACTGCATGGTTGATAGTGGAGCTAGTAGTTTAGTCATGTCAAATAAGATTGTAGACCAGTTAGGACTAAAATACCAACCCCTTGAAAAAGGAATGCTTCAGTTAGATGGTACAACAGTTAACACTATGGGTGTTATCAAAGATATGGGACTCACATTACATTCCTGTCTGAACTTTTCTATTCCTTAAGATGTTTTCATTATTGACTTACCTCCTTTCTTTGCCCTGTGTTTATCAAGGGACTTCACTGCAAAGATTGGAGGTTATCTATCATCTGATTGGTCCCATATGATCTTCAAGACCAGATATGGAACAAAAGTAACAATTAAATCTGATTCATTGGCTAAGGATCACATTGAACCTTACGTGCCAAGTGTAGTTAATGTTAATTGTGTTGTTTTTGAAGACAGTGAGCTTGCTGCAACCCAAGAATTGCAAGTTGAATGCATACCAGAGGTGTTGTTAAATGAGTGGGTAGCAAAAAACATAGTAGATAATCGAAATGAACTTATTCAGGAAGCTGGATTGGGTATTTATGTACTTCATGAACCTAAAACATAGATGCCAAACCTTGAAAAAAAGGTAGAACTACAATTACCACAACATAATGAGTTATGGTAGATGTACTTTGATGGCTCTAGGAGTAGAAATGGATTTGGTGGAGGTGCAATGTTAATCTCTCCTCAAGGTGATATATATTATGCTGCATTCAGATTTTATTTTTCTTGTTCCAACAATGTTGTCGAGTATGAAGGACTGATACAAGGTTTAGAATGGGCAAGGAAAAGAGGAATCAACTATTTGCAAGTATTGGGGGATAATGAATTGATTGTTAATCAGGTAAGAGGGTTAAACATAACAAAAAATGACACCTTGAAATCTTACAAACATAGGGTATGAGATATGATTGAGGAATTTGATGCCTTTAATTTGATTTCAGTCCCTAGGAGTCAAAATAAGCACGTAGATAGATTGGTTGCAATTGGTGCTCAGTTTGACATACCCAATGAGATTAGGAAAGAAAAGGTACAACCACATGCTAAAATAGTTGTTAGGCCCTCTATCCTAGATAACAATATTAACTGGAAAGTCTTTGAAAGCGATGATCAAATTCTAAGTTTTCTGCTAGAAGAAGACCAATTTTATGTTGTAAATCAAGAAAATCTAAAACAACAATATGGGGATCAAATTATTCAGCTTAAGTCAAATAAGTTGCCCAGAGGTCTAGTTACATTAGAATCCATTTTCAATACTGATGATCGACTGAAAAAGAATAAAACCAATATACAAGTTAAAGAAGACCATTATGAAGAGCTGGAAATCTTTAAAGGTAAGCTTCTTAAGATAGTAAAAGTTTGTTCAGCTGAAGATAGGAAGGCCTTCATTGCTTTATGCCAAGAATTCCAAGATGTCTTCGCTTGGGATTATTCTGATTTAAAAGGGTTTGATCCTAGGATTTCTCAGCACACAATAGAATTAGAGCCTAATGCTAAGCCTGTTAGGAAAAAGCAGAGACCTTTGAACCCCAAGCTTGAACCTTTAATGATTAAGGAATTGACTAAGCCTATTGAGGGTGGAATTATTTTTCCAATTAAGCAAACCTCCTGGGTTACTAACCTGGTTCCGATTAGAAAGAAAAATGGTGATATCAGATTATGTGTGGATTTTAAAGATCTCAACAGAGCATCTCTAAAAGACCATTATCCATTACCTTCCATGGAGCAGATCCTCCAAGTGGTTGCTGGTTCAGAGAAAATTTCTTTGCTTGATGGATACTCTAGTTATAACCAGGTATTGGTCAAAGAAGAGGACCAATACAAGACTACCTTTACAACAAAATGGGGCACTACGACCTACAAGATAATTCCTTTCGGCCTATCTAATGCTAGAGCCACTTTTCAAAGGGCTATGGACATGGATTTTCAAGGCTTAATCAATAAAATTGTGCTCATATATTTAGATGACATCACAATATTCTCAAAAAATGTTGATGAACATTTTTTGCATTTAAAACAAGTGTTTGAAAGATGTAGGGAGTATGGAATATCTCTTAATCCCAAGAAAAGTATCTTTGTTGTTCATGAGGGCAAACTGTTAGGACACATAGTGTCAAAAAAGGGAATTACAATTGACCTTGAACAAGTTAAAGCTATTTTAGAGTTGCCATTACCCAATCACAAGAAAGGGCTGCAGAGTTTCTTAGGCATAATTAACTTTTTGAGGAGGTTTATTCCTAATGTTGCAAACCTTTTACAACCCTTGACTGCTATGTTAAGAAAGATTGTAGTTTTCAGCTGGACTAGAGAGGAAAAACATAGTTTTGAAGCTATTAAAGAGGCTTTAGCATCAACCCCTACACTGGTGAATCCAAATTTCACAAAAGAATTTATTCTGTATGCATTCAATAGTATTGATTCTATTTTAGCAATGTTGGTTCAACAAAATAATGAAGGCTTAGAGCAGCCCATTGCATTCTTCAGCCAAGTTTTGGCAGATTATGAGAAAAGATATTCATTTGTGGAGAAACATGTTCTAGCTGTTATAAGAAGCCTTAAGAAATTTAGGCCATTGATTTCTAACAATAAGATTCACTTAATGGTGGCACATCCAACTGTAAAAGAATTCTTGCTCAATAGGGATCTTAATGAAAAGAGAGCTGGATGGATCACTAAAGTTATGGAGTTTGATATGGACATTAAAATCACGAAGCTGGTAAGAGGAAAGGGACTCTATGAACAACTTGTTTCAACATCAGAAAATGAACTACAAACAAAGACAAAGGCCGTTTTAGTCACTGATAATCAAGATCAAAATGCTACACCTACATTAGCAGTGACCTGGGTTTAGGATATGACTCATTTTCTGTAGAATGGTGAATGTCCACCAGGCCTAGACAAAACCAAGAGGAGATATTTTAGGTTACAGTATATTCCATATGTTCTGATTGATAATGTTTTATTCAAGAAAGACCTCAATGGTGTTTTGCTGAGGTGCGTCGATCATAATCAGATTGAGAAAGTGCTTCATGAGTTCCATGATGGGACTACAAGGGGTCATTTTTCCCCAAAAACAACAACATGGAAGATTATGAGGGCTAGTTATTACTGACCAACCATGTTTAAGGATGCCCATGTATGGGACATAAAGTGTGTGAAATGTGCAATATTTGTAGGAAAAGAAAAACTGCCAGTATTTCCCTTGCAGCCAATTCAAGTGGAGCAACCCTTCATGAAATGGGGCATTGACTTCATTGGACACATAAACCCACCTTCCAATGTTGGGCACAAGTGGGTACTCACTGCTACAAATTATTTTACAAGATGGATTGAGGAAGTAGCCTTGAAAGAAGCTAATGAGACCTCTGTATTGAACTTTTGTGATGACATAATAACCAGGTTTGGAGTTCCAAACTCCATCATTTCGGATAATGCCTTGGAATTTATGGGAATCAAAGTGGCTGATTGGGCAGTAAAAAATGGTATATATTTGAACAATTCATCAAATTATTACCCCCAGGGTAATGGTTTGGCTAAGAGCACAAATAAGAACTTGATCAGAATTATTAAATGAACAATGGAGGACAACTAGAGAGCTTGGAATACCAAGCTGAAATTTTCCTTATGGGCATATAGGATAACTCCCAAAAGGTCTATCGAAAATTCTCCATATTTGTTGGTGAAGCTAGACTACCTCTATCTGTAGAGCTACCAACTCTTGATATAATGCATCAGTTGGAAATGTTCGAGGAACAGGATCCCTTAGCAGTCAGATTTGCTCAGCTCATGGAGCTGAAAGAGACTAGGGACAAAGCTATGAATTCTTTGGAGCATCATCAACTCCAAACTAAAAGAGTTTTTGATAAAAGGGAAACTACTAGAGTTTTCAAAGAAGGTCACATTATACTAAAATGGGATAAGTTGAAAAGCAGGCCAAGAAAGCATACAAAGTTTGACAGCTTCTGGAGTGGCCCATTTGTCATCATAGAGTGCAAGGACCACAATGCATTCCAGTTGTCCAAGATGGATGGAGAAATTCTTCCTATCCCAGTCAATGAGATACACCTCAAGTGCTGCTTTGAGGTTTCATCTATGTCATTTATGCTAGTTTAGCATTTTATGCTTTCAATAAGTGCTATTGCACCTTAGATTAGTTGTTGTTTCTAGTTTCCCTAAGTGCTTTTAAGCATAGTTAGATTTTTTTTGCTGTTTTGGTTTTCAATAAATTCCAGTTTGTTTCGAGTCATCATGATTGAGTTACAACATTGAGTCAAGTTTTTTTCATATCTAATTTGAGTTTCTAAGTGACCCCATGCCCAATGGATAGTCTAGGAAACTGGTCTTAGTGTTTAACAGGAAAACATGCAACAAATGTCACTAGAAATGTTACTCATTTTTGTTTCTGGTCAAACTAAGTGAGTTAAAAGGTGTTTACAAACTAAAAATGAAGTGCATTTCATATCAATCTTCCCTATATTGCATTCACATGTATAAACATAAGAATCAAAGAGATTACATTTTTTCAGTAATAGATTGTTGCATTTATACAAGTGCATACAATATTGAAAATATCTACACAAGTATTGCTGAAAGAAAATATTTATTGATTAAAGAGTTCAAATCAATCTCACACAAGCCGTGAGATTTAGCTTGTTTACTGGAAATGAAGTACAATTTATACATTGATAGATTGAAAGAATGAAAATGCATATATAGGGGAAGAGGCCAGTCATTGCCTGATGACTGGTCAGAGTTTGTTGTCTTGCTTGGTCTTTTGCTCCAGGTTGCTTTGCGTCCTATGTAGCCCCCTATTTCCATGTCTTGCACCTGAAAAGAGTTTGCAATGAGGTTAGAGCAGAGCTCTATGCAATAATGGTCTCCAACACTATATATACATCCACCCACCAGTGTGTTAATTGTCCTTTACATGCATCAAACAAACAATACGCTGTCCATGTCCAAAGAAAAGAAAACAAGATCATCAAGCCTTCAAGCATATGCACATATTTTCTAACTGTTTGTTTCATGTGCAAATATAGGGAAATCAATGTTCTTGTTTTATAAAGTTTCATCACGTGGGATGAAACATGGCTCCCACAAGGGTTGAGCCCGACATGCTATATTGATGTACTTTTAATGGTATGTTGAGATCATTCATCAAATGAATCATTCCTTTATGGTCCACACAAATAAGTGACTATCATTTATGGTAGTGAACAAATAGTCACTATCATAAGTGATACTTAATTGTTCACAAGGATCATAAAGTATGAAAATCAAATACCAATATTAAGGGAATGTATTGAGAAATGTTGAATTTGATGTAAGAAATATACAAAATGACAAGTGATAACTCAGTTTGGACACTGCATTTACATGACAAAGTGTATTTAGCTCCCTGCATTCAAGTTTTGAGATGGAAATGTTCTCAAGATAGTATGCTAGTCCAAATAGCAGTTCATATGGGGCATGGTAATAAGGGCATATGATATTCTAAATCCAAAATGCTTGTTGGAAGAGACAGAGAAATCTAAAGTCAACATGTTTTCATGGAGGCACAAAATAATCATGAGAAAATGAAAGGAAAATATGCTCATTAGTGGCTTAAATGTACAAGCATTGGGGGCATCTTAATTTAGTAGTGCATAAAATTCAAAATACAATCAAATTTCATGAAATAACAGTGGAATTTCTATAGAAAATTGTAATTATGATTCAATTAAAACATGAACAACTTTAATTTTCATTTCATGATCAAGTTATGAGCTACTGATGGATTTGCAAAGTGTTATTTTCTAGAATGCATCATGGAGATACAAACAGTTTGATAGCCTGTTACAAGAAGGAAAGAAGGACTATTGTACAATGCAATAAAAGGATGAAGAAGAGAAGCAATTGAGCATACATGACAGTATTGCCATTTAAGCTTTAAAGAACATACTATCCATTCCTCAAAAGAAGACATCCTCACACGACAAAAAATCATAAAGATAGGCATAATAAGTCCACTTGAAAACTATAAAAATTATAAAATATTGTGCAATGGCTTATGGGCTATGAAAATTCATTGGCTATAATAGGGTAGTCAAATGCTTAGTAACAAAATATATGTTTTCATAAAAAGGGAAGCTTGATGCTATATCATCATGATCATAGAAAAAAGAAGCATACCATTACAAATTGAGTTGAAAGTGCAAAAGCTCATGGTCTGCAAAACAATATAAAAGGTAATGCAATACCAAGTTTCAGAAAAGCTCTAACATAGAGGTTCAAATTATAACTCGAAATTATTATACACTGCTGGTTAAAGATAGTTCACTGTGCAATTATGGTTCAAGTATATGTGGAGTTTAGGGATAATTGATAGTAACTCATGAATTAGGCTCCTATAATCATGCTGCTCTAGTGACCCAGTCTGGAGAGATGTCTACATGTAGAGATAATTCTTCATTCACTATGAGTACTTTTACTAATAGGTTGCTAGAGGTATTAGGTGCACAATCATTCTTACAAACTATGGGCAAAGTTTATGAATAAACAATGATCATGATAGCCCTGCAGTCATTGAAATCAAGTAAAGTATGCTTAGGTCTCTTGTTAAGGATAGCATTATGAATATAATAGATACAGTGAAGATTTTTCTCAGGAATAATAATTATAAAGAATACAAGAAAATGTTTTGCAACTGGTCGTCGAATTTCTCTTGATGTTGTGAGCATGGGTGTTGCAATACTTTGTTCATTATATTCCTTAACTATTGTAGCAGAAGTTAGTTATGATCTAAGGCTCGGTGGAATGCTTGTAGCAACAATCTTTGTGTTGCCTAAGTTTGTAGATTGAGATATACAAAATGCTCAAAGAAATTTAAACCCAAGTTCTTAAAACTAAAATTCAAAAGAACATAGAGTAATGTCAGAGATGCTAAAAGCATTCATCATTATGGTTGTGGTCATTAAGTCTACAGCAAGTCACAAAAGCACAACCAAAACTAAGTTTCATGAAGAAACCTTCATATACAATGAAACCCTCGATACCTGCTAAGGGTAAGGAAACTTTCTTCATTAAATCAAATACCCAGGTAATTATAAAGCTATAAACCCTTAAGAGTTTTAATGAAAGCCACGGGTTCATCCCAAAAAACCATTCAAAGATGGATATATAAAATTACAGTGGAACCAGTGAAAAGAATAGGCAGAAATTATGGCTATCTGGAAGTCATTAGAAACTATTTTGGAGTGAAAGAAACCCCACGGGTTTCTTCTAAAGAAACTTATGAGTTTTTAAGAAAAAGCAACAAGGCAGTGAAGTAAAAGCCATAGTGCAATAATAGTGAATTTAAAAGACCAGTGGAGCTCAGTTTGAGCTAGTTTTCAATAGAAAGAGCTATCAAATTCATAGAAAAACATCTTAAGAATGCTCACCTTGTTGTGGTATGCCCAAAACTCCAAGATAAAGGCATTTTCATGAGAAAATCCGCCTTGTTTTCAACAGGAGAAGCTCAAGAGAATCACAAAGAACCCTTGGTCGGCGACAACTTAGCTTCTTTGAGAAGCTTCATCCAAAATAATGTGAATAATTTTTTCCTTCTTTGGTTTTTTCTTTAGGGTTAAAACCCTAAACTTGGTGAGTGGTGGTATTTTTCCACTATTTTTATTGAAAATAAAACATCCAACTAATGAGCCCGCGGTCATATTTCTTAAAATTTGTGCCTCAGGCAATTCCTTTGCCTTTAATCATTTCCATGTTTTGTGATGCATTTCAACATGTGGACTTAATTTCAGCTCAAGTTTCCACCTTGATTTATTTTGGAGAGTTTGTTTTTGCATATATATTTATTTTTAAAACAAAATTATTTTAAGGTGTATTATAAACCTTAAAGTTGTTTTGTTATTTCTTAAATGCAAAATGTTGAAGACCTTAAATTTTAAGTTGACAAAGGAGACAAGTGGAGAGAATATTGGAGAAGTTACTTTCAGTTTGAGGACATCTGCCCACATTTCTAGGGTCATTATTGCACCTTGTTGGTGGTTTTATGTGCCTAAATGTTTGTTATGGCCAAAACCATTCCTCCCCACATGTTGGAGGTGGTTTTGTAAGAATATAGAGCCTCTTTTATAGGATTTTCTTTGGGATCCAACCCAAAGTTGTTGCTTTCTCCTATTTTGGTGCAACCACTTGGGTTGTGTTTATATTGGCTCATGTAATTCATTTTTCAATCAGTTCAGATTTGCATATTTTCTTGGAGATAGTCTTCATCACATATTTTTTCAGCTTTTTCTCTGTAACTCATTCAGTCATGCAAACTGAGTACCTTAAAATTTTAATAGCATTGATACACTTTTACCTTCTCATCACTTGTTTTTCTTGTGTACATTTCATAGAGATTGATCAATATACTTGTGAAAATTTATGCTTTTCCCTGTATTTTTGTCTCATAAAAAAGTACCTACTTTGCAAGAAAATATATGTTTACAGGTTATGAGTTGTGTGAGCAATACAAGGATTCAAGTTATGAAATATGTTATTTTCTTTCTAGATTCGTGTATAAGCACCTTCTCATAAAATACTTATGTAATCGATATGCAAAGACGAGTTGTGCAAGTTTTCTATCAATCTGTTAACCAAAAGTGTAACATAAATTGAGTTTGCATGGTTTTAGTCAGTTTGAGTATTTTCATCATAGGATAAAAATCTTAGTTTCATTTACAAAATTGTTATTTTCTTCCCCTTTTCTCAGAAAGAAAAATTAGAAGTTTTAGGTTAAATCAATAAAGAGCTAGATTTCTTTGGAGGTACTTTTCTGTCATAGGGTCACCCATAGCCTTAGAAAAGTTCCCATGTTGCTCATGATTGGCTGTGTTTAATCTTATCTTGGGTGAAAATCATAAGAGTTAACAGACATAACACACTCACGTTATAATGTGATTTTGTTATTCCTTGCTTGTATTTCAAACCCAAAGGCTTGGAGTTCCTTTCCAACATCCAAAAACATGTTTTGCATATTCTACAAAATTTCACATAATCTCATTCGTGGTAACCGTCAAGTTTGCCCATGTTGAACAAGGTCAAATAAATCAAACTCCTGGGTAATGTTAAGCTCTCTCTTAGCTATTTAACGATGTAATTTTTTTCAAATTTTGACTGTGTTAAGGCTTTCATCTTTAATTTCTTTTGTTTGTGTGTCCCTTTTTTGTCAAAAACCAATGTTTGGTACTTTTTACTTTATTTTTTAACCATTCATTGAAATTTCAAATAAATTTCATTTTTATAAACTAGAATCCATTCTACACATATTCAAAAAAATATATTTTTGATTAGTTTTCAAAAATTATAGGGGTAGCACGACCAAATTTATATTTTTCAAGATGTGTCCACTTTAAAAATTAGTAAAAAATCATATATTCATTAAAAAATTATCAGAAAAATTAGGGATAAACTACATGTTGTTAGCTCATTTCTCATTGAAGCAATTTTAAAAATACTAAAAAAAAGATAACTTTTTGAGGGAGCCACAATAGACACTATGTTATTCTTTTTTGACAAAAAAAAACACCAATTTATGTGGCTCCCTTTTATGAACCCCTTAATCTCTACCTTTCTCAAAAAAATTAGTAGTTTAGAAAGTAGACTCAAAGCACTATGACCCTTGTTTTTGTTGCATCTTACAATTTTGTATAACTATCCTCAATTTCTCATACACTTGGTCAGTATTTCCTGATTCGAGAGAAAAAGTGGCCACTTAAGACCCCTTTTTGGCCCCTCATCTTTGTGCACTTACCCATTCATATCTAGTGGTTATGGTTAAAATAAATGATGAATCATCAAGAATGTGGCCTAATTATAGGGAACTCAATAAGCTCACTCTCAAGGATAAGTTTCTTATTCATGTTATTGATGAATTATTAGATGAACTAAATGGTGCAATTTTCTTTACTAAATTAAATTTTTGTTATGGCTGTCATCAAATTCATATAAAGAAAGAGGATATACATAAAAATTCCTTTAGAAAACACATTAGAGACATTACTAATTCTTAGTAATGTCTTTTTGTCTAATTAATGCCCCATCAACTTGTCAAAGCTTCACGAACTCAGTACTTTGTCCATTTCTTTACAAATTTATGTTGGATTTCTTTGATGATATGCTTATATATAGTAAATCATGGGAAGAATATTTGCAACATGTAGAGAAGATATTACAAGTATTGGAAGATTATCAAATTTATGCCAAGCAATCCAAATGTGTCTTTGGGGTGATATGCCAAAGAAATAAAGGTGAAACAATAAAAACTCCAGGCCTCTTACAACCATTAGGCACTCAAACACAATGTTGGGAGTAAATATCAATGGAATTCATTATAGAGCTGACAAAGTCTAATAATATTGATGTAATTTCAAATCATGGTTGTTGTGGATAGACTCGCTAAGTATGCAAATTTTTCTGGACTCTCTCATCCATTTCATGATAGTACCATGGCCAAAGTATTCATGGAAAATGTAGTGCCTCTCATGTTACTGCTACTCTTATGATACTATTTATGTTTTGATGCATACTCGAGACCTCGATGGTGATTGTTTCACCTATTTGACTTGTGTGTTTTGTTTGGATGCACATGACACTATTTTATAATGTTGATGATATAATGATGCATGGTGTTCATCTCTACCTGATTATGTGATATTGTGTGGTTACTTAAATTGATTAATGCTCACTTCATGATGTTTATGATGATGTGTTAATTGTTTGAGAGTCGGGTGAGAGGGACAGTGTTGCATCGCTCATCCATGAGCGCCCTGCTACACTGCAATTCTCTCTCACAGTGTGTTTGGCATGGAATATATATGTTGTTTTGACACTTGGTTTTATGCAGGATTGCAGGTACAGGGCACTGACTCCACCCGCACCATCGGGTCTGAGCATGCCCAACATACCCAATGGATATGATGTGGTTTAAGGATTTGACAAGAAAGTATCCTTGTCCTAGTTCATCACCCCATCACTGTGTTTGACATCGTCATCTATTTGTGACCTTGTTCTTGTCTTGGTATTGTTTTGTTTGAGTCGTTCGTTTTAATTTGGTCGTTTAATGTTGATCTATTTTGTCATTTGAATTAATTGGTTAATTAATGTGTTTCAATTATTTTGCATGGTTAAAATTTATTGTTGTTTGGGCGTTGATTGGGTTATGTTGCTTGTAGTTCTAACGTGATTTAATTAAAATATTAAATCAAATTGTTAAATTATTAAGAGTATTTTATTAATTAATTATTAATTAATTAAAAGAGGATAATAATTTAATAGCTTATAATATTATTCCTTTATTAAAGATAAAAAAAAATGTAAATAAAGCATAAATTTGTATTTATAAATAATATTTATTTTTAAATTTAATTGAGTTTATTTACAAATTTAAAATATTGAGATAAAAAAAAAGAGAGGGGGTAATGAATAAAATATCAAAATAGATTTGATGCATTTATTATATTGGGAGGATAAATTTATAAAAAAAAATATTATAATAATAATAATTAAGGGAATTATGAACTAGTAATGATGTAAAGTATTACAAAAAATAGGGTGAAAATTATTGTCCGAAGTTTTAAGCACAGTAATAGGTGGTAAAACAGGAAACGATTAATTTGCCGGGTGCACCCTCAAAAGTGTAAATAAATTTCAAAATTTTGCCATCTGTCCCTTAGCTTGTCGAAAAACTAGAGAGAGCTTTTCTTAATTTATTTGGGGAAAATTTTGATAAACAACACGGGGGAATACAAACTAGAGAAGGTAAAAAAAAAGAAGAAGAAGAAAAGAAAAGGGTTTAACCTGCATGTGCTCTGGTAAGAAGTGGAAGCGAGAAGAAAACATCACAGGGAAGCATTTGAAAACAACCCAGCTCTCCATCCCTGTTGGCGAGTGCATAATTCAGGTTGGTCATTATTGTATTTTAAATAACTCCTTTACAATTATGTTGTCTGGATTAATTATGAAGAATGAAAATTTGAAGTGAAAACCCTAGCAGAAACAATTTTAATAAATTTTGATTTACAACTATAGAAAAATAAAATAAAATTAGAATTTAGAATTGGAAAGTTTCTACCTTTTTTTCCTGAACAATTTTAATAAATTTTGATTTACGGCTGTAGAAAAAGAAAATTTGTAAAAACGTTTTTATTTTTATATTTAGTTTTTTTAGTAATTTATTTACTCATATGAGCAAAATATTTGTAAACCTTATTTTTAATCTGTAAAATGTTTATTTTAATTTTTACATATATTTCAGTTCTCAGTAAGCATAAGATTTGTAAACCTTAGATTAAGTAAACCTTATTTTTAATTTATAAAACATTTTTATTTTAATTTATACATATATTTAGTTTCTCAATAATTTATTTACTTATGTGAGCAAAAGAAATTTGTAAACCTCATTTTAAATTAGTTAATCTGTAAAAAGGTTTTTATTTTATTATTTAGTTTCTTAATTTAATTACTGATATAAGCAAAATATTTATGAACCTTATTTTAAATAAGTTAATCTGTAAAAACAATTTTTATTTTAGTTTATCTGTATACTTCAGTTTTTGATTAAGTCCTAATTGTGTATGTGTATATGAATTGCATAATCCCTTAGTTGTCCAAATTAGTATTTAGTTGCTTGTACAAAGAGGTGTAGTGATTAATATTCATTTGTTATATGGAATATGTTAGTAGGTTAAGAAGTTAATTTTATTTATGCCCCATGATCAGTTTCATCGTTCATTTGCATTATTTTCGTTTGGAATAGATTATGTGTTTGGACTTGTTGTGAGATCATGTTGGGAACCCATGTCATTGTGTTACTCTTATGGGAGTGTAAGGGTAGGTTGTTCTATAGGGTTCTAGAGGCTAAGGAAAGTCTTGTTCCATGTTGAACTTCCACAGTTTAATCATTATAATAAGTTTGATCTTACTATTGATTTTGAGTTTCATGTGTGGGTCAAACCTTGTATTAGGGTTGTCTTTGTAAATGGCTTTAGCGAGATGGTTCATGCCTCGCAGGTACATTGGTTTTGTGGTTTTAGTGCTCTTTGTGTTTTGGTACACCCCTTGATGAATTGGATTTGTTTTAGGGATATTAGGGAGAGTGGCTCTCCATGGGGGCCGACGCACAAAGGGGTGGCCTGGATAACCCATTGAAGAGTTGGTTAAATAAGTGAAAACCTAACAAAATGTACTAGTGGATTTGGGTAGGATACATAAACTAAAGATAAATAAGATACCTCACCCTCGCCATTAGTGCTTCTATAGACTAAGGGTGGGTTGAGAAGGCCATGGTCGGCAAGGTCGCTACCTCGTCCTCATGAGAGGCTAGTGGTCCTGCATGAGTCACCCTATGGGCCCGGTACCTAGTGAAAGGCAGCCAGGATAACCATAGATGGGGGCCGACGCTTGTTGAGAAGCAGCCAGGATAACCCATGATAGGACCGTGCGATGACACTCTCTCATAATATCCCTTGAGTTTCCCTTTGTATGCCTCTGAAAGCAATCACCTTGTAAGTAGTTGTTGAGAGTGTGGTTTGTTATGTTTGGTTGCTCTTGTGGTGTGGTCTTGTGGTTGTTCTGCTTGTTTGTCTTGGTCGTGGGTCTTTCTTGTCACTTCTAGCACAGGGGGTGGACCTTCAGGTCCACATGGTCAGGTGGAATGTGCTATGCACCCATTGGGTTCCCAGTTTGTGTTCGTGATGTGGAAGTGAACGCAAAATTTCCAGAGCTTCACTTGGTTGAAGACTATTCTATTCCTTGTACCTTATTCTTCATTGATGTAATAATTCTTGTACTTGATGTACTCTTCCTGTTGTTATAAGGGAAGCATTATATAATGTTGTAATATATTCCTGATGTATTATATCCGTGGAAAATTGCTCCACAATTGTAATATTAAAGCTATGAATTGAATTGTAATAAGATGATGTATTGCATCTTTTTCATTGCTATTACTTATGGATGGTTGTATGATTATGTTATCTTGTGAATGTATGATTATATTGTTAACTTCTGGGCTTTATCTTTAACGATGTTTTCGTTGGGGAGATTTATGTGTAATGCAACCCTGTAACCCCAAGGGACTAGTTAAGTTTTGTCATATAATGTATATTATGATCATCTTATACAATGTATGTTCACAATCATCTTATGTAATGTTTATCTTTCAATTTTAAAAAATAAAAAATAAAAAATTGTGCAATATTTTGTTGTCCTTTGGGGTTAGCATGACGGGGTGTCACAGAAAATATACAAAAACTTCATGGAATTCCCAAAATCATAATGAGTCACTCTAACCCTATCTTCACTAGCATATTTTGGAAAAACTTATTTACAACATGGGGTACAAAAATAGCACATACTTCCTCTTATCATCCAAAATAAGATGTCCAAAATAAATTATGAATAAATTTTTGGGATATTTATATTTTTTCCCCTAATAAACAAACGTAATGGTCCAAATGGCTACCACTAGTAGAGTGGTGGTACAACACATCATTTCACACATCCACTAAAATGACTTTATGTGAGGCTCTTTATGGCTACCCACCAACATCTACTACTTCTTATTTACAATCTCATTCTAAATCTCATGCTATCGAGGATCATATTCAACACCAACAAGAAATATTAAAATCCTTAAGGATAATTTAGTTATGGTTCAAAATTGAATGAAACAACAAGAAAATCAACATCGTAGTGAGAGGCATTTTGAAGAGGGAGATTATGAATTTCTTCAATTACAACCTTATAAAAAAAAAATCTTAAGAATATAAGAACATGAAGCTTGCACCTAAATTTTATGGTACCTATAAGGTTCTTCATTGAATACGAAGTGTAGCTTATAAGTTAGAATTTTCACCCTCTTCCAAAATTCATCTTATCTTCCAATGTGTCTTGTTTAAAGAAAGTAATAGGTAACAATATTCCCATTTAGTTAGAATTGGGAAAGTTTATTTTAGAACTTGAGGAAATTATTGAGAAAAGAGTGAAACAATTTCAAAATATAGTTATCTCTGAGTTCCTAATCAAGTGGAAGAATGTGCCAATTGAATATATAATATAGGTAGATGAGCAATTCATACTAAATAATCCAAAATTTCTAAGAATTGAGGATAATTCTTTTATGAATGGAATGGGCATGCTAGATTCCTAATATTATATCTAATATTATGACCCTAATATCATATATGAACTTAAGTACATATTATATATTCTTAAGTATAATAAATTAAGCAATTATGGCATGCTTAACCTTAAAATTCATTTTAGTTTGTACCTTAAATACTCTTAATTATGATGAAGGAGTATGTAACTACATAGTTAAGCCTATAAATGAAGTGGATATGTTTCTCCCAAATCATGAAATCATAAAATAATGAATTCATACATTATTGTTTGATTGTTGGAGGTCACTCCCTCGAAGTAGTATACTATTTTATAGAGTTTTGCAATTATTTATAAGAAATATCATAACATAATTTTAGTTATTTTATCTGCATGCAATACAATATACACCAAAATTCATGGAATAAATCAACCCCTTACATGTTCTAGAATGAGACATGAAAGCTTAATTTATTAATAAACCTAAACTATTCCATGTATTTTCTTTGCTTTGAGCTAACTCTAAAGTTATTAATACCACAATCCATATGGATAATACTTCTTGTATAAATTTATCAAATGACAACACAACTTAAAAAGAGTGAATCTCAATCATATCTTCTTGGTCAAAATATGACTACACTAGCATCGATGCATGATTTAGAAGATCATTTCATGATAATTTTTTGTAAGGCTTCTTGCCAACTCATAAGGACATTAATGATCAAATTTTGAATCCAACTAACAATCCCCTAAAGCTATAGACTACCATCTCATTTGTCTAACCCTAAAATATCACAACTTCCTACTACCTAAATAATTGGCTTAGAAGCTAGATGACAAATTACTATCATAGAAATTCAACTAGGTTTCTTTATAGAGAAATGAATCTATATATTTAAAATTTTCTTTCAAAATTTTATTTGACCAATCTTTCTTTCCCACCCATAGTTCCCACATTCCTTTTATCACTATTTCCTCTAATTGTGCCAATCTACTTGTCGATGTTCTATAGGCTTTCACACAAAATAGCCCCAATGACTAATCTTGACAAGGGTACAACTTAGTTTGTGTGTAGGTTGGATTTTTTTGTCTATAATTATCTAATTTATATTAAATTGTTGATTATAAAATTAAATATAAATATAATTAAATATTATATTTATACTTATATTGATATTATATTATTGATTATAAAAATTAAAATAAATTTTTAATATTGATTAATTATTGTAAGGAGTAATAAATTTAATAAAAATATTATATAATATATGAAAAAAATATTATTTTCAATAAATATATAATATAGATTAATTAAATTATAATTATTATGATGACTTAATAATAGTCATGGGTCAAAATATGAACATAAACAAGGATCCACAATCTAGCCATACTATACACCATTCAACAGATGAGATTTTATTTATTTAAGAGTTATTTTATAGTTTTATTTTTTAAATATATATCAATAATATGTATCTTGTCACACACTATAAAATAATCACCCTAATAAAATAACTCTTTAGTAAATAAAAATAGTAAAACAACTCTTCAATAAATAAAATAACTCTTCAATAAATAAAAATAATGCTTCAAATTAAAAAATAAAATAATTCTAAATAAAAGTAAAAACACTATTAAATAAATAAAAATTAAATAGAATAAAAAATTTAAAATTTAAAATAAATAAATGAGTGAAAAGTTAAACTTATTACAATTCTCATTTTAATAAATTCAAACTCAACCACACTACCAAACTCAAAATGATTCTTTAAACTTATTACTATTCTCATTTTAATAAATTCAACTTCAACTACACTACCAAACTCAAAATATTAAACAATCTACAAAGATATTTTGCCAAAATCATTTGTTCCTCAATATTTAAAAAATATTTAATCAAATTTGAGTTAAGATCAACCTAACAATTATAATCTTCACATACCTAATAAAATCACAATATATTAAACTTGCAAGAATATGTTGATTTTAAACTATTACATAACCTATCTCTAAATCACTAAGTCATGACTTAGATATTGATACTAATAAATATAACTCTATGATAAGAATTTTTATGATACATTCACTTATTACAACTCTTTTTCTTTCATTATAATTTAATCATTTATAAATATAATTAAACTCTTTATAAATCTAATATTCAACCCTTTCTTAAAAAAAATGTTTTGTTTTCCTTGTAATTTTTGAAATTTGTATCTGATTTCTATCTTATTTTGTTAGTGATTTTATACTTTCAGTTGTACTATTGACCATGAACTAAAAGTTCTAGTAAAATCTCTAAAGGTTTAGATTTGACCATCATATGAACATATGGAAAGATGATTGATTTTTGATTGCATATACTATATAGTGAGAGAATCTCTATTTGTATATAGAAAGGGGAAAATGTTTTTGTGCATTTTAGCAAGCAGAGAAAAAGACAAATTCAAAAGTCTTGAAATTTCAAGCTCACATTTTTTTTTAAATATAAAAATTGAGACTTGAATCATTTTTAATCTTGATTTCTATTTAGTTATGATACAACTTGACTTCAAGTTTGAAGTTTAGTTTAACTTTAGAGCTTACATTTTACTCCATTATTTTAGGCTCTTTATTAGAGTTCATAAGAACAAAAGTTTTGTATCTTACATTAAAAAATCAAAATTAAAATAAAACTCAACTTATAATCTAATTTTTCCTTTATTTCATTCTACATATGAGATACATCCAATTAGTTGCAAAATGAAGAGAACATTATTGAATGAAATAGATTCAATAAGAAAGAAGAGAGAAGTGTCAATCTTCACATAATATATTATAATATGTACTTTTTATGTATTTAATAAAACATTAAAGTTAATTATTAAAAAAGTAATGTAAATAAGAAATTATATATTTATAAAGATAATATAATTATATTTATAAAATTGCAGATTCAACAAAGTAAACCAACCTATTTACAGTTAATTGTATTATATATAAATTATTAGCTTGACATATATGTTGTGTACATTAAATCTCACCAAAATATGAGATCAAAATCACATTTCTATTAATTTTTCATTTACAAAATAAATATGATTATTACAACACTACAAAAACTAGTACTTATCCTGCAATAGGATGCTTTAGCCGATCGAGCTAGACCCCGCCCCAAACCGGTACTTATCCTTACATGACACTATGTAAGAATGTAATGGCAACAAACTCCATGCCCAAGTAAACCAAAATTATGTAGATATTAGAGAAAGATGAGAATTTCAGAGGGAAATATTATTACTTAAATGCATAAATAATTCACCACATAACTGCAATTTGTCCATGAAACTTGATATAGAAGCGAAATTAGGGAAATATAGGAAAGCAACTATTGTCTGAGAAGTTTATTTATGGCATAATATGAAAGAAAAGATTAAGTTTCAGTAGGGGGAGTTGCACCCATCTTAGACATATAGTTATCATATTCCTCCTCCCATAGCCTGACGGGGATACTTTTCCCCACACCCACAGCAGTCTTGCAGTAAACCACACGAGTGTTTGAAGCCGGAATGCTCAGCTCAGTCAAAGGCAGCCATACCAGCAGCTCTCTCACCTTCACTCCATTTATCTTCTTCATCTTCTTCTCCTCCACAAAACAGGTTATCTCAGGAGCATAAGAAACCAGCACTCCAGTGGTCTTATACTTGTATTCTAGTTTTTTCTTACGTTTTACCCACACATAGCCTGTGTCTCTCGCATACCCACATTCCTCTACTTGATCCACGGGAAGTATGCCCCTGGGAAGCCCAATCTCTTGCAGAAGCTCCAGCACCTTCTCTTTGCAGGTTTCATGGCCGTTGTACACTTCTGCAACAGACCCTCCACTGACCTTGCTCTGCACCAACTGGGTAGACATGATTTCCTAAGCACTGGATGAATTTTAGGTGGCAAGAGGAAATTGTAGATTGAAAGATGCAGGCCTGGATATTTAAGGAAGTGTTGGGTAGGAATATTTATGTTCATTATTATTTGTGGATTCGATTGTTGTTGTTGAAGTATTTGTATTTATGTTTCGGATTACATCTGTAAGTAATCCATTATCAAAATAATAAAGAACTAAAAGAGAAAGAATATTTATAAAAATGATTATAAAATGAGTTTATGGTATAAGATCAATTGATAGAAAGATAAATTTAGAGTACATGATATTTAAGAAGAGTGATAGATGGAAGAAAATGGTTTAAAGGCAAAACTGAATGAGTTGCCAACTTCATGCCCAAATTTAGCAGGAGCAGGATTATGAATGCTGTGCATTTCTATGTATAGAAGTTACGTAGAGTTTAAGGTAATAGGAGTTATTGCAAAGCAGGCCTTCGTAGGCGAAAAGGTTTTCACAATCGACACACATTATTGCTTTCATTTTTATCAGTTTCTTGAGTTGGTAGAGTAGTTATAGGAATCACATTTTGTTGGTGTATCATTAATTTCTTTTATCTACTCAATTGAAATTTTTAATTTATTGGTCAGAGATCCATTAATGTGATTTATATGTATTTAGACAGGTGATTTAAAAGGAAAATGATAAGATTTTAAATTTATGTAATAGGATGAATTATATTATATAAATAAGTTGTAAGATAGTTTATTTTTTTATTTTTAAATTAGGGAGGTGAATTAAAGGAATAAAATGATTGTGCATATGCAAAGTAATAATGATTTTTGAAAGATAGTGTTTTTAGATTCAATTGTGTATTTAACATTAATATTTCAAATCACACTATTAGATATGGAAAAGAACTAAGTGTAGATTATAAACTAAGCTACTTAATCAAGAATTAATTTAATAAACAAAACAAGGTTCCCAAAAATCATGTCAAGTAAAACTACAGAGGTTCCCCAAAATCAAAAAGCAAAAAGATTGAAAATATGAAGAAGATACAAAATATTACAACAATAAAATAATTAAATACAAGATGGTATTTACCAAAGAAACTTGAGTAGTCATTTTTACAATAAAAATAACAACAATAACAATAAAGTATATCAATCACATGTCAAAATTAATATGTTTCTACCAAAGAGGGACTATTTAAGACACATAAATATAAATGTAGGAATATGACACTAATATTAATAATTTTTAAGTCATTAAAATTTTATATTAGAAAGTGAAACTAGTGACTTGTTAAATATCTAACAATGAAAGTGGGTATTAATTCTAAAAATAATATGAAAATATTAATACTATTTCAAAAAAAAATTGAGAAAAATAGAAAAAATTATTGAAAAAAGCTAAAAAATAGGATTATCCTAAAACAAAGAGAAAATATCACACAACTAAAATATGATAATATTAAAATTAATTAGAGATAAATGAAAAGGGATTGAAATTCAATGAGCAACAACAAAGTTCTAATACTTGAATAGTAATAAGAACAAAGGGATTGGACACAACTATTAATAATGTAATGTGTGAAAGGATGAAAAAAAAAAAAAAACTAGGTAACAAAATTATACAATATTTATTATTAGTTTACTAAAAATTAAAAAAGGATGATAAGAAATAGAAACATAACAAAAAAAAATTATATTACAATATAATTATCTAGATAAGAAAACTAGCACAGATAGAAATCAAGATAGAAGGGAAAATAAGATAAAAGAGGGGGGAGAAAAATATGCAACAATTCATAATATAAAAGAGCATAAGTACCAAAAAGAATGAGAAAAGATAAACACAAAACGATTAAAAAAAAAAATCCAAGGAAAAGGAATGAAGAGAGACCAAACAAGGGGAAAGGCACCCAACCAAAACATAAAGGAGGTAAAAGAGAAAATAGACTAAACAAGAGGAACACACTACACTATCCTAACACAAAGCAAAGTAATAAAGAAGGAAACACAGATGGAGGGACAACATGAAAAGCAGGAAAAAAAAACGAGGGAGAAATTGCAATACCTCAAGGACATGAAGAGGAAACAAGCATGAAAAAGAAAGAATGAAATATTTGGGAGGAAGGAGGATAGAGGGAAAAAACAAATCCAAGAGAGGGGGAGGAAGGAATGAAGATTTAGGAAGAGTGATTAGTCAAGAGGAATGAGATGGGATTTGAGGGAATTTAACAAAGGATGCCATGCCAAATTTAAGCTTCACCCCTCATCACAATTGAGGTTAGTAGGGTGGTTGGTGATTTCAATGGCTTCCATGTTTTTATATTTTTCAAATAGTTATCTTCATTTGTCACCTAAATTGAGTCTCCTCCAATCAAATTTAGAGTTTGAAATTAGAGGAGTGTTATACAAAGTTCAATTTATACACACACTGACACTTGATATTGAAACACTATGTTACTTGATCTTTGTGATGATGGAATGGCCAGTCTCACCAATATAGAGCATTCCATACAAACAATCAATCTTATCAACCCCAAGATTAAGATATATGTCTCTTGGATCTTTGGTAGAAATTAAATAGATTAGATAGAAGAATGTAATTTAAAGGAAAATTTAATGCCCCTTTTTAGGAAGATTTTAGAAATATTATTAGAGACGCCTTCAATATGAGGATGGTAGCAAAAAGGATCACATAAGAATTATCATATTTAAGTTTAGGACTACAAAGATATTTGGCTTGTCTAAAATCTCTAACTATGTTCTTGTTGTGGTACCCATTCAACTTCAAGACCTTAGTCAGGTGGGAAAGCTCCAAGTTGGAATGGTTTGTATTACAAATGTAAAAGGCCCTGGTAGCTGGCATCTTTAAGACCAAATTTTTGGGTGGGCTGTGAAGTGAGAAGGTATGTTGATGGGTTTTGTTTTAATAGCTCTAATATTTCTGTTGCAGGTATGATAGTCATGTAATTGTAGAGAACTTAAGAGAATGAGTTTTATTTGAGATAAGTTGGATGTCCTCCAATAGAGAATCTTAAGGCTAGGTAGAATGTGTACAAACATCCTCCACTATGGAAAAGTGGGTAGAGGGGGTTTTGAGATGTGCATATTCTAGGATCTTTGTTGGGTAGAGGATAATTATGGTTGTGTGAATATTTTTTTGTGGAATATAAGAGAGGACCTATAACTATAGAGGACATAGGCTCTAATAATTGTTAAGTTGCAGATTGTGTGAGTTGTGTATTTGATTAAAGATGGAAAAGGTGAATAATATGAAGTTTGTCTCAGGAAAGGCTTTAGGAATTTTAGTTCTTGTAAGTAGGGAAAGAGCATTCATGGCTAAGATTAAGAATATGAAGAGTATGTTGAAGGTTTTGAGAAATAAAAAATTTAGTGACAAACAAGAGGAAATAAGAAGAAGCAGAATTAATGTCATAATGTTGAGACCTAGAGGAAAACAATAAAGATGAATGCATTATTTTGTTTGCAAATGATAAGAAAGATGAAGTAGATGTAGCAACTGAGATAATTCCCTTTGAGGATCCCATATTTGACAAGACAATTGATGAAGATGGATATGATCTCCTATTGAGAGAGGAGATAAAAAATATAAACAATTTATTGAAAACGAAAAAATGTTAGATGTAGGAAAAGATGAAGAAGAAATTCTTGTGCAAGAGGATGAAGAAGAAAATAACAAGAGTGCATCAACATGTCTTATTTAAGGCATGGAGGAAGTGGTGCAATAAACTACAACTAAGAATTAAGAGAATAAATAAAATGCCACAATACACAGGATGATGAGGAAGGAGTTGCAACAACAATAGAAGAAAATATGAAAGCAAAGGTATTGAGTAATACTTTTTCATTTTGATGAAGATAGTGATGATGTGTATGTAGATAAGGTGGTAAGAGTGGAAGAAGAGGTAAAATTAGAAGAGAAGATGGAAATATTTAACTTCCACAACTTTCTTAGTACTAGTTTGTATGTAGCTGTTGTGAAGGATGGTGTAGATGAGATAGAGTGGGAAGAAGGATTTTGGTGGAGGAGGAAAATTTATGGTGGGTTGAATCCCACAAGAGGGAGGAAGAGAGGAATGATGAAGGAAGAGAAAAAATGCTTAGTATGGGGTGAATAAAAGAAATCAAGTGGATATGATAGACAAATGAATAAAAAACAAGCATGGAATCATTATCCCAAGCACCTTCAAATGTTCATGAGTTTCAAAACCATGGAACATTTCACTTACCCAACATGTCCAATGTAAGAGCATCTAGGTCCATGAGTAATCCTGCATTAAAAAAAATTTGAGTTTTGTTTCAATTCAATTTTGTGTTGTTGTTGCTTCTATTGGTTTTGGTAGTTGTTGTAGAGGTATTCTTAGTTTCCAATTATTTGAATTCATCTAAATTTAAAATTATTGATAAAATAAGAAAGTTTCATAACTTGTGTCAACATTGAAAGAGGTTTTCAAAACCTTTTCGAATCCCAATAAGGTTCTCATAACCTTGTTGGCCCCTATCGACCACCTCACAACCCCCTATTGGAAGTGCTTGCATTGGATTTTGACATGGGTTCTAGAATTGGTATCTTTCTCAAATAAGTTGTCCATCTTTTATTTTAAAAGAAACATTAGTGTTTTATGAAGGTTTCAAAACCATCATTGACCTCTAACAAGTTTGTAACAACCTTATTAGAACTAGAACCATCATTCAAAACCTTTTGTTATAAAACTTCATGAAAAGTGACGTTGGTGTGACTATAATTATAACACAAGATAAATACACCAGATCCAACAAATGCTAAGCAATACTTAATTAGTTAAGCTATAATCCCAATGAAATACTTGAAAACTATTAAATTATAAGGAAGCTATTAAACATAAACAACCATAAATGAATAATGAAAACCTACTCTAATGCCCAAAACCTCATCCCATTGGGGGATTGATGTTGCATTGATATGGAATGTCAGACCTTTCCCAGTCCCTTTGATGAAACAAGCTCAAAAGATGGATTCCATTGATGAAAACAAGCTAATATGGATGAAAACTAAGCTAAAGATGGATGGAAATCTAAAATGGATGCAAGATGAATGAAGATGAGTATTCAAATGTGCAACATAACTTTTCTAAAATGGAAGTGGGTCCCTTTCTCATAGAAATGAGGTGTATTTATAGGAGAAAATGGTGAATTAATGGCTAGGGTTGATTTGATCAATCAATGGATGAGATGCAATGAGAGGTGAAGGCATGGATCAAGGATTCTCATCAATGGATGAGAATGCAAGTTGACATGGATCAAAGAGTTAATCAATGGCTCTTATTGATTCAAAGAAGCACACTTCCTAAATTTTAGGAAGTTTGTTAATTTGTTACAAAGGAATATTCCATTTTTTAGTTCAAATGGAGGAATATTCCAAGGAAGTATTCCCTTGCAAGTGGGAGGGTGAGGGAAAATAGGAAATCATATTAATTAAAACAAAGTTTTAATTGTGCAAGTTGAGTGAAATTAGGATACTCATTAAATAATTTATTTATTTATTGAAAGGGGGTCAAATGACATTTAATTCAATAGTTAAGATTATTTAATTAAATGAGAGGATAGAAGGTGTTTAATTTAAATAATTCACATTATCCAATCAAACAAGATGAAATTTAGTGTGAATGGGGATGAATTAGCCAAATAATAATGATCATTTGATTAATATGAGAAATTGATGAATTTAATTAAACAACTAGGATCATTCAATTAAACAGTCGATTAGAAGGTGAATTTAAGACGAAATGGTGTTAGTAATCAAATTCAAGTGTGCAATATCAGTCAGTACAATTTTAAGCACGTCTACATTTTTCCCCTCTTTGAAGTGAGGTACCTGTTACATTGGTTCAAAGACTGATGCTTTTCAAATTAAATTTGTTGCTCAAATAAAAAATAAATTAAAAATTCTTGATTTTTTGAATGCCCCACTATTACCCAGCGGAAGGAATTAAGCTAGTACCTTGCCCCTCGAGAGATTGAGCGAAAATATGAATTTTTGTTTTGATATTGTGAGAAAGGTTTAATATTGATGCAGGAGCAAAAATAAGTTCTGGGACATGAAAATAATCTCAAAAATGTGAAAAACGTCTCAAAATATGCCTCATAGTTCAAAAATTGATGAAACAGGATGAGAATCCCATGTTCCCTCTCAAATTAACACAAAAAACCCTAATGTTTAGGTATAAATATAGGTTGAAGGGTCACTTTTAGGTCATTTGCACTCATAGCTTTAGTGAAACTCTACAATTTTTACTCTGACACCTTGGCCGGGAGCACACCATGATTGAGCAGTATCTTCCAGATTGGGTTTCTTATCAATTTAGGGAGATCCAAGATGTTGTCCCAGATGAGTACAGAGCTATATTTGCACACACCACATGAGAGGCTCAGTGGGGACCACAGATTCCACCCCAGGTGGTAGTTGATGACTTTAGACAGCTTGTGCCCCAACCATATTAAGCATATGTGGGGGGTCATATGATGCAGGTACTACACCTGCATATGATACCTGGTGGTTACAGTTCACACCCATTCACTTGAAAAATCTCGCAGTTGTACAGGTACCCAATAGGGGTAGGGTACGAGGTGCAGACAAAGGATAAGGGAGGGGGAATCAATAGCCTCATCAACAACCTCCTAGAGATGGACACAATGGACAGGTGCTTGGAGACAAGCACGAGAAACAACGACATGATGAATAGGTGTCAAGGCATGTGCCATTAGGACCACCACTGAGACCACCATCCCCACCACGACAGCAACATCAATAGTATGTATAGGGTCCTGATTCGTAGGATGCACAAATTTGAGCACTTACTACAGAGAGGGACTAGCTTTGTCAGCAGGTACAATAGTTGACAGGGGAGCGAGATACATCCCATGTAGAGGTCCAAAGGGTGATAGGTGAGCAGGACTAGGATTGACAACAAATCCAATAGCTCACGATCTAGCTTGCACAGGAGACTGAGCAGAGACAACAGTTGGAGGCTACTGTTGCACACACACAAGGCTAGGTCCCAACACAGATGTACGAAGATGTGATGGAAGAGGCCTCTTATTACCAAACTTTGTACCAAAAGGAAATTCTCAAAGCACGGTGACAACCAGAGTTTGTACAAAGGAGCGAGGTCGATTTGAGTGGTTCAAGAGGTTTCTCAATTGGGAAACCTTCAAGGAGACACTGATAAGACCCGTCACAACACAACAATAGGAAGAGTAGAGGATAGTTTGTGCACTTTTGTGGATATTTTTTGGATGTACAACCCTGATTATTACATGTGTATACATTCATCGGTTGATTTTTGATAGCCTCTTGTATATCTATTTTTGATGATATCGACACATTGACTATAACTTTGTATCATGACATTCATTTTTTGATGAGATATATATGAGATGGCCTGATTTGATCATGATATGATGTTCTATAATTTTGATGTGATGTTTTATTTATTTCATGCTTTATGTTTATGTATGGATGCATGTGTTATGGATGGATGCAGATGTTGATGTTATGGATGTGTTTCTTTATTTATGCATATGATATAATGTGATGTATGATCCATGATGCGATGTTATGTAATATGCAATGTATGATATATATGTTATGGATGCAATGTGATGGATGGTTTATTCTCTTTTTCAGTATCTTTCTATATGGTATGCTATGAGATGGATGCATTTCTCTTTTGTGTATTTCCCATATGACGATGCCATGCTTATGATATGTTGATGATCATGATATGATTATTATGATATGAATATATGCAAGATGTATGTATCCTAATGGTTTTTGGATGCAGGATGTATGTATCCTGATGGTTTGTGGATGTAGGATGGATGCATTGTGATTTTCGTTGACTATCATGATACCATGTTAGCGCAGAAAGAATATAGAAGAATAAGATGAATGGATTAACCATTGATTTCGAGATTGATTCAAAACTCCAACAAGTCTATGAGTCTTCGATACTTTATTAGATATGGTGACGAGATTGATGATTTACTTGTCTTAGGGATTGGGATACTTCATCATTTCATTCCTTATTTTTGATATAGTACATAGATACGATGCATCAAGGTATTGATAACCAAGATGGCTTTGTACCTAGTGTGATGGAATTTGACTCTGCAAATGGTTAGGATAATCCTTTCTCACACTTGACATATAGAAACCTTGTTGGAATGTAGTTTAGAAGCTTAGAACATTTTGGACCAAAGCATACACAATAGTAAACAATCTATTCAAAATGACCTCCCTACACACTTGACAAAGCAAGTATTCGCCAAAGTTATTTTACAAGAATATCCCACAAGAACAATAAATGAAAGATAATGATCAATGTCCCATTCCTTTCTCTCTAAATCATTTTGATAGAAATCATTGAGAGGTCTTTAGAATGGGTCAACAAGATAAATCATAAGAAAAAATCAAAACAAACAGTTAGTGTTATTTATATCTCTTGCCAAAGTAACATAGCTAAGGCAATTTTTGATGATGATGTCCATTGTAGGAAGGATGCATCCTAGGAAATGTTTATCAGATGTTTTGACTAAGACTATTTGTTTGATAGGCCATTGATACAAAGGTTACCAACTTGTTCACTCATGATCTAGACTTTAGATTTTCACATCTAGGTTCACACTTCACAAATTTCCATACTTGTTTCCACTTGTTAATTTTACCAAAGGTTGATGATGATGATCAATTTATTATGGATGGATGTTTATTGTGGGTGAAAGCAAAATAAGATGGATGGTTTTGGACTTTTTGGAGTATTTCAATGTTTTTGGTATTTTACAATGTTTTGAGGCTATTTTTTATCTTTTTGGGTATATGTGAATGTTTAGGTTTTTCAAGTATTTTGAGGTTGTTTAGGATTTTTGAATGTTTTCCAATGTTTTGTGGTTTTCAAAATTTCAAAAAAAAATTGTGTTTTCTGTTGACCAAGACCTAAGAGGGAATGACCTAGGGCCTCAGGGGATTATCAAAGATTAGCCTTGCCTATGTTATACTTGCAAAGACCACATAGTTTGACCGACTTTGACCAATAACCATTTATTGATGAAATATGAGCACTGATGGATTGTCAGTTTGTAATGACAGAATCCTAAAGACGAACCTAATGCCTCGAGGGTGCATTGATATGGCCTCGCCTATGTTCAAGCTCATAGACAACATAGTTCGACATGGTGTTATTTTTTATTTTCTAATGTTTTGACCTATTTAGGGATTTTGACGTTATTTGGATGTTTTGGATTTTGAATTTACAACTTTTCAAATGTTTTTTGGATTTTTGGCTTTTATGGATTTTGATGCTTTTGCAAAAAAAAATTTGGATTTTGATGAGGTTTTCAAAAAATTTAGGATTTTCTAAGAGATTTTGAGAATAACCTTAAGATATACAAGAACCTGATCCAATACAAGCATAGACTAATTTTCCCTAGTGTGATGTGATAGACTACCTTGATATAGGTAGGACAAGCTGACCTTAGGAATGTTCTAGGTAGTACTAAAGGGGAATATGATACTTATGTAACACCCAGCTATGATATGGACGTGGATGGGTGATCGAATAAATAGGATTAGTGGATGTGACTGGCGGATGTGATAGATGGTGAAGCAGGATAAGAGGATGAGCCAATGTTGGATGGAGAGTGCTTATTTATGTGACACACCTATTTGCCAAGTTTTCACCAAGGTACTTGCCCAAAGTTCCATCAAAGTGGTTGTCATTAAAAGATGATTTTTTTCTTTACTGTTTTCAATCTTTTTTCTTATTCTTTTGGATTTTTGTTAGTTTTTTTATTTTTTTGGATTTTTCGGATTTACACCCTTCAAGCCTAGGCATAAAAATTTTTGAGATGCAAATTGTTGATGGGTTCCTACAAGGTTTCTCCTTCAAACATTGATAACTGATAGGCTCTTGAACCATAGATTGCTATGACGACAAATGGTCCTAACCAATTAGGCTTGAACTTCCCTTGTCTATCTTGATTTGGCATGTTCTTTTGATTCTACTTAAGGACAAGATCCCCACCAGGAAGGACTAACTCTTGATTTTCTTGTCATAGATCCTTTTTAGTTAGTTTTGGTATACCTGTAAATGATTCAAAGCATCAAGATGACACTCATCCAGGAACTCTAACTCATTCAACCGAGACACCCTGTATTCTTCATCAGTGATTAGATTTTGTAGTGATACTCTCAGCGAGGGGAGCTTGAACTCAATGGGTAGGATGGCTTCAAATCCATAGACTAGGGAAAAGGGGGTTACACTTGTATGCATGTGGATACTAGTTCTATAAGACCATAAGGTGGGATTTAATTGTAGATGCCAATCACATCTAGCTTCATTGACCGTCTTCTTGAGGATTTTAAGAATGGTTTCATTTGAAGCCTCAAATTGACCATTACCTTCGAGGTAATAGGGAGTAGAGAGCTAGTGTTGGATGTTGAATTGTTGGCATAACTCTCGTACATCCTAATTTTTGAAGGGTGTTCCATTATCTGAGATAATGGCTTGTGGAACACCATAGTGACAAATAAGGTAGTTTAGGATAAATTTGGAGATTTTTTTCCCCATAATGTAAGTCATAGGGATAGCTTCCACCCACTTTGTAAAGTACTTAGTGGTCGTTATGATGAACTTGTGACCATTAGACGAGGTGGGGGTAATCTTTCCTATGAGGTCGAGTCTCCAATGCGAGAAAGGAAAAGGTGTAACAATCAGTTGGAGTTCTTGAGCTTGAGCATGGATAAGGTCCCCATGCTATTGACATTGTATACACCTCTTCACAAATTCATGAGCCTCTCATTCCATGGTTGGCCAGTAATACCCCATCCTCAATAGTTTCTTAGATAAGGTCATACCACTAGAATGTGAACCACAAATTCCTTCGTGTACTTCTGTTAATGCAGTCAAGGTTTCATCTTGGTCGAGACATCGTAATAATGTCCCCTCGATACTTTGACAATACAAGGTATCATCTAGGATAACAAATCAGGACACTTTCTTAACAAAGGTTTTCTTAAGGTTGGAAGTGATGTTAGACGAAAGGATACCTCTGTTTAGATAGGTGAAGATGTCATGATACCACGAGGAACCGGGACCAATAATTTCACACACAAATTTGGATTCAAGGATCTCGAAAGTCGGTATGAGAAGTTGCTCTACAAAGAATTTGCATTAAAGAAAGTTGTGCAACATGTTTAATAAAAACCCAATGGAACTGTCATGGAATTAGCTACTTGGTTGTTAACACGAAGGATTTTCTCAAACATTATATTGATGAAGAAGTCTATGAGATTTTCTACCATCTTCTTGCAAGGTGTGGACTTATCATCTTTGGTATGATAATCGTCATTGACTTGTTTTATAACCAGCTGTGAATCTCCATAGACCCTTAATCCCATGATTTTCCATTATGTCACAATTCTCAATCCTATTATAAGAGTACTCAAAAATGTTGTTTGTACAAGGAAAGGATAGCCGGTATGATTTGGGAATAAAATCATCTTGTGGGGTGATAAAGAGAATGCTTGCGCCTAATCCGTGTTGGGTGTGTGATCCATCAAAGTACATCTTCCATTGATCCACTACGTTGAGGAAAAACACTAACTCATCATGAAACTCATATACCAATTGATTCTCTGCATAGATGGGTGACTTTGCTAGTTGGTCTGAAATTACCTGTCCCTCGATAGCCTTCTGTTCTACATACTCTATGTTAAATTTTTCTAAGGTCATTACCCATTTAGCCGTTCACCCAATTAAAGTTTCCTTGGACAATAGGTATTTCAATGGATCAATCTTAGCAATGAGCTTGATTTGATATGAAAGCATATAGTGTCTAAATTTTTATGAAGCAAAGATTACTACTAGGCATGCCTTTTCGATGGATAAGTAATTCATCTCATATCCCACTAAAGTCTTGCTGATATAATAGATTTCTCTCTCCTTTCCTGTTTCATCATGTTGGGTAAGAAGAGCATCTAATGCTACTGATGTGGCTAAGATGTACAAGATCAAAGGCTTGTTCGGTATTGGTGGCACGAGGATTGGAGGTGTAAGTAGATAATCCTTAATTTTTTGAAAGGATTTATCATATTTCTCATCCCACTTATATGTTATCCCTTTGTGGAGAAGGTGAGAAAATCCTGGGGTGGATCTTGTCTGACATTTTCACTATGAATCTCCTGATAGATTGTAATCTTCCTTGTAGACCTCACATCTATTTTAATGTTTGTGGTGGCTCCATGTCTAGAATTTCTTTAACCTTGATTGGATCTATCTCGATCCCTCTTTGTGACACTATGTACCTAAGGATCTTGCCTAATGTGACCCCAAGACACACTTTTTCGGATTCAATCATACCTTGTATTCTTTGAGCCTGTCAAATATTGGTCCCAATACCTCTATATGCTCCTTCCTTCTCTTTGACTTAGTTAGAATATCATCCACGTAGTCTTCAACAGTTTTGTGGATCATTTCATGAAAGATTAGGGTCATCGCCCTCTAATAGGTTTCTCCAACATTCTTTAACCCAAAGAACATCGTATTCCAATAGTATGTTCCCCACAGACACATGAATGATATTTTGTGTTGGTCCTCCTTAGCAATCATGATTTGGTTATAACCTGAAAATTCATCCATGAGCATGACAACATTTCATGTCCAACGGCTAAATCGACAATGATATCGATGTTTGGAAGAGAAAAGTCATCTTTCAAACATGCTTTATTTAAGTCCATGAAGTCAGTACATATTTTGATGCCCCCAATGGGTTTGGAGACTAGCATTAGGTTGGAAACCCACTCAGGATAGTCTATTGGCTAGATAAATCTAACGTCAAGGAGCTTTTGTAATTCTAGTTTAATGAATAATGTTATCTAAGGGTACATCTTTCTTAGCTTCTGCTTTACTGGTTTTACTTCAGGATAAACTACTAGGTGGTGTACAACCACTTCAGTATCGAGTCCAAGAATATCTATGTAGGACCATGCAAACTTTGCCCTTTGCTCTTCATCTAATAATGATTTTGCATAGAAGGTTATCTTAGGTGCCTCTTCCGTCCCCACATTCACTGAAGTATCTTTCACTGCAAGTATTTCTGATTTCTTTGGATGCATTTCACTAAGAGGAAGATTCAATCCCTCATCCTTCGACACCTCATAGAGGTTTTCACTGTTGGATGCGTCCTTTCTTTTTACTATTTTGTGATAAAAAAGTGCCACAATATGGTTTTCACTTAAAGATATACATGTCATTCTCATGTGATTTATTTTTTGGTTGAGGGATTTAATCGTCTCCTCGTAGTACACCTATGTATCTAGCTCTATGTCAAACCCTACTTTATGATCCAAACATGGAAAGTTGCTATAGAGTCCCATAAATTCGAAGATCACTTCATCATTTTTGAACACATCCAAAATTGGTGGTCCTTGTTGGTCCCAATTGATTAGTTGGGGGTATACTAGCTTTAGTTCAAAGATTTGGTTGTTTGGGGTAAAGGATGTTGTGGTTATCATGAAGATGGAGGTATCCTCAAACAAGTCAATGACATCAAGGGGAAAGTCATCAAGGGTATTATCACGCGATGTAGGTAACCAAGAGGAAGCTTCGGCCTATTTATTATTAGAATTACCCCTCCCAAGAAGGGTCACCTTGCTAGTGGTACATCCAAAGCCAATATTCTTTGGTCATTTCTCAAGAGTGAGGGGTTCTAGCAAACCATTGTCGTTTTACCCTAGCTTTTCATTCTTGTTATACCCCCACCCCATCATTAGCCATAATCCTTTGTTATCATCTTCCATTGGAAGAACAGGCATGGGTAGGTTATCTCGATATAGAAATTTGGATACATCTTCTTTATTGATAACCTCTTTGTTCAACTCTCCCCACTTGGTGAAGGTGGTGGATGCTACCTTCATTGTTTTAGCTACCTTGTTGATAGGTTGGGGTTTCCCGTGAGATTTAGGAGAAAGAGGTAACTCTCCTAACACAAAAGAATATGTTATCCTTGATCACTACCTTGATGTTAGGTATGTTTAGCATAATGAATTTTTTAGATTCTAATGTAGAAGCTAAGGAACATGTGTCAACAAATGAGGAGGATGTGGGACCTTCATCATTTTTTGGTACTTGTGGGATTTTGTAGAATTTGGCTTCGAGGTTCTTACAATAGTAGAATGGCTAGAGATCACCATGGATGGTAACTTATTTTTCCTCAAACAAAAATTTGACACATAAGTGGTGCGTGGAAGCCACAACTTGCATGGCATGGATCCATGGTCAACCTAGAAGAATGTTGTAAGGAAGCTCAATATCGAGCACTTAGCATGTGGTTTCAGCAATGACGGGCCCTACTTAGATAGGTAGCTTGATTATGACTTGAGACACCTGTTCTTGATCATCATAGGCCCTTATGGTTACACCCTTTGTCTTTTCAATAACATCCTTTGAGTAACCCAAGTTTCTAACTAACTGAAGGGTACAAATGTTTAAACCAACACCTCCATCCACCAGTACTCTTTTAACTTTATTCTTATGAACAATGACCTTAAGGTGCAAAGTGTGATTGTGTGATGGTTGTGTTGGGAGATCTTGTTTTGAGAAGGTAAGAAGATGGGGAGTGGTGATATGTCCTATCATAGCTTGAGATTTCTCAATATCAATATTCTCAAGTAAGAAGGAAGTTGATAAGGCCTTTTCTAATATATTCCTATGTGTAGGGGATAGCTTCAACAATTATAAGATGGAGATCTGGATAGGGGTTTTCTTTAACTGGTCTAGGAGACTGTAGCCACTAGGGTTTGACATTGGAAGTGTAGGTTGTGCCCTAGGTTGTGATGAAGCTCCTTGGATTGTGACCTTTCCATGTTATGTGGTGACTCCACACTCTACACTAGGTCCTTTGATGGCGACAACTGATATAAAATTGTCACAAGATGCGACCACATTGGTATATACATGACCCACATTAGTGTAATCTTTCCCCTTGCCATTGGTGTTTCCCTTTCTATGATCTGGCATGGGGTTCTTGTATATCTTTAGGTCTTGGTTACCTATTGGTTGATCGACAAACACATCCCCATTTTTTATGAGATCTTGGATAATTATTTTTTAACTTCATACAACTCGCCATTTTATGTCCTTTGATCTTGTGGAAATCGCAAAGATCCTTTTCGTTATACCATGGTGGTTTAACTTGAGTTTCTTGATAGTTTTTGTAGTTCATGGGTGTGATTGGGTTTGAGTGCATTGACTTCTACATGACTGCTTCAATGGGTTCCCCCAATGGTGTGTATTTACACTTTTGTGGGTAGTTATCCTTGGGGGTGGTCCTCTTTGTTGTGTGTTGCATTGTTGATTTGGTTGTTTGGTGGTGGTGTGATTGTTTGTTGTACACTTAAATGTTGTGTGTTGTTTGGTTGATTGTTGGTTTTTCTGGGAGCACTTAGGACTACTTTAGCATCAATGACACCATCATTAGTTACATTCTTGTTCTTAGCCCATACGCGGGGCTTGTTGTTAAAACTAGTAGATGGTCAGTTGTCTTTATACGCTTGTGTGGTTCCCTGTGCAATTATGGCTCTCTTGATGTTAAGGACCCTAGGGATAAGCTCATGATAGGATGTGACACATTGTATTTTTAATTGAAAGGATAGGTCTGTGTTTGCATTGGAAATGATGATTCTTACTTGTTCTTCAGAAATAGGCCATTTGCTCTTGCTAGATCTCTAACTCCACCTTTGTAGGAAATTCATGAAGGATTCTCCCTTTTTTTGCTTTAGGGTGTACAACTCTTCCAAGCTCACATCCATGTATAAGTTGTAAGAGAAATGGTCTATGAACCTATCAATTATTTGTTGGAAGATTTGAATTCTTGAAGGAAACTATGAGAACCAATCTATTGTTGGGCCTCCCAAACTAAATGGGAAAAGGTGCATTAAGTAGGAATCATTGTGAGCAACTTCCATACATGATACGTGAAACTCTTTGATATGATCCATCGGATTTCCCCACCCTCTATATTTATCAAATTTTGGGACTTCAAATCTGGGTGGGAAAGGTATCATCGCGATGTTCCTATCAAATGGGTATGAGCACAAGTTTTGTTGCGTGTGTGGTTTCTTTGTTTTCCCCATTTGAATGTCTTGGATTTTTTGTGTGAGTGCCTTAATTTGTGATGACAAATCATCTTGAGGATTTGGTGGAGGAGCATATGTGGTATAGTATGGGATGGTAGATGAGTTGTAGGTGGGATTTCAATATGGGGGGTGTTGTATGGTGTTTGGGGTGGATTTTTTTTATTGTGAAGGTGATGGTGATAGTGTTGGAGGTGTGAATGCTCCTTGTACACTTGGGTTTATGATATTTTGTTGCATGTTGGTGTATTATTGGGGGTTGTAGTACAAGCCTTGTTGTTGTTGCTATTGTTTTTGCACAAGCACTTGTTGTTGTTCAATGTATTGTTGTGCTTGCAACACTTGTTGTTGGGCTTGTTGTTGATGTGCAAGCAATGCTTGTTGTTGGGCTTTTTGTTGTTGTTGTTGTTGTTGTGCAATCAATGCTTATTCATGAGCTTGTTTTTGTTGTACAAGGCTTGTGCTTGAGCTTTTTGTTGTTGTAATGCTTTTTGATAGGATTTTTGTGCTTGTAATTCTTTTTGTTGCAACTCTTGTTGTTGGGCTTGTTGTTGCTGCAACACTTGTTGATAGGCTTGTTTTTTTGTAAAGCTTGGTGTTGGGCTTATTGTGCTTGCAATGTAGAAGTGTTTTGACTTTGGGGTATGTGAGGTAGATTTTGAGGGATTGTGGTGGGAGTGAGTTGTGGGTTGATTTGATTGTGGGGTGGTTGTTGGGTGATGATATTTTGAGGGTTGTTTTGTGCTATCATTCCTTGCAAAATTTCTGATTGGGGTGGAAGAATGTAGGTTTGGGGTCCCATTTGATTTTTCATGGCTTGGGGGACCAATGGTTGATTTGGTACCACTTGATGTTGCGATATCAATGCCATGCTTTCGATTAATTGGTTGGAAGGATTACCTTGAATGTTGTGATGTTGAGGGTTCCCTTGTATTTTATTTTGGGCCAAGGTATTACCTTGGTTGATGGGGTGCATGACCAATGGGTTTCCTCGATTTGGATTCCTGATAAGTGGGTTTTATATTTTTTATGGGTTGGATTGAGTGGCTTGTGGAACCAATTGATTTAATGGGTCAATTGGGTGGTTGGATGAAGATTTCCCTTGTTGTGTTAAGGGTTGACCTTGGATGAAGGTGCTTACTTTCCCTTGTTCCACATGGGGTACTTGGCTCACATTACTTTGTGTAACATTAGGAACACTTTGGGTACTTGTGGTGGTGGAAGAAGATGGTTGTGCACGAAAAGTTGAGGTTGTTGTTGTGTTATGGAAGGTAAGTGGTTCGTGTGGCTATAGAGGGTGTTTGGGAATGGTGGTGGAAGAATGTGGTGGGGCACCAAATGTTGGTGTCCAATTTATGTTTTGTGGAAGGTTGGTTTCTTGTGTACCCAAAAGTGTGTTGCCTCATAAATTGGGAGCGAGACCAAGGTTGGTTCCAATTCTAGTTGCAAGACTATAAGTCAATGGTTGACTTGGTGGTGATGACTGGTGGATTGATTCATACCTTGTTCCATGGGTTGTGTGATGGTAGCTAGATAAATTGAAACCACATTTTGTAAGGGTTGTTCCCTAATCGTGTCAAAATCGAATGTTGAAGGGAATTTAGCCCCTTTCTTTTGCTAAAGCTAGCATGTAATATTGTGTAGGGTTATTTTCCATCAAAGTGTTGATGATATGAATTGTTTTAGGATCTTTTTGGTACTCAAGCAACACCTCTATAGTAAGCTCAAGTGGATTCTTCATGATATATTCTACTTCATACCCCATGTCTAGTGGATTTGGTGGTTGTTGTGATGGGGTAGAGTGGCTCCTAGGATCAAATTCTTGTTGGGTAGTATTGTTATCTACTGAAATTGCACCCTTATCAAGTTGCAAAACTTGATGCTTTAGAGAAACATGGGAACTTTCCAGGTTGTGGGTCACCTAAAAATGGAAAATAACCTCTGGAGAAGGTCGACTTCCTTTGTGTTATCACCTAACTACTTATCTTTGTAAGGAAAAGAGTAGAAGGAGAATACTTAAAAAATTAAAACTGATGGAAACACTATTTCTATGGTGATACACCAAATTGACAAGAGCAATGAGACACTCAAGTTATACTTGAATATTGATGATGGATATGGGACTGCACAACAAGTTTCTGTAGATTATGCATAAGTATTTTCACAAATAGGTTTGACATGCACACACTTTTAAGAAGGAAAAGCAATTTTTCACAAATTAAAAGCTCATGTGCAATTCAGTAAACACAATTTGTAATCTGCATAATACAAATTTTGCAAAGAGAGGCATGCTAACATGAGACAAAGCTATAAGGAAATAGGAAAATTTCACAAAGTAGCTTGATCAATCACGTGAAAATGCACAATATTTTACAAGAACTAGAAGGAAAATTGAACATCAATGGTAACCAAGGTAAATTCTATATATCATGCTCCAAATTCCAAATGAGTTACAAAGCATACATCAGTTGAGAAAGGATTTACGAAAAATCACTGACTCTCCAAAATGCATAATCAGAACCCCCCTTTTTTACAAAGAGGAAAAAATGCCATATATAATAAAAGTGTTGGCCCCTGCCCTAGGGCTTACAAAAATGAATCAGTTGCTGAAAATGTCGGCCCTCAGATCTTTTGGAATACAGTTAATGATGCATTCAATGTGCATCCCTTTGTCCATGTCGGTGAAAAGATCACCCTCAAGAGTGGCCTTCAGATCTTTTGCAACAATCGCATTAACTTCTGGCCCACGTGTCCACCCTCGAACCTCGTTAGAGTTGCTTTGAATGTTCTTGAGCGACATCATAAATGTCGATCTACCTTTTCTAGTAGACACCACAGTTGTCACTGAGACTCATAGTTTCTTTCCTTTCGGTTTTTCTCTTGCTCTAGATCCTTCTGTGAGTTGACCCCCCTAAGAGATAGCATCCAACTTTCATGTTAGATCCGAACACCATTGTTTACCGAGCTGATCCATCGTATTTGATCTCAGAGTAGATCCATGTCATATATAGTCTATTGATCTTCTTCCCACCGGTCAAACTACCATGGTTCACCTTTAGCCTCCTCTGATTGGTTGAACAGACACCACGTAGGATCCTCAGGCGGTCAAAGGTTATTCCTACAGAATCGCATGTCAGTGAGACACTAGATGTGTCTCCCCGATGCCACAATGCTCCACAGCAGCTATCGACATAACTTTCCACTATCGGCGAGACTTCATAGAGAGTGGAAAAATTTATACCGATGTCATAGATTGTCGTCCAGACTATTGGCAAGATATATTACTTTCGGCAAGAGGTCTTTCCGAAAGAACCTGACAGTAGATAGCATTCAAACCAAACCATCAGCAAGAGTCTCATAGATGCTCAGCATGAACACACCCATCGGCAAGACAAACAAGTTGAGACAAGGTCTCAGCGAGCTCCTATCGGTTACACCGAAGAGTTAAAACCATCGACGAGACATCACGAATCGGCAAGACATCATACCGATCCCCCAAAAGTTAAACCATTGTGCTCTTCCGTCGGCGAGACATCCGCATTCGGCAAGACATCATAGCGAGCTCAAAACACCACGCTGAAGGCCCCATCCTTTAGCAAGACTCCTGCGAGTCAGGAAGACTTTACCCCAAACTCAAAACTCTATGCCGAAGGCACAATCCTTCGGCAAGACATTCCCTGACACCGGCCGTTTCGGCGACACTTCGATCATTTCAGTGAGACTCCACCCTATCGGCGAGACCTCACCCCAAACACATCCTTCTTTGGTGGGGCTTCCTCTAGTTAGCAAGACATTATGTCGAACCCAAAAATCTTTCGGCCAGACTTCCACCTTTCGGTGAGATGTTATAGCGAGCCCCAAATTTCTCCCCGACGTCGACCGTTTCGGCGAGACCACCGATCATCGACAAGACATCACGTCAAAGCTACAACCTTTTGGGGAGACTTCAACCTGTCGGTGAGACATCTCCCCGAGCTCAAAACATTACGCTGAGAGTTCCATTTATCGGCCAGAGGTCAAAATGAAGGTAAGCCACTCTCCCTGACGCTAACCTTGTGAACAACTATTGGTGGGACTTCCTCGGTTGGGGAGAGATAGAAAACTTCATGGTGACCAAAATGTCTCAGCGACCTGAGGATTTAAAATGAATATAGCACAATAGCCAGTCGACAAGACAACTGGAGGGTCTCACCGACTTTCTTCTTTGAGGAGTTCTATACCAGGTTCGACTAAGGCATACCATCCAACAGACTTTCTTGTGAAATAGCATCAAATGTATGATTTAAGCCTTGATGCATATATTCCTCCATTTGGCTTTCATGAACACTTGAAAACATAGGTTCCCCTACCTAATTAAGCCCGCAGGTGAAAATCGGGTAACATTTTTGGCGACCTTTGCTAGATGTTTGCCTGCTAAACATGAAAATCAGTAGCTTAAGCTTGTCCATTGGGCTCAGAGTCACTTAGTAAAAACTTAGAAATAGACCTAGAGCAGTTTTGTACATGGCTGCAACTCACTTGAGACTCATAGAACATAACAGGTTGCCAGAAACTTGTTGAAACAGGAGAAACTGAAGTGAAACTATTTACTATGCTGGAATAACACTTAGGGAATGAAACAACAACTAAACTAAAGTGCATAAGCACTTATTGAAAGCATAAAACCTAACCTAATATGTACAATGACAAATCATACCTCAAAACAACTTTTGAGGTGAATCCCATTAACTGGGATTGGTAACTTTTCTCCATCCATGTTTGATAACTAGAATGCATTATGCTCCTTGCATTCAATAACAACAAAAGGGCCTACCCAGAAATGGTCCAATTTTGTATGTTTTCCTAGACCACTCTTTAGTACATCCCACTTGAGAACAATATCACCTTCCTTGAAAACTTTGGTTGTAGCTTTCTTATCAAATGTTTTCTTCATTTGGAGCTGATGATACTCCAAAATTTTCATTGCTTTGTCTCTTGATTCTTCGAGCTCCACGAGCTCTGCATATCTCACAGAAATTGGGTCATGTTCTTCATACATCTCCAACTGGTGAACAATGTCTAGAGTTGGAAGCTATACAGATAGAGGTAATCTGGCCTCTTTACCATAAACGAGTACATATGGTGAATTACCAACTAATCTTTTAGGGGTTATTCTATCTACCCAAAGTGAAGATTTCAATGTGGTATGCCAAATTCTTTGATTCTCTTCCATAGTCCTCTTAATGATTCTGATTAGATTTTTATTTGTACTTTCAGCTAATCCATTACCTTGCGGGTAATAATTGGAGGAAGTATTTAAATGAATTTCTTGTTTAATAGCCAAATCTGTGACTCTTAATCCAACAAATGCAAGAGCATTATCTGAAATGATGGAGTCATGAACTCCAAATATGGTGATTATATCTTCATAAAAAATCAAAACTGAAGATTTATTTGCTTCTTTCAAAGTTGTTGCCTCTGTGCATCGTGTGAAATAGTCTGTAGCAGTAAGCACCCACTTGTGACTAGCACTAGATGGTGGATTAATTGGCCCAATAAAGTCAATGTCCCATCTCATGAAGGGCTACTCTACCTGAATTGGATGTAAAGGCATAACCAACAACTTTTCCTTTCTTGCAAATAAAGCACATTTAATACACTTCCTTGACCCTGCATATGCATCTTTAAACAAGTTGGGCCAGTAGTAACTAGCTCTCATAATTTTCCAAGTAGTTGTCCTTGGAGCAAAGTGACCTTCTAAAACTCCATCATGAAACTCATGAAGTACCTTTTATGTTTGATCAACATCAATGCACCTTAATAAAACACCATTCAGATCTTTCCTGAGAAGAATATTATCAATGAGGACATAAGGAATTGATTGCAATCTAAAGTATCTTTGTTTTGCTCTGTCTAGACCTGGTGGACATTCACCAGTACGAAGAAAGTGCGTCATTTCTTGAACCCAACTTGCTATTAATGCAGGTGCAACACCTTGAACATTTTGAGGTTCATCTGTATTAGCTAAAACAACACCAGTTTCTGATTTCTGTACATCTTCACAGGTTGAGGCAAGTTGCTCACAAATTCCTCTACCTCTGACAAGTTTTGTGATGTTGATGTCGACATCAAATTCCATTACTTTTGTGATCCACCCTGCTCTTTTCTCACACAGATCTTTGTTTAATAGAAATTCCTTCACACTTGGGTGTGCAACTAGAATATGAATTTTGTTGTTTGAAACCAAAGGTTTAAACTTCTTTAGGCTTCTGATCATAGCGAGAACATGTTTCTCAACAAATGTACATTTCTCTTCATAATCAACAAGTCCTTGACTAAAGAAAGCTATTGGCTACTCTAAATTATCGCTGTTTTTTTTAACCAACATAGCATAAATTGAACTAACACTGCCAAAAGCATATAAGAAGAAGTCTTTAGAGAAATATGGATTTACCAGTGTTGGAGTTGATGCTAAAGCTTCCTTGATTTCTTCAAAACTACATTTTGCTTCTCTAGTCCAACTGAAAATTGCATTCTTTTTAAGCATGGCAGTCAAGGGTTGTAGCAAATTTGCAACATCAGGAATGAATCTTCTTAAAAAGTTAATTCTCCCTAAAAATCTCTACAATCCTTTCTTGTGATTGGGTAATGGCAGTTCAAGTATAGCTTTAACTCTTTCAGGGTCAATGGTAACTCTATTTTTTGACACTATGTGACCTAACAGTTTACCTTCATGAACTACAAAAATACTCTTTGTCGGATTGAGAGATATTCCATATTCTCTACATTTTTCAAAAACTTGCTTGAGATGTGACAAGTGTTCATCTGCATTCTTTGAATATACAGTTATGTCATCTAAGTAAACTAGCAAAAATTTCTGAATTAAATTTTGAAATGCCATATCCATGGCACGCTGAAAGATGGCACCAGTGTTAGATAAACCAAAAGGAATTCTCTTGTAAGCCATAGTGCCCCATTTTGTTGTAAATATTGTTTTATACTGATCCTCCTCTTTGAATAGAATCTGGTTATAACCAGAATATCCATCCAGAAGAGAAAATCTCTTTGAACCAGCAACAACTTGGAGAATTTGTTCCATAGACAGTAAGGGATAATGATCTTTCAGAGATGCTCTGTTAAGGTCTCTAAAATCTACACATAATCTTACCTCACCATTATTTTTTCTAACCAAAACAAGGTTAGAAACCCAGGATGTGTGTTTAATTGGAAACACAATACCCCCCTCAACTAACTTGGTCAACTCTTTGATCATTAAAGGTTCGAGCTTGGGGTTCAAGGGTCTCTATTTTTTTCTAATAGGCTTGGCTCCAGGTTCTAACTCAATGGTATGTTGTGCAATATGAGGATCAAACCCTTTCAAATTAGAATATTTCCAAGAAAAAACATCATGATACTCTTGGCATAAAGCAGTGAAAGCTTTCTTATCTTTAGCTAAACAAATTTTACCTAATTTGAGAATCTTACCTTTAAAAATTTCAACTTCCTCATAATGATCTTCTTTGACTTGAATGCCAACTTTTCTCTTCTTAAGCTGATCATCAAAATTGAATATGGATTCCAAGGTAACCAACCCTTTGGGAAGTTTATTTGTCTTCAGCTGTATTACTTGATCATCATACTACTGTTTAATCTTTTCCTGGTTCACTATAGAAAATTGATCTTCTTGGAGCAGAAAGGTTAAAACCTATTCATCACTTTCAAATACCTGCCAGTTAATGTTGTTATCAGGAATTGATGGTCTGATAACCACCTTAACATACTGTTGTATTTTGTCTTTTTTAATATCGCCTGGGATATCAAACTATGCTCCAATTGTTGCAAGTCTATCAACATGCTTATTCTGATTTCGTGGAATAGAAATCAGATTGAAGGCATTAAATTCTTCAATTATGTTCCATACTCTGTTTCTGTAAGACTTCAAAGCATCATTCTTGGCAACATTCAGCCCCCTAACCTGGTTAACTATCAATTCACTATCTCCATAGACTTTCAAACAGTCAATTCCTCTTTTCCTTGCCCACTCAAGGCCTTGAATGAGTCCTTCATACTCAACACTATTGTTAGAACATGCAAAAACAAAATGAAAGGCTGAAAAGTACTTATCACCCTGTGGAGAAACCAACATTGCACCTCCACCTACTCCATTTTTGCTTCTGGAACCATCAAAAAACATTTCCCAGAGTTCACTTTGTTGTTGCAACAACTAATATGTACCCTTTTCAAGGTTTGGAACCTCTGCATCAGGTTCAAGCATCACATAATTACCCATACTGGCATCTTGAATAAGGTCTTCAAGACTATCCAACACATTTTCAACTGCCCATTCGTGTAATAGCACATCAAGAACAACTTCTGTTTGAAGTTCTTGAGTGGTAGCCAGCTCATTGTCAGTAAAAACAACACAATTTGTGTCTGCAACAGTAGGAACAACATTGATAGGACTTGGGTTATATGGCTCAATGTGATCTTTAGCCAACTTTTTAGATTTAATGGTAACTTTGGTTCCATATCTAGTCCTAAACAACATATGTGACCAGTCAGCTGACACATAACCTCCTATTTTAGTTGTAAAGTCTCTTGAGAGACACAAAGAAAAGAAAGGTGGGAGATCTACAATGCATATGTCCTGAAGAATTGAAAAGTTTAGACAAGAATGAAGGGTAAGACTCAAGCCTTTAATAACACCCAATGTATTAACAGAGGTACCATCCAATTGAATCACTCCTTTCTCTAAAGGTTGATACTTTAGTCCAAGTTTATCAGCAATTTGCTTTGGCATTACAAAGCTATTAGCTCCACTATCTACCATACAGTTATGAACTAACTTATCACCTATGATTACAAACACATAAAATGGAGGTGGTTTGACTTCTTTTCCTGCCTCTTTGCTGGGTGGTTTATCATTTTCTTGAGGATTATTTGTCAGCACAGTTCTAACTTGGCCCATTGGAGACTCAGATTCATCAGATATTTTCAAACTTGACAAGGCTAACTGTAACACATTTTTTTGACCTGGGATAGCTAATGAATCCCACATAGACATCGTAACATTCATCTTTTTCATACTATCAATAATATTATAGAGTACAGTTGGGTTCACTTTATGATATAACTTTATGCCAGCATGATCAACTTACAAGTGTGGCTGCTCCTTAACTGGGAGTTGTTGATTTCTTTGTAAACCACGAGTCACTTTAGATGTAGATGGTTCTGTAGCTGTTGATTTTCCTTTATCAGTTGCTTGATCAAGCTCAAAAGATCTTTTCTTCACCCTTGTGTTAGCTACAACTGGAGAATTATCTACATTCAATCCATAGAATTCTTCACCTTGCCAGTTAAGTAGGGTAGTATCATTGGTAAGCTGATCTTGGTGTTGTGGAGATGCATGATTGAGTGCATTATGTTGTGAACTTGAGGCATTCTATACCATAAGTGTTTGATTAATAAGTCTGTTTGAGAAAATGACCTGATTGTGAGGTTGGTTACAAGGGTAGCACCACTCATAATCTACTGCTAAGTTGTTTTGAATAGGGACAAGATCCTTAACTGCACTAACAGGTGCTGGAGCATAAGCCTGAAAAGGTCTAGTATTTACACTCTGTCTTGGGCCCTGGTAGTTGCCTTGATAAGCCTGTCTATTACCTTGATATTGTTGTTACTGACCTGAATTCTACTGTTGATAAGGCCTATTAAATGATTGCTGCTTTTTCAAGCTCACAAGCTTATTACCAAAAGTCTGTAATAAAATTTTGATCTCCTGTAACTCATTTGAAGATCTTGAAACATCAGTTTCTTATGTTATAGCAGCTGGAACAACAGCTGATGTTGTTGGAATAGGTGGCAAAGGTGCAAAAGGTGGTATCTGTAAAGAAATATTTGAATGAATATCTGGAAATATAGGCATTGGTGGCCTAGGAGCAATTTTACCAGCTTGTATTAGGTTGTTTTCAGATCTGATTGCTACTTCAAATGCATCTGGTAGGGAAACACCCCCCATTGATTGTATCATAACGGCTATATCGCTGTTAAGGGCCTTCAAAAAGTACAAAAATGTATATTTTGGAGGTGGTCTCACTGTTGCAGGGATTCTATCCCAGGTTATTTGAAATCTGAAATTGAAATCATTCATTTGCTCCTAAGGAGCTCTCTTAATCGTAGTTAATTGCTCCAACAAAGACAAATTATCAGACCTGTCCTGAAACTGCCTATGTAATTTGTCACCCAACTCATCCAAGGTGGAAATTGAACCTACTCCAAGACTCCTGAACCACTGTAATTCTCTTCCTTTGAATGATGTTGCAAGTAGTCTTACAACTACGTCTTCTTGTGTGATATGGTGCACACCACATAGGGAAGCAACATCTCGTATATGTTCAATCAGGGTAGTCTGATCTTCCCCCATGAAAATTGGCAAGATCTTCAAAGCTGACATTGGAATGTCATTGTGCTGTGCCAAATTTAATGGACTACCTCCATTAAATGGCATAAAAGGCTAATTTCTGGGAGCAGCCATTTGTATAGTAAGAGGTGGATTTACTTGCACTCTAGGTGAAACAAAAAACGGGACAACAATATGAGATCTCACAGATGGAGGAGTAGATTTAGTTCTTCTGGAATAGATAAATATTGTCCTTGTCCTTTCTGTTACCCTACATTTTCTCCTTGGTGGGGAAAGTTGTAATATTCAAAAGGAACTGAGCTGCTCCTTGTCTGAACTCTTCTCATAAGTTGTAAAAGCATTGATTTTGAAGTTCTTTCTCCCAAGTGGAGTCGCCAAGTATGCAAAATGACTTCGGTAAAGTCTGAAACTTGCTAGTTGCATACCAAACCAACAATATAATGTGGAATTGGTCCCACTGGGCATGCCAAAAACTATTATCTACTGAAATTGCACCCTTATCAAGTTGCAAAACTTGATACTTCAGAGAAACATGGGAACTTTTCTAGGTTGTGGGCACCTAAAATTGAAAAAGAACCTCTGGAGAAGGCCGGCTTCCTTTGTGTTATCACCTAACTACTGATCTTTGTAAGGAAAAGACTAGGAGAATACTTAAAAAATTAAAACTAATGGAAACACTATTTCTATGGTGATACACCAAATTGACAAGAGCAATGAGACACTCAAGTTACACTTGAATATTGATGATGGATATGGGACTGCACAACAAGTTTCTATAGATTATGCATAAGTATTTTCACAAATAGGTTTGACATGCACACACTTTTAAGAAGGAAAAGCAATTTTTCACAAATTAAAAGCTCATGTGCAATTCGGTAAACACAATTTGTAATCTGCATAATACTACTTTTGCAAAGAGAGGCATGCTAACATGAGACAAAGTTATAAGGAAATAGGAAAATTTCACAAAGTAGCTTAATCAATCACTTGAAAATGCACAATATTTTACAAGAACTAGAAGGAAAATTGAACCATCAGTGGTAACCATGGTAAATTCTATATATCATGCTCCAAATTCCAAATGAGTTACAAAGCATACATCAATTGAGAAAGGATTTACGAAAAATCACTAACTCTCCAGAATGCATAATCAGAACCACCCTTTTTTACAAAGAGGAAAAAATGTCGTATATACTAAAAGTGTCGGCCCCTGCCCTGGGGCTTACAAAAATGAATCAGTTGGTGAACACGTCAGCCCTAAGATCTTTTGGAATACAGTTAATGCTGCATTCAATGTGCATCCCTTTGTCCATGTCGATGAAAAGATCACCCTCAGGAGTGGCCTTCAGATCTTTTGCAACAATTGCATTAACTTCTAGCCCCTGTGTCCACCCTCGAACCTAGTTAGAGCTGCTTTGAATGTTCTTGAGCGGCATCATAAACGTCGATCTACCTTTGCCAGTAGAAACCATAGCTGTCACTAAGACTCGCAGTTTCTTTTCTTTCACTTTTCCTCTTGCTCTAGATCCTTTTGCGAGTTGACCCCCTAGAGAGATAGCATTTGACTTTCATGTTAGATCCAAACACCATTGTTTACCAAGCCAATCCATCGCATTTGATCTCAGAGTAGATCCATGTTAGATACAGTCTATTGATCTTCTTCCCATCGGTCAAATTGCCACAGTTCACCTTTAGCCTTCTTTGATTGGTTGAACAGACACCACGTAGGATCCTGAAGTAGTCAAAGGTTATTCCTACAGAATCTCATGTCGGTGAGACACTAGCCATGTCTCCCTGATGCCACAATACTCCACAACAGCTATCAGCATAACTTTCCACTATCGGCGAGACTTCATAGCGAGTGGTAAAAGTTATACCAATGTCACAAATTGTCACCCAGACTATTGGCAAGATATATCACTTTCAGCAAGAGGTCTTGCCGAAAGCACCTGACAGTCGATAGCATTCAAACCAAACCATCGACAAGAGTCCCGACGATGCTCAGTAAACACACCCATCGACAAGACAAACAAGTCAGGACAAGGTCTCAGCGAGCTCCTATCGGTTACACCGAAGAGTTAAAAACATCGACGAGACATCACGAATCGGCAAGACATCATACCGATCCCCCAAAAGTTAAACCGCTATGCTCTTTCGTCGGTGAGACATCTGCATTCAGTAGGACATCACAGCGAGCTCAAAACACCACATCGAAGGCCCCATCCTTCGACAAGACTCCCGCGAGTCGGGAAGACTTTACCCCAAACTCAAAACTCTACACTGAAGGAACAATCCTTCAGCGAGACATTCCCGGGTTGGCAAGACATCTCCCCGACACCGGCCATTTTGGCAATACTTCGATCATTTCGGTGAGACTCCACCCTGTCGGTGAGACCTCACCCAAAACACATCCTTCTTTGGTGGGGCTTCCTCTGGTCGGCAAGACGTTATGTCGAACCCAAATATCCTTCGGCCAGACTTCCACCTTTCAGCGAGACGTTATAGCGAGCCCCAAACTTCTTGCCAATGCCGGCCATTTCGGCAAGACCACCGATCATTGACAAGACATCATGCCGAAGCCACAAAATTTTGGTGAGACTTCACCCCGTTGGTGAGACATCTCCCTAAGCTCAAAACATTACGTCGAGAGTTCCATTTAATGGCCAAAGGTCAAAGCAAAGGTAAACCACTCTCCTCGATGCTAACCTTGTGAAAAACTATCAGCGGGACTTCCTCGGTCAGGGAGAGATAGAAAACTTCATAGCAACCAAAATGTCTCAGCGACCTGAGGATTTTAAATGAATATAGCACAACAGCCAGTTGGCAAGACAACTGGAGGGTCTCACCGACTTTCTTCTTTGATGAATTCTATACTAGGCTCGACTAAGGCATACCATCCAATAGACTTCCCTGTGAAATAGCATCAGATGTATGATTTAACCCTTGATGCAAATGTTCCTCCATTTGGCCTTCACGAACACTTGAAAACATAGATTCCCATGCCTGATTGAGCCCGTAGGTGAAAATCGGGTAACAAGTATCACTTGTGGTATGTATTTTTGGTTTGCTCCATGTTTTTCTTGTGTTGTGATCTCGTTGTTACCATAAATTATGGATCAACTATGGGAGAGGTGTGTTTAGATTTGTATTAATGATACTCTCTAGTTGACTCAAATTTTGATAAAAGGGACCATCTAAGATGTTTTGGACCAATGATGTGAGTGGATGATGAAAGGGGTTTGTTATGGAGGATGAACTTCCTAAGCTTTGGACAACACTTTAGACTTAAATGTTTGATTTTTTGATGTTTTGGATAAAAGACACTAATGAAATTGTGAATCTAAAGGTAGACTTGTGACCTTCAAGATAGACTTGTTCAAAAGGATGATGAATAACTCAACTAAGTATGTAGAAAAGGATTCATTTACACACATATAGCTAAATACACCAGATCTAATAGATTCTAAGCAATACTTAACCAATTAAGCTATAATCTCAATAAAATACTTGAAAACCATTAAATAAGGAAGCTATTAAAAATAAACATCAAGAAATGAATAATGAAAACCTATTAATATAATACCAAAAACCTTATCCCATTCGGGGATTGGTGCTACATTGATATGAAATGTCAACCCATTCCAAATCCCTTTGATGAAACAAGCTCAAAAGATGGATTCCATTGATGAAAACAAGCTAATATGGATGAAAACTAAGCTAAAGATGGATGAAAAGCTAAAATAGATGCAAGATGAATGACGATGAGTGTGTAAACGTGCAACATAAATTTAATAAAATGGAATTAGATCCCTTTCTCATATAAATGAGGTGCATATATAGGAGAAAATGGTGAATCAATGGCTAGGATTGATTTGATCAATCAATGAATGAGATGCAATGAGAGGTGAAGGCATGGATCAAGGATTCTCATCAATGGATGAGAATGCAAGTTGACATGGATCAAAGATTTAATCAATGGCTCTCATTGATTCAAAGAAGCACACTTCCTAAATTTTAGGAAGTTTGTTAAGAAGTTGTTACAAAGGACTATTCCATTCTTGAGTTTAAATGGAGGAATATTCTAGGGGAATATTCCCTTACAAGTGGGAGAGTGAGGGAAAATAGGAAATTAAAAAATTTCAAAAAAAATTAATTGTGCAAGTTGAGTGAAATTAGGATGCTCATTAAATAATTAATTTATTTAATGAAAGGGGGTCAAATGACATTTAATTCAATAATTAAGATTATTTAATTAAATGAGAGGACAAAAGGTGTTTAATTTAAATAATTTGCATTATCCAATTAAACAAGATGAAATTTAGTGTGAAAGGGGGCGAATTAGCCAAATAATAATGATCATTTGATTAATAGGAGAAATTGATGTATTTAATTAAACAACTAGGATCATTCAATTAAATAGTCGAAAAGAAGGTGAATTTAGGACGAAATGGTGTTAGTAATCAAATTCAAGTGTGGAATATCAATCGTGACAATTATAAGTGTCTATTGTTGGTATTTAAGCGAAGTTGACTTCTTGGTATCATCATCAGTGACATCATCAAAAAGAAGAAAGAGAAAAGCACTTTACAAAGGATTTTTGACAATTGGAATTGGTTCTAAAACTAATGTCAGCTTCTAATGAGGTTGTTACAACCTCATCGACACACAACAAGGTTGTCAAAACCTTTTTAAATTCTAACAGGAAACTCACAACCTTTGTAAAAAATGAAGGAAAATTTTCAAAGATGATGTGATGGATATGTTGGAAGCAAAATTTGATTGTTGAATTTTTGAATAGGTTTCAAAAATGTTGTTGGAAGCCAACTAGGTTTTGAGAACCCCCCAAACCTCCAACAAAGGTTCCAAAAATGCTCTAAGTTCTCAAAATTATCAAGGAATATTTTAACATAATTGATTATAACCACCAAATATTCTTGTGAACCGATCAAAGAGAGATTTAAAAGGAAGAAGATATGATTTTCTTAGGGGGGCAACAAGATCAATAAAAAGGGATGGATCAGGAGTATAAATGGGTGATCCCACAAAGCTAGTTTACTATTTCTGGGAGATTCTGATTTTTGTTGAAATCACATATTTTTAGAAAATATAATGATTTAAGCCTTAAAAATTTCCATTTAAAGCATTCCAATTGAAGACGGTTTGATCAAACTACATTAGATCAAATGCCCTTGGATAGAACCCCGCTATTTTTAAACCATACCTATAATGGAGTCTCCTTTATACCTATCATAAATGTTGATAAAATGAGTACACCAGATATTGAAGTCCTTGATCCAACAAAAAAAAAAAATTTTGATACATACAAAAAATTTATGTGTTATACGTCCGCCTATGTCTGAATTGTAATTGGTTTGACTTTGAAACTTGATTAAGGAAAAAATATTCAATAAAACACTTTGAAACCAATTGGAAGCACTGGATATCGAGTTATAAATCTAAATTCGAAAAAACTAGAATTTTATCCTTCATGGAAAAAAAGTTATGTGTTATACGGGAGTGTCACTCCTTAAAAATGGTGTTTACTAAAAAAAAAAACTAGTTTTTGAAGGAGGTGGAAAAAGAAGTGCAATCTGATTCTAAATTTTTTGAAAAAAAATATTTAGAATCTACAAACGAAATGTCACAAATCACTAGTTTGCATCATCTTCAAATTCCTCACGGTTTAGTCGCTATAGGTGTCCAAAAGTGAAGATTTAGTTAGAAAAAATCAGTTCAGTATCCAGTTTGGCCAAAAATTGTAAACCAGTTTTGTGGGATCACCCAATTTATTTAAAAACAAATATTGGAATGAGGAAAGGAAACAGAGAGAAGAAGAAGAGGTAAAAAGAGAGAACATGAAGAGGTGCATTACATAGAAATTTTTTTTGTGAAGATAGTAATGAATGTAATGTAATGAAGCATATTTTGTCTGAAACCTATTGTATCATTTAAAATTAAATAGATTTGTTTGCATTATTTGGTTTATGTTGTGCTAGTGTGTTGCTTTGGCTATGGGATTGGGATATATGGTAAGACCCCCTTCTCACAATTTTCATTAGAACAAAAAAATATTTTTTTAGTTTAGTTCTTCTTTTTTGTTGTTGAACTATTAGTTTTTACATCAATTGTAGAGGTATTCTCATTTTTTAATTGGTTGAATTCATCTAATTTTGAAAGAATCGATAAAATCAAGAGGTCTCATAACTTGTGTCAATGTTCGAAGAGGTTTTCATAACCTCGTTGGTCTCAAAAAGGTTCTTATAACCTTGTTGGCTCTTGATGTCCACCTCATAACCTCTTTTAGAAGTTCTTGCATTGGAGTTTGATGTGGGTTCCAAAACTAGTATCTTTCTCTAATAAGTTGTCCAACTTTTATTTTGAAAGAAAACTTCTTGCAAGGTAGTGTCAAAGTTCTTCTTTGGCTTCATAACCACTATTTTCCTTTGAAAAGGTTGTCACAACCTTGTTGGTACCCAAAACACCTTACAAAATTACAAGAGAAAGCAAATAAAAAGACGAATTGGAAGCATCATCATTGACATCATCATAAATAAGAAAGAGAAAAACACTTTTCAAAGGATTTTTGACAATTGGAGTTAGTTCTAAAACAAAAGTAGACTCTCGATGAGAATTTCATAGCCTCATTGGTACTCGAAAATGTTGTCAAAACCTTTTTGGATTCTAATAAGAAACTCACAACCTTTGTAAAGAATGAAGGAATTTTTTCAAAGATTGATTGTCGACTTTTTGTCTAGGTTTCAAAATTGTTGTCAAAAGTCGACAAGGTTTTGAGAACCCCTCAAACCTTTACTAGAAGTTCTAGAAATGCTTTGAGTTCTTAAAATTCTAAGGGAATGTTAACAAAATCAGTTATAACTGATAGGCCAAAATTGGGGTAAAGGACAAACTAGGTTCAACTTGGTCTAAGTGTCAATCTGAGGATCGTAAGCTTGTGAAAGGTGTTGTGATAGTATACCTAAGGGAGGAAAACAATGAATTAAGTGGGGATAAATGCAGCTAGAACACATAGAAATTACTTAAATGAAAATCTGGCTTAGCTTTCCTTTTTTTTCTTATTGGCAAAAATGCGACAAAAATTATGATAGGAACTGTCACAGACTGTGAAATACCAACAACTTGAATATACTCAAAATACGATTAATGTTTCAAGCATTCAAGTGACCAAATTAATATTTAAAAGAATCACATCTCATATTTCTTCAATTAATAGCCATATCACAATTAACTAAATAACAGTTCACTCTGAATATAAAGGTATTGCAAAAATTAACACGTTGCAGAATTAAATTAACTGAAAGAAAATAAATTGTAGAAAGTAAAACATCACCGAGCTTCCCCAAGGAGTGGGACCTTGCTCTTAGTTCACATAGTGGAAGAAATGAACAAAACTCTCTTATGTTGGGTTGATCATGTGAAATATTATTTTGTTTATCAAAGGTTCGATACAAAGTCTATGTTGCAAAAGTCTATCTACTCCTTTACACTATGCATAAATATATATAATGGGTTTATAACAACAGTAATAAATACTTTGTTTTGACCTGTTGCTAATAAAATAGGAAGAAATGACTCACATAAATCCTTGTGTAATCTCCATGAATGAAGAACAGTTATGTTATAACAGTGAGCAAAAAATAGGATACGAGAATATTTCTCTAGCTAGCAATAACTAGAAAACATGTCCTTTATCATAAAACAATGCTTGCGATTTTCTCCTCCAACAGCTAGAAAGCGTAGTTGTTATCAAAAAGTCTACTTGAAATGAATCCACATGGATGAAGAATTCAGATATTGCCTCAAAAAATGTGACAGCAGAAAGTATGTGTCCAACCAGGGAAATAGGTGTGAATACATCTTATGAATATGCCACAGAGAAAGAATAGAAAGAAGTCTATCATTAGATAAAGTGTTGCAGAGTTAGCATTAAAGAGGTAATTGATTCCACCACAAAAGTTAATGCCATCCACGGGATGAAGGAAATTGCAATGGTAGGCAAAAGCCATACTTTTGTGAAGAAGGTTCCTGACTAGAAAGTGACAAGAAGATTTTTTGCATAGAAGGTGACAAGAAGATTTGCATCCTTAAATATGCATGCTATAATATATATAGTTTCTTGAAATAGTGGAAGAAATATTAGTAGATACAATAGGATATTATTTATTCATATATTTTATCTAAAAACTAAATTAAAGATTACATATATATATATTAAATCATATGCAACATAAAATGGTGAAATAGTATGATATGGAACGAAAATGGAATGTGGGAATGGATATAAAGGCATATGAAATATGCTAAAATATGGCATAAAATGGAACATAATTAGCTCTCATCAATAACCACTTAATATTATTGTGAACTGATAGTAGAGAGATATAAAATTAAAGGAATAAGATTAGATTTTACAAGAAAGGAGGGTGATAATTTTTGAATGAACAAGACAACTGAGAGGCGGGGTGAATCAATTGTATCTTATGAAAACATCAAAAACCTCATTAAAATTTATATCTACATGCATTCATTAAACGCTTATTCTATTATGAAGTTTCAACATAAAAAGAAAATAACAGAAACTGAAACACTTTAACACCACATGAATAAGAGAACACCAGATTTACATGGAAAACCCAAGGAGGGAAAAACCATGATGAGGATTATCTCACAATACAAGTAATTGCAAAATCGGTTACAAAGGGTCACTTCCAGAATAGGGCACACTATCCAGAAAGGCTCACAGCCAAGGCTCACTATCGATCATAGAGAACATGATCTCAATGCAATAGGGAATCCACCACAATAGCTCCAACACCTTCGTAGTCTATTTGAATTATTGCATACACCTTCTACCGACTACATCCGATAATCCAACACTTGAAGTTTCACACTGCTCTACTCAATTCTGAATCACTCACATCATATACTTTGTACTTTCATCTATCTTATCCTCCTTCAACAATTCAACTCATACTTATACCATCCTCAACCTTGAAACCCTCTCGAAGGTCAACAATGCACCTCAAACATGCAAATTCAAATTAGGTCGGTGCCAAAACACATTCATGGAAGATAGAAGTGAATGCAAACCATGTTAAAACTTAATTGGGGCCCAAATCAACAAAACCACTTAACCACATGCTACCACAAATAATTTTGTATTCCTTTGCATGTGGTGTAAACACTAGGTCAGTTGTTACACGTGCAAACACCATTAAACTTTTAAGTACATGCTTCCTAAAACTCAAAGATGACTTGCGAACCACACACCACACTTCTATACAAGCTAGAACAATCCACAAACCTCTTGAGATCCAACAAACTCCTTTACAACAACTTCCACCTAAAGAATGTACAAACCTAGTACACTCAAACTATTTTGTCGTACACTGTTACTTGAAAAAATATCTTTTGAAGCACCAAACCTCAAATCCTCTTGACTGAGGTAACCTACCAGCATCATCAACACTCCTTCAAAATTGCAAGACCTAAAGCATAATTGCAGAGAAACGCAAAGCAAAAAAAATTATCCCAAACACCTCTACGATGCACAGTCACAGACTAGTGAACACAACTTCTATTGTACGATGATCTAGCATACCATCTCTTTAATACAAAATATCTAAACACCTCTCACGAACATATCTGAATTGCATATGCAGATCTTCAACCTAGAAGAAATGCAGAGCAAAACCAGAACACCTCTTTGTAACCCAAAACAACACTGTAACACACAGTTTCCTCTTTTTATCAAATTTTCTCAAAAGAGCTTGGAAACCAACCCCCAAAGACACATCCAAAACATCTTCAACACTACTATATCCATGGATAGGAGCTTATCAAATTAGCAATAGAGACTAACACCAATAACTTAACTGATGATAACATAATGCAACAAATCAAATCATAAACAACACCAACTGATCATCTTCAACATCAACCTTCCTCAACACATACAGTTGACACCAATTCCAACACAAGCTTGTTGACATCAATGACAACACCAATCTATACATACTTGCAACAATAATATCAAGAAAAATGGATGGATCAAGAGTTGGACTTAGGATGAAGATTGAAGGAAGAAAGGGGGAAAAGAAGTGAAAAGAGAGAATACAAAGAGATGAAACACATAGAATAATCTTCTATGTTCAAGATATTAATGAATGTAATGAAGCAGATTAACCTACTATATCTTTTAAAAATTCAATAAAATCAATAGATTTTTTTGCATTGTTTGGTTTCTATTGCACTAGTGTGTTGGTTTGGTTGCATGATTGAGTTGTCTAGTAAGAATCCCTAGTCACAAATGCATCACTTTATTTAAGGCATCATGAGCTAAAGGATCATCAATTTTTTTATAAGGATATCTAAGAAAGAAGGTTGTTGTTTTCAAGTTCCTTGGTAAACTTGATACTCTCAACCAAGTTATTATGGTGAGTGTGGATATCTTCTAAAGTGTTAGGTTTGTGAATCCAACATATTTTTCTATCATCCACATAGTGTTCCCACCACCTCAATTTGAGGGAAAGGAATTGAAGACTAAGTTTTTAAAATGCTCCATCAATAGGTTAGCTATGATAGAAGATAAAGGATATCCCATAGTAACTCCATTAATTTTCACTATGGGATCTCCTCTATCTCCTACTATAGCCAACCTATATGTGAAGCCTTTAAAAAACCTAAACTTAAATTTCTTCCCCATCAAACTAAGATGTTAAAAATACTATGTGGATGATATCACTATATGTTGGTCTAAAGGCCCTAAAATTTTAGAATATTTCCACACTCACCTTAATAACTAGTTGAGAGTATTGAGTTTATCGAGGAGCTTGAAAATAAAATCCAACTATATTTTCTAGATTTACTTCTCATAAAAATATAACAATTCTTTACCTCATCGTGTCTTTAGTAAATTCACATTTACAAACCTCTACTATCATATCTCCTTACATCACCACCCCACCTAAAAATATAGATCCTTAAATATGCTAACCACTAGGGCCTTTCATATTTGTGATACAAACTACATGGACCTAGAGCTTTCCCACCCACCCAATGTCTTCAAATTGAATGGGTGCTATAGCAAGCACATAGCTAGTGCTTTTAGAAAAGAAAAATCCCACTATATTCCTAAACCTAGGTGTGATGACTCTTATGTGCTCCTTGCTATTACCCTCCCCTATATTGATGCAACCTCCAATGAGATTTCAAAAATCCTCCTCAAAATGGTTTTAAATGTGACTTCACTATTTATCATGTGTAGATATAAATAGGAATAAAAAAAATAGTTCTACACATTATTTGAAATTATACAAAATATAAACATGAGAAAATAAATTTAAAAAATACCCACAAAAGAACCTAAAAATAATTCCAAAAAGGCTCACATTTTTTTGAAAATCAACTTGCAAGGTTGATCCCATCCCAATTATTACACTTCAAAAGTATACAAATGATATACAATATTATGTCACATTGATGTAAATTTCAGTTCCTATCTTTCAAACCACTCATATATATTTATCCATTACATGTTATTGAATAGAGTTTATCAAGATATTTACAAAGAAAATGCTCTAAATTAAGTAATAATGTTGCATCATTTTTCCAATAGGATCATCAACTATTAAATAATTGTTTTGAATATATGTTTAGCAATGCTTGATTCCAAGTTATCTAGCACAACAACAAAAATTCCCTAGTTTGTATAAAATGAGGCCATTTTAATTAAACTTACAACCATAGTTGGCATGAGAGTGCTAACCCATTTTAAATATTTTAAACTTTCTCAAAACATACTCAATGATACTTTAGATTTTTTTTTATAAGGATATATGAAATCAATGATTCTTACATGATCCCATAGGAATATCATAGTAGTACAACAAATTTTAAAAAAGAAAATAGCATGTCAAATATTATAAATAGTACTTTATTTTATCATAAGGCACACAAGATTGTTTCTCAAACTTACCCATATGTGCCACATGATATTGTGGGAAAATAAATGTACTTGAGTCCGTATATAGATAGCTCCTACCTCACAACAAATCACATTATATTAATTTATTTTAATGTAATTCACAATACCATTCACAAGAATTCTAATTTATTTGTGAACAAAGCCCTAAGACTATACAATCCAAATGAAAATCATGTCTTTTTTAATAATTAAATTAGTAAATATTATGGAATTTAAATATAAAACCCTACACAACCAACATACACATGAGATACAAATATTTATGTTGGAAACCCTTTAGAGAGCTAATAATTGTATCAATATGTGAGATAGGCTCCAAATATAATAAGTCTCAAAAAACCTTACTCAACCTACCAACTATATTATATAGCCTCGTAAATAAAATTCATAGCATCATCACATTATCAAGTGCAACATATATATCAACCTTCTATATACATTATGGACTATATCTCTAACTGCTTATGGAATACCAAACATTTCATAACCATGTTACATTAATATATCATAATATCAGCCTACCATAGATCATTCCAATAGGAAATTTCTAAATTGACAATAAACTCATCTTATTAGATCCTATTACAATGAATTTATCAATATTTATTGATCAAACATGCCCAATAGTGAACATATCTTCTTGCATTATCACCAAGAATAAACCATGGATTGTGGTAATAAAGAAAATAATTTGGATAACTTATGATAATCTAGATCATCTCCTAGAACATATACCCATCTTCTATTATCATCTCATACACTCTAGAAATGGCACATGTGTACTTGATACACTACATACACCAACAACTTGTTCTATTTATGTTTGATAACCAATTATTAACAAGGTCCCATGTAGTTGTTACCATGACAATGCTACACTATAAGACACCTAAATGTGAAACTAAAAATTCTATCTCTACCACATTCTTATTGAACAATATTTTGATACTATTTTATGAGTCAGCAATCAAACTTGCTAATAATAACTAGCAAGTCCCAAACCTCATTTCACTTGAAAACTCTCTACAAGTGAACAACATACCGAAGTTCTAATATTCTCCCACTTAAAATTTGCTATAGGTAAGTTATGCAACATAAAATAAGAATCAATTATGCATATAAAAGGGATAGATCCATTCCATCCCTACAACACACAAAATGTCACTATAATTATAAGGTTTATCAAAGAGTTAGCCACATTCACTAAGTGTCAATTTTATCTATATATACCTTACCTTATTTTATCATCTCCATAAAAAAATGATATTTCTTGTCTAGACATGTTTAAACCTAGCATGGTAATTGGGCTCTATGTGACACAAATTACACTATGATCGTCATAGTTCAACACTATTGTACTCTTAAAACTAATTCCAACACAATTCTTTGTAACCACACTACTTTTTAAGCATATGTTATATCCATATTCTCTTCTTTGGAGTGAACAATGTAATTTTCTATTGTTTCTTACTCATCACAACTCTCTAATCCTCCAAATAGAGTGAACACATAACCAATTATTTATATCCAATTATTCAAATCTCTAGCCCAATCAAGAACTATAAAACCATATATGTTTAACACCTGTCTAAGATAATTAGTACCATAATGAAATAAATAATAATTTAAATTTTCTTTCACATACCTAAAAACTCTTTTAATAGGATGAAGTAGCGTTCTCTTCCAAGATTTGTTATGAATATACTTAGAACTCTAACTAATTTTGTAATGTCTAGCCTTGTGAAAACCATATAATTTATTAGTTTTCCTAACAAACTTACTTTTAGAATATTCCACATGTCCTCCAAGCCCCTTTCGGACTTGAAACATTGTTTTGAAGTCAATTTAGTTCCTATCAATAAAGGGATGTTTACAAGCTTATTGTCATGCATATGTTTTTAATATACTTCCTATGGTTCAAGTACAACTTCTTATTAACCTTTCTTATTATAATTTCTATGCATAGAATGTACCTTATAGCCCATAAGTCCTTCACATCAAATTTATTAGACAATTAACCCTTGAGATCAAAAACTCTCTCACCTTCACTTCACTTATTTTTCATCTTCCCCTTCTCTATAAAACAAGTTATCTCAGGGGCATAAGAAGCTAACACTCTAAAGGTCTTATAGTGGTATATTACAGTTTATTGTTATGTTTTATCCACACAAAGCCTTTTTCTATCGCATATTCATATCCCTCTATGTACTACACATGAACCCATGGGAAGACCCATATCTTGTAGAAGCTCCAACACCTCTTTTCAAGTATCATTCCCACTAAACACATTTATAACAAACCCTCCATTTTCCCTACTATTCACCAACTAGGTAGATATTATTTATTAATCATTAGACCAATTTTAGCTACCAAGATGAATTGTGGATTAAAAGAGACAAATTTAGGTATTTAAAGAAGATGTCAGGTAGGAATATTTATAAAAATAAATATAAACAAGAGGTCATCATGTAGTTATATTGATGAAGAAGAATGGTCATGGGGTAAAGATAAATGAGTTTCCACCTTATATCCTGATTTAGTAGGAATGCTAATGTTTGAAATTTATATGTTTGGAATTTGAAAAGTGTACACCAATGTGTAGGAATATCATCTATTCATTTCACTTTTTTATTTTTTCCATGTTGATATGGGGTTTTATATGAGATTCTCATGTCATTTCCATACGGTTTGACAAGGTAATAAGAGTTATTGAAATGCAGAACTTTGTAAGGGATAGGTTTTTTCCTTTATTTCTTAACCAAATAGGGTTTTGTAAGGTAATAAGATTTATTACAAAGTAGGATTTGTAAGGGAAAGGTTTTTTATTTCGATATTGGTATTTTTATCTTTTTATTAGAAGTTTTATTTTGGTTAATTTAATACAAGTAGGGGAAATCAACCCATCAAAGTTGATCAAAGTTTGAACTAGCACAATCACATTTCTAAAATATGTAAATCTTGATAGATGGCATAATTAAAGAACGAACTATCATCTTCACCAATTGAATTGCAATTAACGAAGCTAGTAAAAATATTTTATTTGATCAGAAGCCAAAAAAAATACAGTCGTAATTACAGTTCAAAGTCGAGAAGCAAGACAACCAGCGTGAGCAAAAAACAGACAAGCCCAGAGAAACAAATTGAAGTTCCACTTTTCTAAGGAAGATGCAAGATCAGCAAGAGGAGGGAAAAACAAGAGCATATGAGGGTCCTCTAGAGAATTGAATAGCATTAAACAAGTTTTGCACCATACCGCAAACTGAGCCTCACAATCTGGGTCTCAATTCATTAAGACAGAAGGAGAATTCTGAAGAGCAGTCATCCACCAGGCCATTATTAGCTTCTATAACAAGTATAATATAATAATTATAGAAATCAGTTGGAATATTTGGTGTAGAAATATAAGTTATTATGAGTGTAAGGTTATGTGGTTAGTTTAAGTCTTGTTCTGCGTCCATTTCTCAGGGGTGTGTTCGGGGTTCACCGCAAAGTACGTTTGTTTTGGAAAAAAGTCTTGCTTACTTTTTCATTTAAAAGTCATTTATAGGAATCAAATTTTGTTATGCTTCATTAACCTCTTATACAAGAAAATAATATTTCTCTAAGTTTAATATAGGCTAATCCAATAAGATGCAAACATATAAGCACGAATTAACCTAGCTTAGTAGGGGTTGACCTCGCAGTGCAATGGTTAATTGCAAGGGCAGCAGTTGGGTTGTCTAAGGTTCGAATCCCACGGGGGATAGTGGGATTGCCATAGGGAGAAAGTGATCATGGAGTTAAGGTGGTGGTGGCAATGGTGGTTATGGAGATATCGAGGATGAGGTCCCCCGTATGTGGCCTCACTGGTTCATAAGCTCCAATCAAAAGCATAGGGTGCCGCCCCTTAGCAACGATTTATCAAACCAAAAAAAAAACCTAGCTTAGTAAATAAAGAAGTGTTTGGTTCATAGTTAAACATTTAAATGGTAAGGAAATTACATTCAAATAGTGTTGGGCACTTAGCTCTAGTACAATGATGATTAATAAATTTACTATCTCACTAAGATCTCTCTATCTTGGTATTACAAATTTAACACTCTCAATCTTAGAAAAATATCTTAGAATTATCACAAATTTTATCTTCTATATAGTTCAAATTTGTACTTGTAGATTATTTTTATATTTTTTGATCCATGTTGTAACTCATGGATCTGATCCTACTTAATGAACATATCTACTTTATAATCCACCTTAAACTTTATTATTTACTCTACTCTAAGGATTTGAGGTATTTAATAATACCTTCTGAGGGTCGTTAGATCACTAAGGTGCATGTTCTCGTATGTCAACCCCCATAAAATTCCAACTTTGTTTTCATTTGAATTATCAAGGACAATAGACTTCGAGTATGTAGATGCTTCTAAGATTACATAAATTCTTATTTATTTTCACTATGCCAATATAAGTGGTTCTAGAACATGCATTCCTTAAATATAAATGTGGTTTCCTTGATGTTTGATGATAATAAATGAATGTAATTAAATTCCTTTAAATATTAAGGATATAATAATAAATTATGCAAACACATGTTTGATTAAATCTTGGTGGGAAAAGGATGGGTAGTATTCACCCATAAGTTAAATTTAAATTTTAGAGAATCAAAGGTCAAATGGTAGATACAAGATTGATCTTGAACCCATGGGATTTTCTAAGGATAAAAGGCCTTGCTAGAATTAAGATAGATAATGAATGTATGGATGAATGTAACAATGGGCATAAATATGGGGGATGTGTAGAAATATACATAGATATAGATAATATATAGATAAGTGACGTGGGAATATGTGTACATGGGTGAGTAAAAAATGGGGGGATGAACCCAAATTTTTACAAAAGTGTACCACTTTTTGGCATGTAATTTCATAAATCCATTCTCTTAAAATTGGAATAAAACTAAATGGGAATTGACATGGGTATGAAAATTTCACCATTGCATTTTACCCCCACTTTGTGGTACTTTTGAATTATAGAATTATAATATATCTAAATGCATGTAGCATTCATAAACATGCATGTGCTTTTGAATTGTAGAATTATAATGTATCTAAATGTATGTAGCATTCATAAACATGCATGTAAATTAAATATTTGAACATAAAATCACTTCTAGGTCCATATAAAGTAATGGACCCTATTAGGGCCTCAATTTTTTTTGATATATTTGTAATTGGTTTGCCCCAAGTTTTATTTGCCTAAGTTTTTGTGGGGGGCTTCCTTTTTCTTGTCAAAATTTTTACTTTTGTTTAAAACCTTTTTCCTTAGCCAAAATTCCATACATGTCTTTGTAGAACCCCAATCCAAATACCTGCAAAACACAATGAAGGAACAAATTAGAAGATCATATGCAAGTAAAAACAAGGATTCCCCATGAAATCCATTAGCAAAGCTCCAAATAGGAAAGAAAACAAGAATAAAATGAAAGAACAAGAAAGTAAGCTAGATCCTATTGAAAGCAATGCAAACTCTTGATCCCATGGGGGAATTGGTGTCAATTTGATGTGAAATTTGGCCCTTTCCCAACTCCAATGATGTGATGAAGATTATTGATGAAGGATGAATGCTTGTGGTGATGACTTCAATGGAGCTCCATGTTGAAAATCTGCAAAAAACCTAACTATGCTTGGATGAAATTGATGATAAATTGCTATGGATTTGGGTATAATTACTTTGCTCAAATTGTGGATGATCAAATGAGGAATAAGACCTCTTATTTATAGAATGTTGAGATGGAGGAATGCCCAAAAGAGAACAATGTGGGACTAAGAATCAACCAATGACAAGATGCCACTTGTCAACATGTGAATGGATGAATGATGTGCAAGTTTTGAAGAATGTGTCAATAAATACAATTAGGTGGAATTTGAAATTGTTGAAATGACATGTAAGAGGGAAAGAAAATGCATTGAATGCCACTTTGATCAAGGAAAAATGACTTATTAGGTGGAGTAAATGCCTTGTTGGAAGGATAAAGTCCACTTGGATTTTGAATTCAAATTTGAGGAATATTCCTTTATTATGCCTTTTGAGAGAAAATAGAGATTTAATAAATGAATTAAATCTATTTTCATGTGCAAGTTGCAAAAGCTAGAGGATGGGACATCAATTAGGAATAAAATTAATTAAGGGTTAATTAATTTAATGAGGATTAAAATGATGTGACATATTGATTTAGATTTATGGGTTTATTTAAATCAAATATGAGAAGAAAAGGATATAGAGATAGTTAAATAAATATTTTTCATTTATATAACTAGAGAAGGTGAAAGTTAGATTAAATTAAATTAATTAATATTTATTTAATTTAATAGGATGACTTTAGAGATTTAATCAAATAAAATGAATTATTTAATTAAATAGAGATAATTAGATCAAGTTGATTGATTTAATTAACGGAATGGAATGAGTTAATCAAATAAGATGATTTATTTAATTAAGATAGGATGATTGATTAATTTAATCACATAAGGGTATTTGATTAAATGGTTAGACCGAGGGATGATTTAGGATGAAATGGTGTTAGTAGTCAAGATCAAATGTGCAGTGTTAATTAGGACATTTTTCATGTCTACATTTTGCCCCTCTTTGAAGTAGTGCACTTGTTGTGTTGTTTCAAAGAATAAACTGTCTCGATGAAAAGCCAAAAAAAAAATGATTTTGAAATTTTCCCCACTGCTGCCCCTGCGAGGGAAAACATGCTAGCATATTGGCCCCTCGAGATATCGAACTAAAATTCTCATTTTTGGGTGCTCTCGCGAAAAAAGAGGACAGGGTGGCCGATAGGTCCAAAAAGGGTCTAGGAGGTCAAAAAATGAGGCAAAACACCAAAAAATAGTGTAAAATGACCTTCAAACTGATGAAAAAGGGTTCGGTGGACCTAGACCTCTCATGGATGGCTAAACAAGGTAAAAAATAGGCTTAAATTGGCCTTAGGAGGCCACTTTCAATTTATTTGCACACATAGCCTTTCAAATTCCTTGCGTTTTGAGCCCTGACACCCTAACGAGATGGTGCAATGACGACGCCCGATGCACATTTTTTACCAAGTCTGAACATACCAGCGACCTCCTGGCACTGGGGCACTGGTAAGTCATCCTTACTTGAGCTTCGTTTTTCACTTTTTGTGTGCATTTAATGCTTTCAAACTTAGTTTTCTAGGCACAGTGCTATATAGCATCGCTCAAAATTTCAAACAGCACCGCTCGGTGCTCAAATTGAACCGCCATCACAAGGTGGACCGTCGCGGTGGAGTTTGGAGTTTGGGAACAAACTTTGAACTCTGACGCATATGTGAAATGCAGCACTGGATTTTAAACTCTAATGTCACGGCGAACTTTAGAATTAGGGTTTCGGGCAAATTGCGTCGCTTAGGCAAAGTGCACCGCCGCAATGTAGTTTGGGACTTTGAAGGTGCCAGCATCGCACTTTGCAAATTTCAAACTGTAATGCCTTCACAGGTTGCGACACTGGGTTGGATTTTTTAACACTAAGATTAGCTCGAGATAATTTTTTTCTCGATGATTTTAATACAGTGAGCTTTCTTGATGCAGGAGGTGGCGAGGGAGCTTTATTCTCACGAGCATAGATTGTAGGAGATATTTGGTTACTTACCGGATTTGACCAACAGGGAGCAAGAGCAGCTACGAGAGATGGAGCTATAGTATATCGCCTATGCAACACCTATGCAAACCCATCTTGGGATGATGTCAACACTTGCTAAGAGATGGCACAGTGAGACCTCGTATTTCCATCTTCCTACTGGCGAGGCCACTATCACCTTGGAGGACGTGTGGCGCATCCTTAGATTGTCGATTCATGGGCAGCAAGTGATATTTGATATGGATGTCAGACGGGTTTCCTATCATGCAGTCCTAGATACAGAGGACATTATATATTGCCAGGGCCAGATAGAGCTAGAGCGTCACAGGGCCCTGACCTCACCCTTCCATCTGGTGATTGCAGCAATTATTTCTGGTCTTGTCACCCCGAATTGATGAAGTCGGTACTTCAATCCTAGTCGGGGGCTTTTCTGGAAGCGGATGGTTCGCGACAGCCCAATCCATTTTGCATGGAGTCCTATTCTTCTAGCCTCCCTCTACAGGGATTTACATGAGTATGTATATTTGGATGGCAGAGCTCTTGAAGCAAGTGTCACGCTCCTTCATCTGTGGGTGTGGGAGCATATCTTCGTTCTTTGGCCACAAGTTGTTTCAGTGTTGATGGGGCCCGATAATCCAGTAGTGTGGCATTACAGGGGTGGTGTGTCATTCACACACATAGGCGAGCACAAGATTCCTCATTGGAGGAGGGTCCTTGATGACATGACCGTGTTCATATGGCACCCATACCTTGGTTGGCCTGGATGGGCTAATGATGTACAATAGTTGTTCTTTGCTCACCAGAACTGATTTATGCAGGGGCAGGAGCATACTATGATTGAGAGGTATCTGCCAGGATGAGTTTAGCACCAATATGGTGAGGTTCAAGATAGGCCAGATGATGACTATGTGGCCATGTTTGCTTGCATAGTATCGTAGAGCGCTTAGGGGCGATACATTCCTACCTCTCAGGAAGTGGATAGTTTTAGGTAGTTGGTGGCCCGACCATGGGCGTATGATCAGGGGTTGCAGATTCAAGAGTTACATAGGCTTACAAAGATTAGTTTTGGCCACCCCTATGGCTAACAATTTCAGGTGTACCCTCTACTCGATAGAGATCCAAGGGAGGGGGCAGGCCGAGGACGAGGAGGTGGTGGTCCTCCAGTAGGTCAGCTAACACGGGACCAACCAGCACAGGATCAGCCAGTCAGGGATCAGGTTGATCGACCTCATGTAGATGTCCATATGCAAGACCAAGATCACAGGCCAAATGGTGGACATGACAGGCACCAAGATCGGGTTGCTACACTACCATGAGATGGGGGTGAGGATCAACCTCATGTGCAGCCTCTGCTAGTATAGCTAGCAGGTCAGCCTGATCCAAGAGACAACCTAATATTACAGTTGCAGACCCAGGTTTAGGCCTTGATAGCAGAAAGGGATAAAGCTTGGGCTAAGAAAGACCAGGCAATCTTACAGAGGTAGGTCGTAGAGCTACAGGCGGTCGCAAAGATGGGTCGTAGATAGCATCTGGAGAGCATGGCGGCTTCCTCCTAAAACACAGTGTCACTTGGCTCATATAGGGAGGCTATCCGTGAGGTAGATTATTATCGATTGCTCTATCATCAGGTCATACCTAGATCATTCTGGGCCCCATAGTTTTCATAACGGACCAGCCATAGACCGACAGAGGGTCATGGTGATAAAGGCAAGGGCAGCAGGTAGGAGGGTTAGACTACCTTCTTGATTGAAATGTTATTCCTTTGTGCCATATGGGCTCATTTTTTATAGCCCGTTGGGCCTTTTGTACTCAAACACATATGTACAGTAATCCTAATTATTATTTTGTACTATGACAGTCTTTTGATGATATATATGAGATGATGATGTTGATGTGATATGCCATGTACCATGTTTATTTTTTATGCATTTGTCACCCTTGCATCCCTCTACCCTTCCTTCCTATCTAGGTATGGCATAAACTATAGCGTCTCTAGATCCTCCCACACTGCATCCAGGCTCAGTGGAGCCCCCCATGGCTGCTCCCGTGACAATTGCCAGAATCTCACCTGCCCCGCGGGAATATCCTGTCTTACTCCAAATTGTCGTGTCACCCGATCGGGTCTGTGTAGCTCCACTATAAGTGGAATCCTCTCAACAATATAACAGTGGGTGAAGAAATAACTACTGTGTGCCTCCTCATCACCCCTCCATCCCTTGAAGGACCGTAGCATATATGGCCGCCACACTATCATCTCCGCCTGCACATCATCTAACTGTCTCCTCCATATGTCTACATCTCTCACATCCTGATGCCACAGTATTGCTCCCACCTCTGCTCCCTAGCCCCAGGCCATAACCTCTTTGTCGTCTTGCTCTCCTAATCTACGCACAATCGGTCTAGTCACCTTGATGTACTTCCATGCCCAAACCTGTAGTAGTGTGATATGGGCCACACTCAGTGCCCTCTGGTAGCATACCCGGTGCATGTCTCGATACAGTTGTGCCAGCATGCATGTCCCCCACGCAAACTACCCCTCTTGGCCCTTGATGCTATGTCGAATCACCTCAACGAACCTAAGATGTAGAAATCGACCACTCCGGTCTGGGACCATGATCTCACTAATCAATCTGGCTAAGTACAAAGACAATGTTGGTACCCTGCACGATAAGCACCTATCCACATCCAGCTACCCCCGCTAAATGGGTAGATCATCATTACCAAAAACAACACGCACAGACTCATCCAGCGCCTTGCTCTCTAATTAGCACTCGCTAACTGCAAGCCCTATTATAGGGAGCCTCAAAATCCGCCAAATATCCTCCAAGGTCACCGTCATCTCCCTAGTCGGTAGATGGAATGTCGATGTCTCTGAGTCTCAGCGCTCTATCAGGGCTATCAGCATGGCCCTATGGGCCATAATCGTCGGATATGTCAACATATGAAGTAATCCTACCTCTGACAGTCTCTGGTGCTCTACGCCCGTCATCCGTGCCATGCATCTCGCCAAAACCTGAGACCTTCTCTCTTACGTCAGCAAACCCGACACCTTCTGCATCCATCACAATGACACCTTGTCAGTCTCTTCTAGCGTCATCTTGTCCTACTTTTCCCCACTCTTGGGCCCTTAACCATCCTTTACCCCTACCTGTGGCTTCACCCCGCCCCTTAGACGGACTCGGCCAGTGCGTGGACGGACCCGCCCCATGCTTGGGCGAACCCGCCTGAGCTCGCGGGCGAGCCCGTTCGAGCCCAAGCAGACCCACCCGAGCTCGCCGATGAGCCCGTCCAAGCCCAAGCGGACCCGCTTGAGCTCGTCTGCTCCCGGGCGGACCTGCTTGAGCTTGTCTGCTCCCGGGTAGACCCGTCCGAGCCTGGACGAGCGCGTCCGAGCCTGGGCGGACGCGCCTGAGCTCGCTGGCGAGCCCATCCGAGCCCAGGCGGACCCGCCCGAGCCTGGGCAGCCCCATCCAAGCCCACCGGCGAGTGCACCCAAGCACAGACGGACCTGCCCAAGCTTGCGAGCGAGCCTGTCTGACCCCAGGCGGACCTGCCCAAGCTAAGGTGGACCCGCCCAGGCTGGCTAGGCGGACCCACCTGGGTCCATCTAGACCCCCGAAACTGTCTAGCTCCCCCCTTCCCACCCAAACTTTTTCTCAAACAAAAATTTCCCATTAACCCATTTTTCATCAGGCCCCCCCACAAAACCCATATTTTTGTTTTTGCAAAAAATTAGACAAATTAAAGGAAATCACAAAGTGGGGTTTCAGACTAATCTGACGTGGCACGACACACTCCTCGAAGAACCGTCGTCTCTCATCCCCTTGATGAATGATGTCAAAATTGTACTCTGGCATCGTGTCTTCCCCCTCTTTCCCTCTCCTCTTCTCCCTCTTCTCCTCACTTGATAGTTGTCCAAATGAGGAGAAATAACCCCCTCACTCCCCTTTTATAGCCTTTTCCCCCTTTTTTTCACTTTTTAAAATAAAAAGAATTTTTTCCTTTTATTTAATCTTTTTCTAGCCTCAACTAACTCCCTAACCCCCTTATCTTCCTGGGGCCGCCATTTCCACACTATAAACCCGTTTTCCTCCGTTCAAGCGCCAATCTTCTCAATTTTTCGTACTCTTTCCATTGACATATACCACTTCATTGTTTCGAGAACTTGCCTAGGGCCCCCTTTTCCGTCCCCGTCCCCTTCTCGAGGGGGCATACCCTACCATTCTCTCCCAATCTTCTGTCATAAGCCTTCCCTTGCAAGATTGGGGCATCCCCTTTAATTCTCCTCTGTTCGGGTAGCTCATAATCTCTCCTATGCTGGGGCATCTCTTTTCCAGTCGCTTCTTCCATAGAGTCATCTGTGTTTTATTTTTCTTCAAAACCCTATTATCCTAATAGTGTTTTAAAGAGGAGAATAATGTAGACATCCAAATTTGACCACTTCCATATAGTCAAATTTGTCTTCTTAATCATCCCTTTGCTCTTTTAAATCATCCCCTTTGCTGGTATTAACTAAATCATTCATTTAATTAATATTGTGTATCTTGCATAAGGTTTCCCAAAGTATTTAATTTAATAAATACTTTTCCCCTCTTTCCTCTCTAAATTAAATAAATGCATCACTTTATTTAATTTAGTCATATTATCTTTTGGAATTTTAAATTTATTTTTAAATTCTTTATTTTCTCTCTCATTGTCACATCCTCCAACTTTTGCAAGTTGGTCTCTAATCCCTCTTAGCTATCTAACCCTCTTTATTAGTCATAATTAATTTATGATTAAGATGTGCACACCCCTAATCATCATTAGGGTCCCATCCTCCATAATTTCCCACTTGCTTCTAATGAGTCCTTAATTAGTCTAATCAAGTACTTGTACAACCTTAATCACCTAATTAGGTCATCTCTAATCCCCATATCATTTATGGAATGTGTCCTTAGTCAACTTCATTAAAAACTTTCCCTTTTTGAACAAGGCATCTCCATTCTGCATGTAAATTTTTAATTCACATTTAATCCCCCAATGCATTTTAAAAAAATTTAAATTCCTTCTCTCATCCCCATGAGAATATTTGAAGAATTTTTAATTCCCCACATGTCCTCTCACCCACATGGGGACAAGTATCTCCTTTATGAGGAGATCTTGTCCCAATCCCAAGGTACTATGTACCCCACCCATGTCATGTACTACCACTCCACCTCATGTCCACTTCACCTTTTTGAGCCACTTCACAAGCCACATGTCAAGATGTGAGGGCTTGTGAGTTTTCAACTCACCATAGCCCTACATCTTGATTTTGGTGGCTCAATCTTGACCATCCATTTCTCTAGAGAATCCCAAATTCTCTATAAATACCCCCTATTTTCTCTCATTTTGGAGGAGATCATGCATTGTAGCCAAACTCTTGCAAAAAATTTCTAGGAGCCATAATTAGCCATTTTTTACACTTGCATCCACTTTCATCCATTATCATATCATCATCTACCTTGCATTTTGTGCCATCCAAGGAGAATACAACACCGAAGATCGAAGGGCCAACCAAAGGATTGATTCGAGACAAGGTAAAAGGTTTCATTTGTTGTCTTGATTTTGTATTGAATCCAACTAGGCTAATCTTGAGGTGTAGGTTATTTTTAGTGTTATTTGCATTCTATTGTTTGTTGTTCGTATTCTAGCACATAAATTCACCCTATCACACCGCTAACCAAAAGGAAATATGTTTTTAAGGATAAGAACTGAAACTATTGCCAAAAGATGATGCCCATTGTAGGAAGGATACATCCTAGGACATGTTAGTGGATGGCAGCATGCCGTTTCGTTTATCCAAAGTGTTCTTTCTGATAAATACTTCCCATTGTAGGAAGGATATATCCTAGGACATGATGTTATCAGGTGATTGATATGGGACTAATTGGATGATAGGCTATTGATACTAAGATTTGACTAAGTTGTTTACGTATTGACCTAAACTTGAGACCTTGACATTTTGAGTTTTCACTTTTAACCTGCTAAACTTATTTATAATTGTTTTACCAAAGGTTGAGGATGACGATCGTTTATTATGAGTGATGTTTATTGCGGGTGAAAGCAAAATGGGATAGATGGATTTTTTCAAATATTTGGATGTTTTTTGGAGTTTTGACATATTTTGAGGCTATTTTTGGTATTTTTGAGATTTTACAAATGTTTTGGGGTTTTCTGAGATTTTGACCAAGAGACTAACCTAAGGACCTATCCTAGGGGCCTCTGGGGCTGATCAACAAATTAGTCTTTCCTACATTATATACGCAAAGACCACGTAGTTTGACTAACAACTTGATCGATTTACAAATAAAGGTATACATGATGAAATGTCAGTTTATTATGACGGGCTCCTAAAGGACTGACTTACGTCTCTCGGGGGATCATCAAAGATCAACCTTGCCTACGTTCAAGGCTCAGAGACCCGTAGTTCGACTTACGACTCTATTTTCGACTTTTTGACTAACTTTTGACCTATTTTTGGATTTTGATATGTTTTGAATGTTTTTGCATTTTTTGATTTTATGATGTTTTTGGATTTTTGGATTTTATGAATGTTTTTGGATTTTCTGATTTTATGATGTTTATGGATTTTTTGATTTTATGATATTTTTGGATTTGCTGATTTTGCAAATGTTTTTGGATTTTTTGGTTTAGGGACTTCAAGAATATACACGAATCTGATTCGATGAGAACATGCCCCCAGTGTGATGTAATAGACTACTCTGATAGAGGCAGGACAAACTGACCTTGAGAATGGGTCGAGTAATACTAGGAGGGATCATGACATGAACACAGGACCAAGCTATGGTACGGATGTGGGTGGATGATGGATGGAGTTATGGAATGCAATGGAAGATGGATGTGTAATGGATGGATGATGTAGAACAAGCTATGAAGATCCTGGTGGATGGAAAGTGCTTATTTACACAAGGTGCTTGTTTGTTAGGTTTTCACCAAGGTACTTGCTCAAAGTGCCACTGAAGTGGTTTTCACTAGAGGATGATTTTTCTCTTTACTGTTTTTAATCCTTTTTCTGATTTTTTTGGTTTTTTTATTTTTTTGATTTTTTTGTTGTCACCAAGATGCTTGTTTTCCAAGTTTTCACCAAGATAACTATTTTTTCAGGACATTTTCTAATTTTTTTAATTTTTTGGTTCTATACCTTGAAATATTAGGCATAAAACTTTTTGAGATGGGAGTTGTTCATGGGCTCTTGCAAAGGTTCCCTTTCAAGTGTTGATAGCTTATATGCCCCTGACTTATAGCTTGTTGTGATAATAAATGGTCCCAACCAGTTGGGCTCAAAATTCCCTTACTGTCTAGATTAGGGACGTTCCTTTGATTTTCCTTTAGTACCAATTCTCTGACATGGAATGTTTTGCTTTTGATCTTCTTTTTGTAACTCCTCTTGAGTTTGTTTTGATAGACTTGTAGGTGATTCAATGCCTTTATCTGTCATTCATCCAGTAACTCCAGCTCATTCAATCTTGATACTCAGTATTCCTCATCTAATATGAGGTTTTACAATGATATTCTTAATGAGGGGAGCTCGATCTTAATGGGGAGTAATGCTTATGATCTGTAGACTAGAGAGAAGGGGTGGCGCCAGTGGGTGTGCGGATGTTGGTTCAATAGGCCCAGAGGGTGAGATTGAGCTATAGATGTCAATCACGACCTGCGTCCTTGGGGATAGTATGGGGTGGAGAAGCGATGTTGGATTTTGAATTTTTCACATAATTCATGGACATCTTGATTCTTAAATGGTGTCCCATTATCTGAGATAATGGCTTGTGGGACACCATAGCGGAAAATGAGATAGTTCAAGATGAACTTTGATATCTGCTTCCTAGTTATATATGTCATGGGTATGGCTTCCACCCATTTGGTGAAGTATTTGATGGTTGTTATGATAAATTTGTGGCCGCTGGATGAGGTGGGAGTTATTTTGTCAATGAGATCAAGCCCCCACTATGAGAAGGGCCATGGCATAACAATAGGATGGAGCTCTTGAGCTGGAGCATGGATGAGGTCCCCATGTTGCTGACATTGTAGGCACCTTTTAGCATAGTCATGTGTCTCTCTTTCCATTGAAGGCCAATAATACACCATCCTCAGTAATTTCTTGGCCAAGGTCATTCCACTCAAGTGTAAACCACAAATACCGTTATGCACCTCAATTAAGGCAGTCAATGCCTCCTCAACATTTAGGCAGCGTAATAAGGTTCCTCTATGCTCCTACGATACAAGGTATCTCCTAGGATGATGAATTGGGATGCCTTTTTGACAAAGGTTCATTTTAAGGTTGAAGGTAGGTCAGCAGGGAGGAATCCTATTCATAGGTAGGTGTAAATATCATGGTACCAAGGATCACCAGGACCAACAATTTTACACACAAATTCTGACTCTACAACTTAGAATGCCAGCACGAGAATCTGCTCTACCAATAATTCATGTTTTATGACATTACGAGGAATGTCTAATAGGGATCCAATGGTAGCCATAGTGTCTACTACTCTATTTTTTGCGCGTGGAATCTATTCAAAATGTGATGTCGATAAATGATTCCTTAAGACTTTCTACCAGCTTCTTGTATGGATTCAACTTATCATCCTTTGTTTGATACTTTTCATTCACTTGGTTTATTATCAGCTGAGAGTCTCCATATACCCTAAGAGCCATGATGTTCCACTACACTGCTATTTTGAGACCTATGGTTAAAGCCTCGTATTCAGCAATGTTGTTAGTGTAGGGGAATTCCAATTTATAGGACCTTGGTATACAGTCCCCTTGTGGGGTGATAAAGAAGACACTAGCTCTTGATCCATGCTGTGTGTATGAGCCATCAAATTAAAGTTTCCAATGGTCGGCTATGTTGAGATTGAAGATGGATTCATATGGAAACTCTTAGATGAGTGGATTCTCTAAATAGATTAGTGCTTCTGCAAGTTGATTTGTGATGAATTGACCTTTAATTGCTTTCCGCTCCACATATTCAATGTCATACTCTAATAGTATCATGACCCATTTATCCATTCTTCCTGCAAGCATTGCTTTTGACAGTAGATACTTGAGGGGATAGATCTTAGAGATGAGTTTTATTTTGTGTGCCAACATGTAATGTCTAAATTTTTGTGAAGCAAACACTACTGCCAGACATGATTTTTCAATAAATGAGTAGTTTAACTCATGCCCAACCATTGTGCGACTGATGTAGTGAATGGTACTTTCTGTGTTGTTTTCATCGTGTTGAGCCAAAATAGCACCTAGAGCTACTGTCATTGCTGATATATAAAGGATGAGAGGTTTTCCTGGGATCGGTGGCCTGAGAACTAGTGGTGTTAGCAGATATTCCTTGATTTTGCTGAATGTTTCCTCACATTTATCATCCCATTTGTACGCTACCCCCTTGTGGAGTAGGTGAGAGTATGGATTCTACTTATCTGCTAGCTGTGCAATGAATCGACAAATGGATTGAAGTCTACCTTGGAGACCTCTGAGATGTTTCAATGTTCTAGGTACCTCCATTTCAAGGATTGCCTTTACTTTTGTTGGATCTATTTCTATGCCTCTCATTGATACTATGTAACCCAGTAGCTTCCCTGATTGTACGCCGAAGACGCACTTCTTTGGATTTAGGTGGACTTTGTACTCCTCTAGCCTGTCAAAGATAGCACTTAGGGTTGTTATGTGATCCCTCATTTTCCTAGTTTTGGCTAGTATGTCATCAACATAATCTTCGACCGTCTTGTGGATCATGTTGTGGAATATTAATGTCATGGATATTTGGTATGTTGCTCATGTGTTCTTCAAGCCGAATGGCATCATATTCCAACAGTAGGTCCCCCATGGACAAGTGAAGGCCGTTTTGTATTGGTCTTCTTTAGTAATCATTATGTGGTTGTATCTTGAGAAACCATCCATCAAAGAAATCATTTTGTGCCCTACTGTTATGTCCACTATCATGTCGATATTAGGTAGCGGGAAATCATCCTTTGGGCATGCCTTGTTTAGGTCCTTGAAGTTTGTGCAAATTTGAATGCCCACATCGGGCTTTGAGACAGGTACCAGATTAGAGACCCATTATGGATAGTCAATTGGCCAAATAAATCCTGCATCAAGTAGTTTCTTTAGTTCCAGTTTGACCAATAAAGCAATCTGTGGATGCATTTTCCTGATTTTTCTCACAGGTTTTGCTTCAGGATATACTACTAGGTGATGTACCACAATTTCTGGATCAAGCCCGGGCATATCTGCATAGCTCCATGTGAAGTTAATTTTATGTTCTCTCAAAAAGGAAACTAGGAGCTCATGTTCTTCTGTCCATAATGATTCTGCATAGAAGGTGATGTTTGGTGTCTCTTTTGTTCCCAAGTTAACTGGATTACACTTTTCGGCCAGGACTGTTGATTTTTCTTGATGGAGTGCTCTAAGTGGAAGATTGAATCCCCCATCCTCAAGCACCTTAGAGAGGTTTTCACCATTGGATGTGTCTTTTTTTTTTTACTTTTTTCAGGTCAAAAAGTGCCATAGTGTGGTTTTCACTCAAGGACCTAGATATTATTCTTAATTTCTCACTTTTGTAACTGAGGGATTTAATCATTTCCCCATAATAGGCTTGTGTATCTAACTCGATGATGAATCCTGCTTTGTGATCCCCACATGGAATATTGTCTCGCAATCCCATGAATTCTAAGAGTGCTTCATCATTATCGAATGTGTCAAGAACCGGTGGTCCTCATTGGCCATGGTCGATGAGTTGGGGATATACTAAGTAGATTGCATGGTCTTGATGGTCTGACTCAAAGGACAAGGTGTTAACCATAAGAAGGGTGGTGTCCTCAAAGAGTCTAGGTAGGTTGGTTATGGGATATTTGTAATCACCACTACTACAAACTTTGGTTATGTCAAATGTGAAGTTGTCTATGACTCAACCTGTAGATACGGGTAAGTGAAGTTCAGCTATGGATTGCTAAGGAGGATTATTGACCTTTCTAACTGGAGGACTTTGGCCACATATGGTTATACTTAGAGGGGTACATCTGAGGCCAAGATTTCTTATTCACGTCTCTCGAATGATGGGTATTAGGATCCCATTGTTGTTTTTCTTGAGTCTCTAGTTTATGTCATAGCCCATTGCGAGCATCATTTGTAACCCATTGCTACTATCATCCATTGGTAGATCGATTGTCAGTCTGTTATCTTGGTACAAGAGATAGGATGGATCTTCCTCTATTACTTCTCGGCCAAGGTCTCCCCAACTTCTAAAGTTGGCATATCTATCAGTGGGTGTTTGGGATGTAGAGGCTTCATTTTGTTGTGGTCTTCCTCTTGATCTGGGAGATTGTGGTAACTCTCCTACCATGAAGGCATTTTTGGGAATTGTGTAGTTTCCACAACCATTATCCTGGATGATGACCTTGATATCAGAGATGGTGGGGATGGCGGGAGTGGTGAGTGTCTCTGTCACAAAAGTGGAGGCAAGAGTGGCTGGGTCAATGTATGGTGTTGATGGTCCTCCATCATTTTTAGGCACTTGAGGGATTTTGTAGTATTTTGCCTCTAGGTTCTTGCAGTAAGAGAATGGTTCAGGATCTCCATGGATGGTGACCTCTTGACCTTCATATGTGAATTTGACACATTGATGGAAGGTTGATGCTATTGCTTGTATTGTGTGGATCCATGGATGTTCCAAGAGAATGTTATAAGGCAAGTCGAGGTCCAAGACCTGACAGGTGGTTTCCATGATAGTTGGCCCTACTTGAATAGAGATTTGGATAGTGCCTTGCGATACTCTTTCTTGATCATCATATGCCTTGATTGTTATTCCTTTGCCTTTGTCGATATAATCCTCTAAGATTTTCAAGTTCTTTATTAGCTTAAGTGAACAAATATTCAAGCCTGCACCTCCATCCACCAAGACTCACTTGACTTTATTTTTATGCACTAAGACCTCTAAATGGAGTGCACAGTTGTGAGATGGTTGAGCGAGGAATTCTTGGTTGAAGAATGTAAGGAGATTCAGGGTGGTGATGTTTCTGATCATAGCTTGGAATTTTTCCGTGTCAAGATCCGTAGGGATAGTGGATGAATCCAATGCTTCTTCAAGGATTTTCTTATGGGCAGATGAAATTTTTAGCAACTCCATGATGGAGATTTGCGTTGGGGTTCTTTTTAGCTAATCAAGGACATTGTAACCATTGGGAACAGATATGGGGTTGGGTTTGGATGCTCTATTTGGCTAAGATGATCCTGCAATGGTAATTTTTTCACCTCTTGTGGTGACTCCACAATCGACATGGGCTCCTTTGATGGTGATGGTAGCATAGTAGTCATCCAATGATGCGACGACATGGTCATACACATGATTCACATTCTTGAAGGTACATTTCCCCTTATCAATATTATTGTTCCCTTTATTGTTGTGACTAGGCATCAGATTCATGTATATTTTGAGGTTTTGATTTCCAGTTGGTTGCTCCACATTTATGATTCTTTGATCATTGAGGTCTTGGACTAGGTTCTTTAATCTCATGCAATTTTTAGTGGTGGCCCTTTGATTTTTTGGAAGTCACGGAGCTGATTTTTGTTATACCAAGGAGGTTTCACATCTAGTTCTTGGTAATTCTCGTAGGTGAGGGCTTTGATGAGGTTTTTGTTTATCAATTTCTTCATGATGACCTTGAGTGGTTCCCCAAGGGTAGTGTACTTCCACTTGGGGGAGTTCTTGTTTCATTGGGGCGGTCCCCTTTGATCGTTGACATTGTTGATCGCTTGATTGTTTGGTTGTTGTGTTGTTGTGTTAGCTTGATGATTATTTTGATGGTGGTTTTGGGGTTGTTGTTACAGTGTGGGTGTGTTCTGTCAAGGGGAACCTATGACAACTTTGGCATCAACGACACCATCATTGGTAATATTTTTGTTTCTTACCCATGTGTGAGGTTTGTCATTATAGCTTGAAGATGGACAGTTGCTTTTTTGATCAGGATATGTTTGTGTCATTGGTTGCATAGCAAGGGCTCATTCAATGTTGAGCGCCTTAGAGATCAACTGATCATATGTGGTGATGCCTTGCACTTTGAGGTGAAATTCCAAGGCTTCGTCAAGGTTGGATATGATAGTGCCCACTTTTTGTTCTTCAGACATGACCCACTTCCTCCAATTGGTCTTGGTTCGCCATCGTTGTAAGAACGAAGCGAATGATTCATTCTTACCTTGTTTTAGAGCTGATAATTCCTCCAGACTAACATCCATTGCAATATTGAATGCATAGTTTTGGATGAATTTGTCTATTATTTCTTAGAATGTTTTGATGCCAGGAGGAAGGTGAGAGAACCATTCCATGGCATGGCCTGCCAAACTTCTAGGAAATTGCTGCATCAGGTAGGTATCATCATACGTGACTTCCATGCAATGAACCTGGAATTCCCTGATGTGATCTTCAATTTTTCCCGTCCTGTAGTATTTATCAAATTTAGGGATCTCAAATCCCTTTGGGAACAACTTAATTACAAGACTCATGTCGAATGGATAAGGGCACAAGTTGCTAGGTGTTTTTGTGATTCGTCCTAATTGAATTTCAAGCACCTTTTGTGAGAGCAACTTGATTTGTGTTGCGACATAATTTTGCAGATCGAGGGGTGGGATGAAAGTGTTCTGAAGTGGTTTGGTTGTTGGTGGATGGTGTTTGCACATTCTGTTGTGCTAGTTATGCTTGCAATTACTATTGTACCAACAACACTTGTTGTTGGTCCTGTTGTTGTTGAGCTAAGAGTGCATGTTGCTGAGCTTGCTATTGTGCTTGTTGTTGCACCAACAACACTTGTTGTTGTGTTTCTTGTTGGGCTACTTCCTATTGTTCTTGTTATTGCTTTAGCACTTGCTGATATGCTTGTTGTTGTGTTGTGTGTTGTTGTGCAAGATACTACGCTTGTGCTTGTGCTTGTTGTGCTTGATATTGGGCTTGTGCTTGAGCGTGCGCTTGAGCTTGAGCTTGTGCAGCTTGAGCTTGGGCCTGAGCTTGAGCTTGTGCAACTTGAGCTTGGGCCTAAGCTTGAGCTTGTGCTTGTTCCTGGGCAACTTGTTGGGCAGCTTGTGTTGCTTGTGTAGCTTGTGCAGCTTGCACTGCTTGAGCGACTTCTTGTTGTTGTTGTTGCAATAAGGCTTGGGATTGTGTAGCCTGTTGTGCTTGTTGCACTTTTTGTGCGACTTGAGAAGCTTGAGTAGCTTGTGGAGCTAAAGCGGCTTGTTGAGTAGCTAGTTGTGCGGCTTTTTTTTGTACTTACAGGAGTTCCTTTTGATAGGAAGCTTGTTGAGCTACTTGCAACGCAATATTATATTGGCTTGATGTGTTTGAGTTTGGTGGCGGTGGTGGTGGAGGTAGATTTGGAATGGTTCTTGTTGTGGTGATGAGAGGCATCGTCGTGTTGATGATTGGGGTTTGAGTGGTAGATGGTGTGATCGATGTGGTTGGTCCTTGAGAGACCATGTTTTGAGATGTTAGGGGGGTGGTTGATGATGTGATGGTGGTGGTTTGCGTTATCAGGATGGTTTCCATTTGTTTTTGTGATATTGATGGCAAGGTGGAAGTATTTGGAATGATGCTTTGATTGATGTTTGGTGGGTTGATCTAATTTTGTTGATTGATGCTTGGTAAAGGGGGAAGTCCTAAACCAAGAGATGATGTGGATATTGATGGAAATGGTGGAAGTGGTGGAAATGTGAGGGGTGTAATCTCCTGAGGAAATGGTGTAGTGTCAAAAATTCCCCTGGTCCAAATGTCACCCTCTCCTTGCGAGGTTATGGGGAGAGAGGTTTGGGGTGTTGAATGGAATGATGAGGATGATGGGTCATTTGGATCATGAAAGGTGAGAGGGACATATGGATATGATGGATTTTTGGGTATGGTTTTTCCCAAGATGGTGTTTGCATCCAAATCTTGATTGTTTGCGAGGGGGTGTGTTTGTAATGCATTAAGAAATGCACTCCCTTTGTTCACAATAGGTTGGGTTGGAGCGATAGATGTCATGATTTTTTGGATGGTTTGGGTGATGTTTTGAAATGAGGGTGTAGATGAGATGGGGATGGTAGATGAGATTTGGGTCATGGACCCAAAATATGGCTCCACTATAGTGCTCACGTCAAAATCAGAGGGGAGTTTAGACCCTTGTTTTGCTAATTCAAGAATGTATAGTGAAGGGTTGTATCTCATCACAATATTGATAATCTTATGGTTCTCCAGATTTTGAATAATTTATGTGATCTCCTCATGTGACATTCCAAAGGGTTTATTGGTAAGATCCTCCATTTGACCTTCCTCTTGTTGATTTTGCGATGATGATGGAAAGTTTGATGAAGGATTACTTGATCCAATGGGATTTGCTTCAGAATTTGTTTGACTTAGGTCACTTGTTGTAGATGTTTCTTTGTTGGCTCCCATGTTCCTCTTGTGTTGAGATCTAGTTTGCACCATAAAATAGGGATCAAATTTCAAGAATATGGGAGATGAATCTCTAATTCTTTGGATTGATCTAACTTTTAGATACAAAAGAGAAAATCTAGGATGTTTTTAAGGATCAAAGGTGATATGATGGGGATGATGTAAAAGATGGATGATGTGGATGTTTGAACTTTTGAGAAATCTTGAGGGGATGCTAAACTTTTAGGATTTTCTGGATTTGTTTTGGATTTTGAATTGACCTTGATTTGATTTTTGGTTTTCTTTGTCTTTGGATTTATGAACAAATAGACCCTAAGATGTTCGATGATTATCTAGGGGGTATATTTTCTCAAAGGATGATAATTTTAATATGTGTAGGGAGAAGGATGCATCTACCCACACCTATTCAAAAAAAATGATAATTTAACCAAACATATGAAGAAGGATGCATCTACATATACCTAGCTAAACAAGATGGTTTGATAATTTAACTAAGCATATGCAAAAGGATGCATCTACACATACCTAGCCAAAGATGATTTGATGTTTTGATTCAAATATTTCAAGGATTTTGCTCCAAGGATTTCATGATTTTGATTTTTGCCAACAAGCCTAGCATGGAGGATAATTTCAAGATTTTTCAAAAGATGATGATGAGGTAATTTTGGTTTGATGTTCAAGGATGGATGAAGGTTTGATTTTGATCCTAGGTTTACCTAAAAAGACACTTGTTTACTAGACCTCAGTTTTGAAGAACATGCTTTTATCTAAACAAGGTGTTAAAATTCAAGGAAAAGATTGGGATTCTAACAATAATAAAAAGAGTACAATCTGGGATTGTTCCTTTAGGCTTTCCTGTAGAAGTTAAAAAGTAGTCTTCATCTGAATTCGTATAACATTGAGAGACACTTTTGGTGATCTTTTGGACTAAGATCTTTTACCTTCTGTTTCTAGATCTTGATCTTGCGTGAAATCATTAGGGACACATGTGTGGGGTCCTATTGTTTTTAGTCTTTTCTTAATGACATTGTTTCTACCACAAACACTTCTTTGATTAGGTTTCCAAACTAGATGTCCAATGTCTCAACTTCTTCTCATTCCACAAGGTATATCATGTGGAACTTTGATGAAATCGAGGCAAGGGTTACCTATGGTTAACTTTAGTAAGCAAATTGAGATATAAATCCAAGTGTTTAGAAACCTCTAAGTATAAAATCCCAAGGGTAGGCATTAACACATGAATTTGGTCAATTGTATTTGCTTCCTAAAGGGTTTGAAGTTTTGATGACAATGTTAAATGTTTGTTTCCAATTTTTTTCAAACAATAAAAGTGTTTTGTAACCAAGAACAAGAACAATCCTATGTATATGAAAGACTATATTTGTTGAGTGCCCACTTGGACAAGTCCAACTACGCTTATTTTTAGTGAATGGTTAGATGCTTGACCCCACTAGCTCCCCTCCATGGCTCAACACTTCTTTTAGGGCATCCAAGCATTAGTACCCATGAATCTCCCATGGCATACTTTCCATTTCTACTAACAACCATAAAAGTGTGGGGTGGCTTCAGGACGACCGTTCTTGCACCAACAAATAGATAGGGATTTTGGCCTTTCTAAACAAGGGTTTTAATTTGGACTTTTCATTCATGGAGATTGACCCATATGGCGAGAGACCATTGCTACCCTTCTCATCGGAGCCAACCGCATGATACTAGCTTTTGTTCTAGTACCCACTTTTAAATCTCGACTAGAAATACTCTTGGCTTTAGAGTGTTACTGGTTGGGTCGTTCCCTTGGGTGAGTACTTTTTCCCCAAGGCAGGCCTTGTAAGATAAATAATAGCGAGCGAACATATTCATAGTTTGATCAACCTTTGTTTAGAAATAAAGGGAGAACACATGCAATACGCCCACTCACACTCACACAATTTTTTCAATTTTATAGCCCAAAATGAAGTGTGGAGGAAACTACTTTATCCCAACCTAAGACCACCAAAAAACATTTTGATTCTCAAGATCGTCGTGAGGCGCGAGAAAAGCACATATGTCTTTTCAATGGTGTTAGCTTGAGTAAGCAATCACAAAACAAAGTAGCACATGTTCTTTTTAATCCCACAAAGCAATAATGACTTCTTTTTAAGCACCAAAACAAGTGTGATAATTTTCCTTGTTCATTTATTAAATCCAAAAAAAACTCTAGTAAGTTTGAGTCCTAATGTTCATTTTAAGCCCTTTTGTAACAAGAATTTAAAGAGTTCATTTTAGAGCCCAAAATGAAAAATAGTAAGTCCCTAAGCATGGAAGATAAAAAAATTTCTTCAAGAGGATTAGTGAATCTTCTAATAGTGTTAAACGAACACTAGAGTGTTCAAAAACACTTGGTATCATGAAATGAGGTCATCATGCTTCTTTTCCTCTTCACCTTTGATCAATCCAACCTACAAGAAAATCAATTAGGCTATGCAAAAATAGAGGTCAAGAAAGTAGAAAACATACCAAATAACCAGAATTTGATAAAAAGCACGTGTCATAAATAATTTTTTACTTTTTACTTCCCTCCAACAGTGCAACCCACGAAGGCATCGTAGTTTGAACTTACCAGCGGTGTTGTATAGCGCTGCTTACCAGTTAGTGTCACTCTGTAGCCAAACCAGTGAGCATGAAGGCATCACTGTTTAGGTCAGTGGTGCAGTTTGGAATTTAAAAAGATTCCAACGAGTCAGAAAGATTCAGCAGTGTTGTTTGAAAATTTGAATTTTGGGCGGGAAACATAGGGCGTCAGAGTTTGAAGTTTACAGTGGTGCAATATAGCGATGCTAAGTTCTCAATGGTGATAAATAGTGACACTGAGCTTCCAACGGTGGAGTTTTTTGTAGGCATAAAAACAACAAAGAAAACACGAAATTTAGTGCAAAAACATGATTAGATTTTCAAGAGTGCCCTCCTTCTAGTGCCAAATGTAGAACCCCAATCAAAATACTTCCAAAACATAATGAAAGAACACATTAGAAGATCATATGCAAGTAAAAACAAGGATTCCCCATGAAATCCATTAGCAAAGTTCCAAATAGGAAAGAAAACAAGAATAAAATGAAAGAACAAGAAAGTAAGCTAGATCCTATTGGAAGCAATGCAAACTTTTGATCCCATGGGGGAATTGGTGCCAATTTGATGTGAAAACTGGCCCTTTCCCAACTCCAATGATGTGATGAAGATGATTGATGAAGGATGAATGCTTGTGGTGATGACTTCAATTGAGCTCCATGTTGAAAATCTGCAAAAATCCTAACTATGCTTGGATGAAATTGATGATAAATTGATATGGATTTGGGTATAATAACTTTGCTCAAATTGTGGATGATCAAATGAGGAATAAGACCTCTTATTTATAGAATGTTGAGATGGAGGAATGCCCAAAAAAGAGCAATGTGGGACTAAGAATCAACCAATGGCAAGATGCCACTTGTCAACATGTGAATGGATGAATGATGTGCAAGTTTTGAAGAATGTGTCAATAAATGCAATTAGGTGGAATTTGAAATTGTTGAAATGACATGTAAGAGGGAAAGAAAATGCATTGAATGCCACTTGGCTCAAGGCAAAATGACTTATTAGGTGGAGTAAATGTCTTGTTGGAAGGACAAAGTCCACTTGGATTTTGAATTCAAATTTGAGGAATATTCATTTATTATGCCTTTTGAGAGAAAATAGAGATTTAATAAATTAATTAAATCTATTTTCATGTGCAAGTTGCAAAAGCTAGAGGATGGGACATGGATTAGGATTAAATTAATTAAGGGTTAATTAATTTAATGAGGATTAAAATGATGTGACATATTGATTTAGATTTATAGGTTTATTTAAATCAAATATGAGAAGAAAAGGATTTAGAGATAGTTAAATAAATATTTTTTATTTATTTAACTAGAGAAGGTGAAAGTTAGATTAAATTAAATAAATATTGATTTATTTAATTTAATAGGATGACTTTAGAGATTTAATCAAATAAAATGAACTATTTAATTAAACAGAGATAATTAGATCAGGTTGGTTGATTTAATTAACAGAATGGAATGAGTTAATCAAATAAGATGATTTATTTAATTAAGATAGGATGATTGATGAATTTAATCACATAAGGGTATCTAATTAAATGGTTAGACCATGGGATGATTTAGGATGAAACGGTGTTAGTAGTCAGGATTAGATGTGCAATGTCAATTAGTACATTTTCCATGTCTACAGTCTTTTGTCACCCTTTGTTGAGGTTTTGAAACCTTCGTCAAGGGTCGACAAGGTTTTGACAACCTTTTTGACATAAGATAAAGTTTCTAAAAATTAATTTATCTTTTCATTTTTTATTTTCTTTGAGTTTTGCCATTTTTATTGAGGTTTTGAAACCTTGTCAAAGTCCAACAAAGGTTTTTGAAATTCTTCTTTTTTGTCATAATTGTCTAGTTCTTTATCTATTACTGGTTGGAGGTGGTTTCAAAACCTGTGTTAGTTGTCGATAAGGTTCTCATAACCATGTTGATCCTCCTCACAAGATTGAATACCACATGTTAAAGCTGGTGATTGTCATAGTATGGCACTTGTCATTGCCCCTTTGGCTAGTTATCTTCCTTCCATATACAATGAGCAAGATTGGCATGCAGATGACCTACTATTGGTTAGCTTGCATGTGACATACTAGTCTTGTCTTTGTCTTCTTTTCATGTTCTTCGTGATTGCATGTGCATAATGTGATCCCCCATATTGTGTTGCTTGGTGTGCCTTTATGTTTGTGAGCTTTCTTTAGATGACCCTTGTTACTCTGTTGGTACACGGATACAAAGGAAGTGAATTTGTCACGATATTCTTCTATTTGTATCTTCATGCTTCTATATGTTGTAAACAAATGTCTTTTCTTTCATATTTTGTGTTCCTTTTTGGGATGATGCAAATTTTTGAGACATTTAGGTCTCTTCCATGTTGACCCAAAAGGATTGTTTGTCTCATATCTCTCTATGTGTCATTATTCCTTTGTGTTCGTTGTTCTACAAGTATTTGGGGAATGATGATAGTTTTGAGCTCTATTATACCATGATACCAAAGACATGCATTGACCCCAAATCTGTAGATCTTGTATGTGTTATCTTTGGGATTCCGTGTGGCGACAACCTCTCTCCATGATATAGCTTTATTTGGAAACATATTATTGGCATAGGGCTTTCCAAATAAGCTAGCATGTTCCTTTAAAAAATTGGAATATATCATTTTCTACTTTAAAGTAATTTCTCATAGCATTATTTCATTGGCATTCTCATTTTTGCATAAACATATGGATATTTTTGCTTAACTTTTGTTTATAGAAGTTGGACTTAATGTAGCGTTGGCATAGCATTGACCATTTGGAACTAACTTATGGGTACACAAACTTTTGTGATGACTTTACCCATGTGCCACCCTCTTTTATGAGTACACACGTTATAGACCTAGTGTGTGTTTCTCATCCTTTGGGGATCACCTAGTGAACAATAGATTTTCACTAGCCTTTGTGAGTATTTTGTTTGCATAGTGGACAATGGGTTTTCACTTGTGAATTTCTTTTGGACAAACAAATGAGGCTTGATCCATGCATGTTGGATAAAAAATCGAGGCTTGATCCATCCCTTTTCTCCTTGCATTAATTTTGACATTGTATAATTGTGTATCTTGTGTCATTGTTGCACACATGTGTCTCTTTGTGCCTTTGTTGGTTTTGACATGAGATCTTAGATCTTGGGGGCTTGATCATCCTCCTTGATCCTTGCCATCCTAAATTTCCAACAATTGTACAATTGGACCTCTCTTGACTTATTTGTAGATGCTTTAGTGTGATTCTGAGCGTAAGTTATACTCTCACTAAAGTGGGGACTAAATGTAGTGTAGGAAATTGTATACTAAGTTACAATTTCACACTATGTTTGCATCCCCTTAATTAATTAGACTTAATTAAGCCTCTAATTGACTAAATTATGCATTTTAAAGCCTTATTATTCCTATTTTTCAAAAGGATAACCTATATTAAATAATTGCTAACATTAATTAAAACATCTTGGAAATTGAGTGTCCTAGATTTAGGTCCTAGGACCCAATTTTTAATATTGTTTTGGCAAAATTTTAATGATTCAAATTCAAGTTTCAAATGTTGACTTTTGGAATCTATTTTTTGGGAAATTAGATAAACACCTATAAATACATAGTTATTTTATCAATTAAATCTAAGTTGCATAGTCAAGAGATCACAAGAGAAAAAAATATTTTCCACTGAAGAGTAGATTTATTAGTCATCTATCACACCAATCCAGATCATATCATTGTGTCAAAGTTCATTTTTGTTCATGTTCATGTTTTGGATCTAACATTGTGATGTAGGTTTTAAGCATTCAAGCATCAAATCAATTAATCAATCAAGCCAATTCATGCAAGATACAAACCTTAGAGTTATGTGTTTAACTTCGGTCCTCTAAGGGCAGCCATTAAGGGTTTGGTGAGTTGTAACAAACAAGTGTTCATTCATCAATTCCTTCATTTTTCATTATTTCATTATCAAGGTTTAATTACCAACATGCAATTTGACTAAGGCAAACCCCCATTCACCCAAAAGAAAACATTTTTGCTTCTCTCTTTATATGTGCAAATTTATACGTGAAGAAGGTTTGAAAGTTGATCAAAGGAGAAATTTTGCAAAGTTGTCAAGATCACTGTTGTTAAGCTACAAAAACTCACCTATAGGTTTTATTTTCAGCTTTTTGACTGTCAAACTTGGAGGAATCAAAAGCGTAGGTTCGGGATTTGAGGACTCCAAAAAGTATTTTTGGACCCCTACACTAGGACCCATTCACCCTAGGGTGAATCGGTTCTACTATAGACCTTGAAACCTACTTTCTATCACAAGTGCACGCCATCTTTCCCTTCTCATATTTTCCTACAAATTGTTGTTTCCATTTTTTTTATCATAGAATTATGCATTAAAACTATTAGGTCATATAATTTAGTTAGTTAATGTATTTTAAATCATCTCTCAATATTGTAAATTAGTCATAAGAAAACAACATATCCCAAAATAGGGTTGGCTCACCTCAAGGTTGAAAGTCAACCCTATCCCTTTGAGATCTCTTTTGCTAATAAAATTAGGGAAAGGGTAGGTGTGTTTAAACCTTTAGATCATTCCATATTGAACACTCAGTCACCATACACCTCTCTACTTTTCCTTCATTTCACATACTATTAAAAATGATATAGAAAATGGTAAATCTAAGATAAATAAACTATAGATGTGTACCTAGGGGCTTCCTTAGTTAGTAGTTGGGTAAGTGTTGACTCTTTTTATACTACTATTAATAAGTGACTATTACACAACTTTATGTTAGAACCAAGTGCTTCTAGCAATTTCATGCCACTTCAAGACATGAATGAGTTAAGTTTGTATTTTTCTAATAATATGGTAAATGTTTGACTTGGACTCAAGAAAAATAAATATCATTGAATTTGTGAAATAATATAGAGGTTTAACTTGCTACATACCCAAATAAGCCATTTTTAATGGACATAAGCATTACAGATTGTCCCCCCCAAGTGGGATATCTTATTGTTCAACAAGTGGGTAGTTTTCATTAGAGGTAGCATTCAAATATATATCTTGTGCTACCATTCCTATTCATGGAGTAAATTTTAAACTACATCAAGAATAAAAATGTTGGAAAATATTAAGGACCTTTACAAGACCCTTAATGAAGTAAATTTATTTCATACTAGTCTCGACCACTATATTGGTTATTATGGTGAACACGAGGATGAAAATTTTGGTCCCTCACCCTAATAATAATTTTAATTATTTATGGATTTTATTTGATTGTGATTGTTTACAAGATGGTCAAGTGTGGGAGTTATCCTAGTTTAGCCAAGTGGTGAACTGCCAAACTTTCATTTCAAGCTAAAATTTCAATGCACAAATAATATGTTGAGTATGAAAATTTAGTGTTGGGTTTGAATGTTGCTCACAGACATGAAATTAGGTTCCTAAGAATTTGTGGAGACTCAAAGGTGATAGTGTAGAAAGTGAAGAATATCTATGCATTCAAAGAAAAAGATTGAAAGCATATAGAAATGTTGTTTAGGATAGTATATAATTTTTTGATGCAACTAGTATTGAGTAGGTGGATAGATATGAGAATGTGGAGATAGATTCTCTAGTAGTTGCAAAATCTAGATATGATTTGGAGTCATCTTTTCCTACATAATATTATAATGTGGAAGATATCATGAGGCCTACTATCACTAAAAATATATACAACTCGAAAGTATTTATTGACAATTAATAGATATATGATTTCCTAAACTATATGGATGAGTTTGACAACCACCTATCGAGTAACAATCTATGGTTTAAGTTGAGGATGGAAAGGAAATATTATTTCAAAATTAAATAGTGCAAACAAAGACTAATATTGTTCCCAAATGACTTGTATCATTGGATAAAATGTTTGACAAGGGATATTGCTACAAGAGCAGGAGCAAGCCAGGTGATGAAGACAATATTGAAGGTGTAAAACTAGGCATAGATGTAGCTCCTAAAATGATATATATAAGTAAGAGATTGAAACCAATAGAAAAAAATGCTAATATAATTTTTTAAAATTTTTAAGAAATATTTTGCATGGTCATATTCTAAGCTCAAAGATTAAATAGGGATGATATATTTCAGCATACCACCTCCAACAAGATGCAAAGAGTTTTAGATAAAAATAAAGAGTGATTAACACAACCCTTGCTCCACAAATGAAAAAGGAATTAATGGAGCTAAAGGAGGGAGGTATTATTAAATCTATTAGGCATTCTAAATGGGTATCTAATATTTTCCTAGTAAGAAAGAAGAATGTGGAGATAAGATTGTGTGTAGATATTAGAAATATAAACATCAAATATCTTAAGGATAATTATCCACTCCCAAGCATGGACCACTTTCTATAGAAGGAGATGGGTTCATATTAACTTCCATGATAGATGGATTCTTAGGATACAACCAAGTGGTGGTCAAGGAGTTAAAGTAACACAAGAAAAAATTCACTACTCCTTGGGGTATCTATGTTTGTGTGAGGATGACATTTGTAGTTTCCACTCTCTAAAGTGAAATGGATGTTTCATTTGTTGGTATTTTAGATGAGATAATGGTTGTGTTTTGAGATTACTTGACTATCTATTCTAAATAAAGAGGTGATCATTGTAAACATTTGGAGATGATTTTCAAAAGGTTTCTTGAATATCAGATTTCTCTAAATCCAAAAATGAGTATATTTGATATTGAAGAAGGTAAATTATTAGGACTCGTAATGTCAAAGGAAGGGGTGAGGATAGATCTAGAATGAGTTAATCAAGTTGACTTCATCTCTCAGCCCAAGTCAATCAAAGGAGTGTAGTATTTCTTTGGGTAAAAAAAATTGTTACGATATTTGTTCCTAACTTCTCTAAGAAGACCAAAGCCATCTCCAAGATGCTAAAGAAAGGGAAATTAATAAGTACATGGATTTAAATCCTTAAGATTTTTTGATCTAAAGTATTCAACCAAAGAGAAACATTTCTATGCCCTTGTAAAGGCCATAAAAAAATTAGATCATATATTATCAATGTAAAGGTTATTGCATATATGACACATAATGATAAAAGACATTTTCATTCAACAAGAAGATTTAGGTAAAAGATACAAGTGGATCAATAAAATTCAAGACTATGTAACATAGAGGTACATGTTACGAAGCTGGTTAGAGATTAAGACCTATCCAAGCTAATGGAAAATACCAATTTGTAAGAAATGGAGGTAAATAAAGTGAATTAGAACAATGTTCTGACTCTTATCATTTGAATGATAGCTCATGGTGCAACTCTTCTATTTAGAAAACATGAATTTTTGCTTGAGATAAATGGAAAAACATACATATTCCCTTGTAAAGGCCATGAAAAAATTAGATCATATCTTATTTGTGCAAAGGTTATTGAATAAATGTGACACATGACAATAAAATACATCTTCATTTGGCAAGAATATTCAAGTAAAAGATACAATTGGATCAACAAATTTCAAAATTATATAGAGGTACAGGATACAAAGTTGGCCAGAGGTCAAGGCCTAGCCAAGCTAATGGAAAATGCTAATTTGCAAGAAATGGAGGTAAATGAAGTGAATTAGAGCAATATTCTAACTCTTGTCATTTGAAGAATAACTCATGGTACAAGAATGTATTCTTCTATTTAGAAATATGAATTGCCTACCTAGGATGAAGGAAAAACATGTTTATTCCCTTGTAAAGGCCATGAAAAAAATAGATCATATCTTATTAGTGTAAAGGTTATTGCATATGTTCCACACACAACAGTAAAATATGTCTTCATTCAATAAGAAGATTTAGGTAATATATGAAATTAGATCAACAAAATTCAAGAGTAAAACATAGAGTTACAAGATACAAAGTTGGTTAGAGGTCAAGGCCTAGCCAAGCTAATGGTAAATATGAATTTGCAAGAAATGGAGGTAAATGAAGCAAATTAGAGCAATGTTTTGACTCTTATCATTTGAAGGATGACTCATGGTACAAGAATGTAGTCTTCTATTTAGAAAACATGAATTTATTTCCTAAGGTAAATGGAAAAGCATGCATATGCCCTTATAAAGGCCATGAAAAAATTATGTCATATCTTATCAATACAAAGTTTATTGCATATGTGCCACATACATCAATAAAAGACACCTCCATTTAGCAACAATATTTAGTTAAAATATGCAAGTGGGTCAACAAAATTAAATAGTACAACATAGAGGTATAGGTTACAAAGTTTGTTAGAGGTCAAGGCCTAGCCAAGCTAATGGAAAATGCAAATTTGGAAGCAATGAAGGGTAAATGAAGTGAATTCTAGCAATGTTCCCAACTCTTTTCAATTGAAGGATAATTCATGGTACGAGAATGTTGTCTTATATTTAGAAAACATGAATTTCCTGCATGAGATGAATAGAAAAATATGCCTATGCACTTGTAAAGGCCATAATTTTTTTTAGATCATATCTTATTAGTGCAAAGGTTATTGCATGTGTGCCATGATGAGTTATAAACATTCACCTCATTATTAGGACAAAATTACCCTTCCATAACCTTTTTCATGCTTATTTTAATATGTTTATATAGTAAAGTATCTACAATCTTAATTTATATTAATGTATGAATACTTGCTATCCTCTTTGTGTTAATGAAGGTTTTTAATGCTGATGAATATGGTTGAAAAGGTGTGAGCTATATTAAAATAGGGTATTCTCAAGAAAGATGGAATCTCTACAGGATCTAAAATGCCACATCTATAGAAGCTCTAAAATGATTCCTAAAGCACCTCCAAAATTGTCGTAGGTAAAGTCACCACAAGAAGAGTTCTAAAGATAGATCTCTCCTTTCTTGATAGAAAGTCTAAGATAATTGTCAAGTGATTATTGATCCTATAGAAGAAAATAAAGGAAGACTCTTGTTTAGAATATTTCCTCAGTAATAAAATATTTTATTTAATACAACGCATACTATGTTTATAGATTTATGTAACAAACTTTTAACAACATTGGTGCATATTTCCATGATGTTATAGTTTAGGAATTAGGTCCTAGTATAAATATCTTTCTTGATGTTCAATAAAATATATATGAGTATTATGATGAGACTTGATGCATGAATTAATAATAATCTCTTTATTCATATGCATATTGTTGATATGTGGCGACTGATCATGCAAATACTATACACTCATAACGTATCCTCGTCGGGATTCGAGAGCGGAAAACCCCAATAGTAGGGGTTCGAGGGCTTTTTCCCATTAACACGTCAAGGTTTTCCCACTGACACATCAAATGAAAAAATGAATTTGTAAAACCTAATTCTAGAAGCTTCCAAAAATCTTGTTATAAGTGGTTGGGATGTAAGTTGTGGTGTGTGATTCACGAGATTGTAATATGTTTTGCACTAGATAATAAAATCATTGGGTGGTTAAGTTTTTGTGGATGTAGCCCATATTGGGTGAACCACATTAAATTTCTATGTTGATCTCTTTTGTGTTATTCTTCATTGCTATTTTTGGGTTATTTAATCTACATATAATTGTTAACGTTTATTGCTTCGATCTGCCTAATCCTAACACATATATCATTTTTTCCTATTTTAAGAAGCATTGTTTCATTCTATTGATGATACTTTGAGTAGAAGAATTCAAACCTATTTCAAGCTACCCACTCAACTAAGGGGTTGGAACACATGGTAGAGATAAGTAGTTTATTTATATAGTATATTTATGTCTGAGTAATTTTTTTCATACCATTTATGCCTGTAAGTTCTATGCACGTTAATTTTTTTTAGATAGAGAAGTCTATATTATTGTTGTGTTTCTCTAAAGCTTTAAATTTTGTAGAAAAGATAAGAAAAAAGAGTGGATTAGTTCAAAAAAAAATTTAGAAAATTAGTACTTAAGGAAATTTCATTTTGCTATAGTAGATTTTCAATAAGCTTTTTGTAGATTACATTGTATATATTTTTGTAGATTAGAGTTTTCAAATATTTTCTAGTTATATTTTCTTTCAAGCACACACATTCTTTGTTTAATCCAAAATTTTATATTAGAATAGGACATATAAAATTATTTTGTAGACAACCTTGGATACTACCCAATTTGATATGGAATTAATTGATTAAAGTGTGAGACCTAACGATGCCTCATCATGCCACACACAATAGTAAAATACATCTTCACTCAACAAGAAGATTCAAGTAAAAGATTTAAGTGGATCAAAAACAATCAATAGTAAAACATAGAGGTATAGGTTACAAAGGTAAGTAGAGGTCAAGGTCTAGCCAAGCTAATGGAAAATGCCAATTTAGAATAAATGGAGATAAATGAAGTGAATTCTAGTAATGTTCTTGACTCTTAACATTTGAATGATAATTCATGGTACACGAAAGTAGTATTCTATTTAGAAAACATGAATTTCCTACCTAATATGAATGAAAATTGGCAGAAAACACTTAATTTGTAGTCCTAGAACTATGTGTTAATATAAAATGAGTTAATATGGAGAAATCATAATGGGTTGTTACTCAAATGTTTGGACCAAGAGAAATTAAGTAAAGTGATTAGTGAGTGTCATCAAGGATTTTACGGTGGACATTTCAACGCTAAGATCATTTCCCATAAGATTCTCATGGAAAGATATTGGTGGACCACCTTGTTTAAGGATGTGGCTGAAATGGTAATGAGGTGTGTTGCTTGCCTAAGGTCTTTTGGTGGTCTAAACTTTGCAGGTGCAATCCCCCTCATGATAGTCATAGTTGAAGCTCCTTTTCAATGTGGGGGTAGACTTTATAGGAGAAATTCAAGATAAATATATATCAATGGATATGTGTGGATTTGTATAGCTATATTGACTACTTCACCAAGTGGGTTGAGGCAATTCCAACTCATAATGCTTCATCTAAGGTGGTAGCATACTTCTTGATCAATAATATAATAATTAGGTTTGGTGTCCCTACAAGGATTCTTGTTGATAATTTCATGTGTTTCAAATACTAATTATGTTGAATATGTGTTTTAAGATTGGGATTAATCCTCTTATCATCCTCAAAGTAATGGATAGGCTAAATCTAACAATAAAATCCTAGTGAATATTATAAGGACATTGGACATGAATATTAAGAGGTGTGGTGATAAGTTTATGTAGCATGATAGAATAAGAAAATGTCAATTAGCCTAGAGTTGCCTATGTACCAATTCATGCATGATACTGAACAAGAGGATGGTGTAGTCCCTTAAAGGATTTTATAATTGATAGAGATAGATGAAATTAGGATAAATTCACATAAAAGGATTTTGTCACAAAAACATGCAATGAAGCATTTTTTTAATAATAAGACTCTACAAAGAAATTTTAAGTGGGTGATATGATTCTCTTGTGGAATATTGAATCAAAAGATATAGGAAAACATAGGAATTTTGATCCTTTATGGCTTGATCTATATTAAATTGCTAAGAGGTATGATCTAAATGTGTATAATCCCAGGAACTTGGTTGAAGATCTCATGGAGTTTCTAGTGTATGGTTAGCATCTAAAGCATTAATTTTCATAAAATTAATGAGGTAATTTAACTGGTGAGTGAATGTACTATCCTTTAATATTTTGTCCAGAAGAATTCATGACATCTTTTTGTTATAATGAGGTATTATTGTTCTAGTCCCTCATTTTTATATTATTTTATATGGTCTTCACCTAGATAATTCTTCTTAATTTTCACCATGTATGCAAGAGATGCACGTCACCAATCAAAAACAATATTGGGAATGTATTAAAAAATTATAAAATATGTGTGACCTCTTGCCCATTTTATGAATTTTCTTATATTATGCCTAATGGTGTTCCTTTTTGTAACCCCACATATGTTGATGAAGTTAGGTTTTCAATAAAAAATTCAATTGTTTGTGTGTTTCTATGGACCTTTTGTTTCCTTGAGCTTTAAGCTTTCAAGTATTGGGACTCATGGACTAGGTCTTGAGGTTCTGATTCCCCTTGAGATCTTGGCCCCCACCATCTCTATGGTCTCCCCTTGCATTTCCTTCATGTCTTAAAGTTTTAGAACTCCTTGAAACCCTAGGTTACTTGATCTTGATATCTTATGTCCCTCCCTAGACTTTTCCACTAGCTTCCTAGTTCTAAGTCCTCCATGTGCCCCAACACCTATTTTTCTCCTTCACTACCCCATCCTTCTCTAAAGTCACACATATCAACTATATAAGAGGCCATTTGTGTAGTTGGTTGTCCTTTTTAACACAATGATAGCCTTTGGGGTTAACATACATTTGATACAATTGTAAGATTTGTACCTTGTATTATCTTTCAATAACTTCAATCCTATTTAGGATGCCTCTGGGAACACTCTCCTCAATTTAAGTTGAGCTCAAAGTGTAGGAGAAATATCCACTCTTTTTAATTGGCCTTTAACTCTCCTCAATTTGCTAATGAACCTCTATTTTACCTTCATGAATGGTGACCCCTAGCCTTGAAGGTATGAGTATGTTTTAGGATTATAAAGAGGTAGTTTCAAGATCTAATAGGCTTAATTGGCTTAAATTAAAATTTATGACCTTGAAAGTTATGCCTCCCACGTCAAAAATGTAAGAACATCTATAACACATAATACAAATACTTGAGAGGGAGTTGCATTTATTAACCAAACTATGAAGCATGTTATTATATGTCATAGGATATCTTTAATTGGAGATAATGGATACAAAATGGAGAACCCAAGTTGGCAAGTGGATTATGATGATCTTATGGTAAGTGGAAGGAATATGTTATTTTTAGCCTTAGGACACATATTAGGATTTAGGAATTGGATTTTTATTAGGGATTTGGAAACCACATTTAAGGTAGTTTAATCTCATGGTTTCCTTATTATCATTTGATAGTTTCATGTATCACTTCACCTACTTACTAGGTGCTTGAGAAGGAGGTTTCATAGTGACTTTTGTAGGTAATATTATGCTATTACAATTCATCTACATCTATTTTTGTTGATACTCCTATAAAGACTTAGACTTTCCAAGTGTATTGTAACCATTGATTAATGAATAATACATTTATTTTCTTTGGAGTGTGGGGTTTTCTCCCAAAATGGTTTTGCCCATGTAAATCATTGTGTTATGGTATATTTATTTTATGTTTAACTCATTTTAACTGTATCATTAATTTAATTTTTGTACATAACTCCCCTCATGGATTATTTTACGAAGTGTATTTAGCACATCTATTTATTTTTAGGACACATATCACACTTTTGGAGTTACAACATAGTATTTTATATTAAATTTATTAGAAACATTATGAAGGTGAACAATTGTAAAATAGAAATATAATTTCAATTGAATTAGATTTTATCTATTGCATAACCAAATGGAGATTGCAAGAAAATAAATCAGCAATTCAAAGAAATATGGAACAAAAGAATTAAACACATAACACAATGTTTACATGGAGAAACCATTTTGAGAAAAAAACCACCAAGAAGAGAGGCCTTAAATCTATACTATCTTCAAAATAGATATTACATAAAATCCTTCCTTTCTCCTCCTCTATCTTCAATCCTCTAGCACCTGTAAATAGATTTTCTTCATTCTTGCCAGTTACACAATGTTTACATGGACAAACCCTTTTGAGAAAAAAATCACCAAGAAGAGAGGCCTTAAATCGGTATTATCTTCAAAATAGATATTACATAAAATCCTTCCTTTCTCCTCCTCTATCTTCAATCCTCTAGCACCTATAAATAGAGTTTCTCCATTCTTTCTAGTTGCACACATACTACCACGTTAAGGCCTATTTATATAACATTTTCACCCCCTAAATGGGGCATCCATATTGGTTATCAAATCCCAATATCTCCCTTGGATAAATCCAAGAATTTAATACATAGGATAATGTAGGTTTCAATCATTTTACTCACCTACCTAATTTAGACACCTAGTTGTTAATAGTTTATAACCAACTTGATGGTTGTTGTTTATAATCACAAGTTGTTTTATCTTTAATAACAACAGCCCAAAATGAAAAATTAACCTCATAAAAATCTCCTCAATTATTTGAATGCCCAAAATAACCTTATCTTCATAGATTCCTTCTTGGTAATTAGTAAATCACTACCAGTAAAAATTAGATATCGACCCTTGGTAAAAAAAAATTAATTATTATACCAATAAAATTTAATTACCATAATAGTAAAAAATTGATGGTAAGAAATAATTACTGTTGATGGTGAATACCCGATCCCTTATGAATGATTTATAAACATTATTATCAGTAATTAAATACATAAGATTTACAAGGTTGATGACACCTCAATCCTAAAATTCTCTCACTTGACATCATACATTGTAAATACATCCATAGGAATACATAAGTCAAATAAGTACTAGGAACAAGCCCTGTGGCCTTCCTACACCAAGTAAACTTTTCTATGCTCACAAGTTTAGTACTTGTGAATCTGCAACATTCTCCTTAGTGTTAATCTTCTTTGGCTCTATCTACCCAATAGTAATTATATCACATGAACAAAATTATATTGTACATCCACGTGCGTAGTTTGATTGTGATTCATAGGATTCTTGTCGAAACAAATTGCACTTTGGCTATAACCAATATTATTATTCCTACAATCAAAACCAATACGTGTACACAATCTTTGTAACCAAGACACCTTCTTAGAGACACGGATAGCAGCCATATACTCTACTTTGGTGGTGGATGAATCAACTATGGGTTGCCTCTTACTCATCCAATTCAATGTTCCTCTAAACAAAGTAAACACATACCCACTAGTGGACCTTTGATTGTTAAAGTCACCTACCCAATCTACATCAACAAAATCTTGTATAAATACAATGTATTAACCACACTATTAGTATCAGTATTTAAACCAAATAATAATCAGAAGTACCACTCAAATATCTTAACACCCTTTTCTCATAATTCCAATATTTTTTACCAAGATTAGATATAAACTTTCTTAAAAATTCTACTGCTTGGGCAATATCTTGTCTAGTTCAAATCATTGCATACATTAAACTTTATATGACACTAGCATAGGACACATTAGACATATCCCCAAAATCACATTCACTCTTAGGAAACATATCTAATGAAATCTTAGTGTTAACAGGTAAATGAATTCTAACTGGTTTACAATCTTGCATACTAAATTTGTTCAAAATAGTATTAACATACTTACTCTATGATAACCAAAGTTTTATGTTTATCTGATCTATTTTGATTTATATTCCCAAAATGTACCTTTCTTCCCTCAAATCTTCAATCTTAAATGTGCCTAAAATTTGAGATTTCAATTCACTGGTCATACCCTTGATGTTACTGAAAAATAACATATCATCTACATACAAGACAACAATCAAAATATGATCACCAATACTTCTAATGTAAACATGATCCTCTTCACTTCCTACAAAACCCAAATTCAAAATAATTAAATCAAACTTTTGATACCACATCCAAGGTGATTGCTTTATACCATAAAGAGACCATTTAACCTACAAACCAAGTGTTCTCTCCATGCAAAAATATAATTTTAACACCCATTTTCTCAATTTCAAAATCATTAACAGCAACTATGGATAAAAGAAATCTAATTGAGAATAATTTATCAATAAGAGAGTATTTCAACCAAAAAAAAAAAAAAAACCCCTCTCTAAGAAATGTGATACCACTCAAATTTAAAAAATGCTTTGATTAAAGCATTGTAATAAAAAGCCGTGCCTTGCTTGTTCCAAATATGTTTCTCCAACTTCACAACTATCAAGAATAAAAGAGTAGCCAACATATAAAAGCCTGCACGTCTTATAATTGGTATTAGAAACACTATGTAAGCATGTAATGGCAAGAAAAACCCAACCAAAATCATGCAGATATAGAGATCTTTAGGAAACATGAAAAGTTCCAATGGAATTATTATTACTGCGATACATTAAAAACTATGACACCAAACTTCAAATTGTCCATAAACCTGATACATGAAAATTCAAAGAAAATAAGCAAAAGTTCTGGAAATATAGGAAAGCAACTGGTGTCTGAGAAGTTTATTTATGGCATATAACATGAAAGAAAAGATCAATTCTCAGCAGGGGCATTTGCATCCATCTTAGACATATAGTTATCATACTCCTCCTCCCACTGGCTGATGGGGATACTTTTCCCCACACCCACAGCAGTCTTGCAGTGAACCATTTGATTGTCTGGATCCTGAATGCTCAGCTCAGTCAAAGGCAGCCACACCATCAGCTCTCTCACCTTCACTCCACTTATGTTCTTCATCTTCCCCTTCTCCACAAAACAAGTTATCTCAGGAGCATAAGAAGCCAGCACTCCAGTGGTCTTAAATTGGTACTCTAGTTCCTTGTTACGTTTTACCCATACATATCCAGTGTCTCTCACATACCCACATTCCTCTATGTGCTCCACGGGAAGTATGCCCCTGGGAAGCCCAATCTCTTGCAGAAGCTCCAGCACTTTCTCTTTGCAGGTCTCATGACCGTTGTACACTTCTGCAACAGACCCTCCATTTTCCCCACTATTCACCAACTGGGTGGACATGATTTCGTAAGCACTAGACCAATTTTTGCTACCAGAATGAATTGTGGTTGAAAGAGAAAAGAGTTTGGGTATTTAAGAAAGATGTTTGGTGGGAATATTTATGGAAGTGATTTACAATGGGAGGCCATTAGGCAGTGTATTGATGAAGAAAGATGGTCAGTGGGCAAACTTGAATGAGTTGCCACCTTCTCTTAATTAGGCAGGAGTGCCAATGCTGTGTGCAGAATGTACGGCTTTGGGTAAGATGATCTTCACATACTGTTGTAAGGCAATAAGAGTTATTGCAAAGCAGGAAATGTTGGCAAATGTTTGGGACAATCGGTAGGTATCGTGAAATTCTTGGAATTAATTTGGACGTTTAGTTTAGCATAAATTATTGTGAGCGTGAGCTTACGTGGTCGGTTTAAGATTAGTCTAGTTTTGTATTTAATAAAATAAAATGAAAATTTTTAATGTATTATTAATATCTTATTATTTAATTAAAGAATTTTTTTTTTAAAGTTTCGTTGAGGTTAATTCAATAAGATGTAAACATATAAGTAACTAGCAATCGCACCTTGGTGTGCAATGGGTACACCGAGGAAGTGTGGAAGGTCAATTAGGAGATTTTTTCGTCTATTTTTTACATACATTTGTCTAGTATACATGAGGTCAATTGGTAGGCCATTTATAAAATGATGTTGTTTGTGCAACAAAGGTCTCAATGGAGAAATCATAGCTTCAAATCAACTATGCATCTACTTATATGGATCTAAACACAACTAAAACAAAACCTCTGAATCAGGGAGATAATAAGGCTCCATTACCAATAGGCTCATGTTATGTTTGCAATAGGGAGGGAGGGAGAGAGAGAGAGAGAGAGAGATGGGGATAAAAAGAGGGAGAGATAGATGGGGGAGAGAGAGGGGGGGGTAAGGAGATAGAGATGGAGAGGAAATTAGAGATGGAGATGGAGATGGAGGAGAGGTATATTGAGAGAAGGATATGGAAAGATAAAGAGAGAGGACAAATGGATAGATAGAGATGGAAGAGATAAATATATAGAGAGGGAGAGAGAGGAAGAGGATGAGAGAGAGAGAGAGAGAGAAATATAAAGATAGAGATAGGAAGTGATAATAGAGAGGGGTAGAGAGAGGGAAAGATATAGGGGTAGAGAGAGATGGATATATAATGAGATAGAGATAGAGGGAGATATGTAAGAATTTAAATATGGAGAGATAGAGCTAGAGATAGGGAGGGAGAAACAAGGAGTGTGTGTGTATGAGTAAGAGAGAGATATAGAGAGTGATAGATATGTATAAATAGATAAAGAGGGAGGGAGATGGAGGGAGAGAAATAGAGATAGGAGAGAGAAGTAGAGAGATAGAAAGTGGAAGTGATAGGGAGAGGGAGATAGGGAGAGATAGAGATATAAATGAGAGATAGAGAGATAAATATAACTCGAGAAAGATAGAGAGGGTGAGAGAGACAGAGACAGACATAGAAAGATAAAAATATAAATGGAGAGATGGAAGGAGAGAGGAAGAGGGAGAGGGAAAGCTAGAGATAGAAAGAGGGAGACAATGAAAGAGGGGGAGATGGAGAGATAAATATAAATATATAGGAAGTGATATATAGAGAGAGGTAGGGAGAGGGATATAAATATATATAAAGAGAGAGTATGAGAGATGGAGGGGGAGTTGGAGTAAATGAGAGAGAGAGAGAGAGAGAGATAATGAGATATAAATAGAGAGGGAGAGGGAGAGATGGGAAGATAGAAATAGAGGGGGCAAGAGTGGGAGATAAAGGAGGTGATAGAGATAATTAATAGAGAGAGGGAGAGAGAGGGAGGGAGAAACAATGAGTTTGTGTGTGAGAGTGAAAGATATATAGAGATAGAAATAGGGAAGGAGAAACAAGGAGTGTGTGTGTCTGAGTGAGAGATATTGAGATAGATATAGAGGGATAGATAAATATAAATAGATAGAAAGGGAAGGAGGTAGGGAGATAGATAGAGAGAGAATATAGAAGTTGAGAGATATAGAAAGAGAGAGTGATAGGGAGAGAGGGAGAGATATGGATAGAAAGAGGGAGATATAGAGAGAGAGATACATAGTGGGAAAGATAGAGGGTAAAGAGAGAAAAAGATGTAAGGAGAGGTAAGGAGATAGAGCTAGGGAGAGAGATAGAGAGGAAGATAGAGATGGAAATGGAGATGGAAATGGAGAGAGAGGGAAAGGGAGAGAGAGAGAGAAATAGAGATAGAAAGACGAGGAGACAAAGAGAGAGGGAGAGTGTTACACCCCAATTGTGTAATTACTATTTACTATTACTATGAGGGGTAAATATGAATGTAATGTGAATTCTAGAGATGAATAAATTGTGCTTGCACTTTGTTATCAATGCCTTATGAATGTATGTTATCTCATTTGATGTTGTGAAAATTATTGCATTTATGTGAATGAATGGTTATTGAATTTATATTCTAACTTTGGAGATGTATTATGTATGCTACATATTTTGTGAACTAACTCCCATGTACATGTATTAGTGGTTGCAGGTATATGTTCAATTCCTCTAGGTGGAGGGGAAGTATCACTCGGGAGAAGAACTTGGTCGAGTAACCAGTAATATAAACTATCTGAGCTTATACACACGCCATTGTAGAATAATCAAGAGTTGAGTCATTATGTGGGAAGTTGGTAAGTCATCCTTAGTTGATGTGTTTGTGTTAGTAAGAGTCTTGTTTGCTATTGAATGTATTATTGGGTGATGTTTATCTATTTCAGCTTATGAGTTCTTTCTTGTATTACTATGTTGTATTGATGAGTAGGAAAAATGTGGGGTATGTGTATATATATACACATGCATGTCAATTGGATCTAACGACATGTATATGTATATGCATATATATACCACACATAAGTGCTTATCAATGTAATAGTAAATATGTATGGCTATTGTGTGAATCGAATGTGTGTGTGCGTATATATATATGTATAGTATATACATATATCCATATGTATATATGTATCGATATATGTATACATATGTATACATGTACATAAAGGCATATACTCATTTACATATATATATATATATATATATGTATGTATACAATCGATATATATTGATATAATTACTATGTAATTAATATCTTGCTTATACTCATTTGTATATTGTATGTATGCATACATAGTTGGCATGTGATATATATAAATATATATTAACACACACACACATATATATATATATAAGATATATGATGATATTTATATATACATGTATATGTTATATTATATATATATTAATATATATTATCACTTGCTTGAAATCAACTATCATTAACAATGATAGAGGCCGATTATATTACTCATGACTGTGTTTTAAGAGGTCGAGTTTTATTCATGTTGCCATGCATAAAGGAATACATATACTTCAAAATAGCTCATTGCATTAAGTCGATATATGGAGGATACTTAGTCAACGCCTTAGATGGGAATAACTTTGACTAAGTAAAATCATTAACACCTGGTCATTGGTAAATATCAAACAACAAATTATGAGCTTGAACAGCAAGTCGATGACTTGGTCAATTTGATAAATGAAAGGAGTTGACTCATTGGAAGACTAAGTTGATTTGGTATGTGTGTCGCATATTTGATATATTTACTGATTCAAATATAAGAAGTTAACCTGCCAACTGCTGGAAAAGCTATTTTATCTTGGCTCCACCTCATAAATCCTATTCACTATAGATGTTCATTTTGTGAGCAATTCGAATTATGCTTTATCAACATGTGTTGTTTTGAAATAGTCTTTCACTGTTGTCACCAAAGGAGGTCGATCTGTAGTATTGTTTGGCTGAGTATGTTCTTATATATGTGCCACCCTTTTACTAAGTCGAGTGAGTAGGTTGTGCATGGTAATTGTTGTCAATATCCATGCCTAATCTATAGGATGTGATTCCTCATTGTTGTTGCATAAATAGCAAGGAAAACTCATTTGTTGAGAATGCATTTTTGCAAGCATTCTCTACATTACTATATTAGCTTTACTCGATTTTATTTGAGAGAGAGATTTATGTTATATTTGAGAGAGGATAAGAGAAATAGTTTATCAACTTGAGTATTAGAGATCTATTATGACGTCTCTTGAGAAGTTTCAATCAAGCTTGTTGTTGTTTCGAGAAGCTACATTGCAGTCAATTATTTGGATAAGCGAAAACAAGCATAAGGATATTTCTTCTTTATTATTTTAGTTTGAAAGATTGTTCTCCATGATTGTTTTGAATTTTCCATTATGAGTACATGCATTTAGGGAAACTAGTATGGCTTTGAAAGGGAAATAGAAGCAATTATGTTGTTTGTATGATGTGCTTGTATGTACTCCATAATAGGAGATTGATGTTTATCATAGGTATTGCATACTAGATATGATTAAACATGAGGGGAATATGTGTTACTCTTAGCTAGGTTATTGAATTAACTAGAATAGCTAGTGTTTACTCCTAGGATTGTTATCCAGTATGGGAGGGAGCTTGTGTATTTACTTGTTTAAAGTAGAATTATTCCAAGTATGTAGAAATGGTGATAGATTATCTCTGGGGTGATAGATTATCCATTGAAAGAAATACCTATGTGTAGTTGAAGATGGCCTTAAGTCAAATTGGCCCTAAGTAGTGTATGTGATAGTTGACCTTCATTCAAAGTACTAAATGAGAACACTTTGGCCAAAGTAGTGTGACTGCCTCTGGCTCCACTGTCAATTCACCACGATCCAATATTACATGCTAGTTCTAGATTGTGGATTTACAAGTTCTAGCTATGTAGGACACAACACTATGTTCATTTGTTTGTCGTTATTTGGTTACTCTACGAATCTCTTCGTTGAAGCGAAGGGCCAACTATCGAATGATAGATGTGTGGGGGACTGCATATAAGTCTGTGGTTGGTAGAAAAGTGCTTGAGTGATGCTTCTCCTCCTCAACAAGCAACAAAAGGATCAAGATTTGAAATGAAGGATCTTGGACCCTCTATAAGCTATTTGTTTTAAAGCTTATTGAGCTATGTATGTTAATATATGCATTCTTGTATGATTGTAACTTATGAAATTATTGTAATGAAATGGGATCCTTATTGTATTATGTTATGGCATCTTTGTTCATATATTCTCAATAAAGAAAAGAAAAGAAATTATTGCAATGGTTTGTTACATAGTTTATTTACTCTCACAGTGAAAACATAGAAATTTTCACTTCATTGAAGGGTTGACAAGTTATAGAGAGAATGAGAGAGAGAGAGAGATGGAGGGATAGGAAGATAGAGATAGGAAGTTATATAGAGATAAAAAGAGTTAGATGATTGGATTAAAATTTAGTTGATATGATGGGTAAAACTATCCTTGTAATTCTATCTTAATTTGGGTAGATGGGTCTAAACCAATCCTTGAGAGTTCTGAAGTTTCCTCAATTTACTCCTAGATGTCAATTTGGTGGTCGTGAACTTATGAAAGATATTGGAGTTGTTTTCCTAAGGGTTGAACCTAGGAAGCCAAGTGTGGATGGATGCACTTACATACAAGTTGCATTTGTTCAGAATTCTAGTTTTCAGACTTCCTATCACCTATGTGACAAGAACTTGGCCAAAAAATTTGTAACAAAAGCAGATTAAAAAACTAAACAATAAAACAGAAGTAATGATTCTTACTAAAACTAGACTAATATAAACATATGAACATTGGAATGTGAGGTGCTAAATAAAGTCTACAAACATTAATCAACACTCCAATTAACTCTGTCTACTAAATCAAGTTCACACCAAACAACAAATACATAGATTAAATCTAATTATAACATAGTTTTCTAAATCAAATGTATCTATAGCACAATATCAAAACAAATGTATCAATCACCAATACATCCAATAATCATTAACAACACATTGAATTATTTAACTTTAACAGTAATCAATTGATACTCTTGCATAAGAATAGAATCACCCTGTTCCAAACTATTATAATTTCAATTCCAATTATAATTTTTGAATAGACTAAAAATACTCAAACACATACCACACTTTGATATACTATCCATCACACGAATTGAAAAAAAATCAAATGCATTTCACATGCTAATGTAAGAAGTCACTAGATAACTTCAAAGTGGGCCATGCCTCCTTGGTTTCTAGATGATGAATTATAACCATGAACTATACACTAATTATTCATTAACAAAGGCAACGAGTTCACAGAGTTGAAATACTACAGAAATATATTACCAATCATTTTTGTTCTTGATCATACACACATATATATACTGATTATCTAAACTAATAATAAGTTCAAGTTGTTTGGCTCTCGACCACCTGTCTATGAAATTCAACTAAAGGCCATAGGTCGATATAACAACAAAATAGTCTTAAATTATTTTTATCAAAATGATCAGTTTCCCAACTAATTCTAAGCAACATTGCTCCACCAATCTTTCATAACTCTATCTCCTCAACGGATACAACTTTTCCTTCAATCAATTCTTGTTAAACCACAAAACAGTTAACAAATTTATAGATTTCGACATCTTTAATAGTCTTAATTTCGTTTCACATTTTATCAAACATCTAAAGTTCCTGAGACAAATGGTGACAGGAAATCAAGGTGAAGGATAGTAAAAAGAGGAAAACAAATAGTTAAATTAAAGGCTCTTTTAACCTTTATAATTTTCCCCTAGCTAAAGTATTTGCATTTCCTCATGCAAAAAGGGAAAAACAAAACAAACCAAGTAGCCTATTGAGTGTGTTAGTGATCTCCTTCATCTAGAATTCTTTCTTTTCCTGAACATGTTGCATATGCTCCACATCTTTAGATTCAAGGTTGGCTTTCATTTTGCTAATTTCCTCTACCTGATTTTGATTAAGAACTTTATCCTCCTTTAACTGTGCTATGAGGACACAATTTTCTTCATTCAATCTATTAGCCAAATTATGTAGAACTGCTTCATTTGGCCACATCACAAGTTCATGTTCAGTATCCTCTCTTTCTAATCCTTTATATAGAATTATCATCATTTTCCCTACATTAACAGAAGAAAAGGAATCACATTATCTCTTAATAGCATGCTCTACTACATCTATTTGTGCATTTTCCTCTGGTACATTTTCCTCAATTTCATGTTCAAGCCAATAATCAAAGGACTCTGTAGTAGTAGTTTTCATCTTTCCTGTTAGCATATTTCTTTCAAGTTCCTAATCAAGCTTTTCTAAGAGACACTTTGTCATTTCCACATTATCATGTGGCATATCCCCTTCAACTTTAGAAAGTTATGTGGCAATTATCTTTCCCCCTTCTTCTTCATGTTCAAGCTTTTTTACAAGGAGTGTTGTAATGATAGGAATTTCCAACACGAGTCTATCTTCAGGGGTTTCCTTACCCTTATTTTCTTGATTCAGTCTAAGGGACTCAGTCTCCATTACTCTTCTCAATTTAGAATGTCTATGCTCCCTACTAGCTTTACCTTGCTTCTTTGGGTTCTCAAACAAGATTTGTAATTCTGAGTCACCATCTTCCTTTGATTGGTTTTCTAAATAATTAGATGCTTTAGCTAAGTTATCTAATTTAGCCATAGGGGATTTAATGACTACCACCACTGTTTTACCCTTCCTATCACAGGAAAGTTCAGGAGGAGATGTTTTACTAGAACCAGGTTTTTTCCTTTGTTTGGCTGGTGTGGAAGGAGTTTTCTCGATTGGAGGAGATTTGAGGGTTTTAATATCCAAAGCCCTAGTTGCACGAATGCTTGTATTGGGGGTTTTACTAGCTATTTTTTTAAGTTTTCATTTTGACACTGGACTTGATTCTTCTTCAAGGTTACCAAATTCTTTAGATGATTCCTTTCCTTCTAAAGATTATTTTGAGGAATCTTCATTTCCAGAGGCTTCTAAGCTGGTTAGGTTGCCTGAATTGAAAAATGAATCCCAATCACCTGGGGGAGAAAGCATTTTCAACTGGTGGAGGATTATCAGCCTGAATAGACCATGTTGTACTAAGGAATTACACTTTCCTCCCTTGATAGTTTCACTCATGCCCTTAAGAGAATGGAATAGAAAATAGGGCACATTGATCAACTCATTATACCATAAATGTATCAGGAACTTAAAATGCTTGGAAAACACATAATTAAACCTCCCATCATAGGTAATATACTAAATAAGAAATCTACTACATCTTTCCATATCTTGGGTAGTAAGTCTAATTTCGTACCTTGCCCTTGAACCATACTGAATGATTCTCCCCTTTTCAAGAATCACTGTCGGAAAGGCTACAAGTCCACAACTTTCTTTGAACTTGTCAAAAAATATTTTTTTACCTTCTGTAGACAATCCAATAACTTCAGCCATAATGTCAACATTAAGGGGGAATTCCAATCCTCAGACAAAAACCTAATCACCATGAAAATCCATTGCAAATTCATAGGCGACCTTCGTATCAAACCCCCACAACCGCTTGAAATAGATAGCCCATTCTGCCTATTTTAACACATCATATACTTGTTCTTGTGATCCCTTAAATCATGCATGGAGATTGGTTCATAATGTAGCCATCGTCGTTCTTTTGCCATTGTTGCAAGAAGATTTTATAGTGAAAAATGGTATTAAGGACTGAAAAGATGGTATCAAAATGGTTTTCAGAATATTTATTACCGAATTATTACAGGGAGTTATAGTGGAGGAATGAATGAGCATATGGATGGGACATGAAATTTTACTACAAAAATATTTATTACTGGATTATTACAGGGGATTATGGCAGAGGAATGAATGAACATGTTGATGGGACATGAAAGTTGATTACGGATTATGGCAAGAGGAGAAGTATCAAGGTAATGATGGAAATGATATGACAAGGTAAGACATGTCAACACCCCTCCCCCCAACTAAAGGGTGACCCGTCCATGGGGAAAAACACCATTTGTGAAAGAAACTAAAGACATAAAAAAATAAGGAAAGAAAATTTAAAAATTAAAGAACACCAAAACCATGAGTTATGTCATAAAGTTAGATGTCAGAAATAGGGTTTCCAAGAGCTAGAAGAGAAATCATAGTTAGGTAGGAAGAACCCCACACTCAGCAAGTCAAATCAAAACACAGACCACCAGCTCAACAAACACAAGCAACATTATATAGCAAGGACAGGGCATGTCATCAAGATGATCACAGAAAAGGATAGAAGCACCCATCAATAGGGAGTAATTCATGTCCAAAAAGGGATAGAAACTACAAAATGGTCCATATCTTGAACTACAATCTTCACAACACAGAGACAAAGGCTAGGAAGGAATAGAGAAATACCAAGAGGAGATTAGGAAAGAAAATCTCATAGCCTTTGCAGTAAGGGGTGAGGAAGAGGATCATGGCCCAAATGGAAGGAAACTCACCAAAAACAAAAATCTGTGAAAGCAACAGACACGTTGAAGCACTAGATCAAGGTCCTGTTAAAAATAGGACAGGAAGAGTGGAACAAAGTGTTTGTTTGTTTTTTTTTTTATTTAATAATGACATGGGGCTTTCGATCACTCAGGTTTCAACCCAATGTCACCTAGAAGCACTGGTAAACTAGTTTTCACATCCAAATGTATGTTACAATTATCATCTGCCAGAATCCTAGTTTTCAAATGGTAATTGGCCAACAATGCCTGAGGGTTTTCATTGTTTGATCTTTATTGCATTTTTTTGTAACATTTGAAAACATTTTGAAATGTACCTAAAAGGTACTGGGAGAGGCCTAAGGAATCCTATCAAGCAAATGAAGTTCCATAGGAAAATTCAAGACAAACTCTTCCCTTGAGAGAGGCCTCTTGTACAACTTCAACCGATGACCGTTGACAACTAAATCCATGTGATCAGAGTCCACAGTGCGAAGCTTGACTTCCCTATTATCGTAGACCATCTCAATTTCATAGGACCAAAGCCACTAGGTGTGGAACTTTCCCTTAAAATCTAGGAAATAGGAATCATACAAGAGTGCCCAATCACCTAGTTGAAATGGTAGTTGTCGAATGAAATGATCATGCTAGAGAGCACGTTGGTTCTGGAAAATCTCTGCATGGAAGAGCACTTGTTGGTGAAGTTCATCTAATGAGTGAAGCTATGCAATTCATTATTTTTGTGCATCAAACAAGTTCATACCCAACTAGAGTATGGTGTGAAGAGTTTTTACCTCAAAATCTATAGGGAGAACAACCCTCTTACCATAGACAAGCTCATAAGGTTTCAAACTAGTGGTGGTTTTCCATATAGTGCGATAGGCCTACATGGCTTCAAGAAGTTGCTCAACCTAGTCTTTCCTATGGAGGGAAACTATCTTGGTAAGAATGTTCTTGAGTTCTCAGTTGGTGACTTCTACCTGGCCATTAGCCTGGGGATGGTAAGGTGAATACTTGCAATGTTGAATCTCATATTCACGAACCAAAGCAGAAATGAGGTTAGACGTGAACTATGGACCTTGATTTGTAACTATCTCACTCAAAACACCAAATCGGGTAGAAATATCAAAATAGAAAAAATTAGCTACCTTGGTGTCCATGGCATGCTTCAAAACAAGAACTTCAACCCATTTTGTTGCATAATCTATACACACAAGGATATATTCCTTGTTCTGATACAACGAGTTGACCGGTCCAACAAAATCAAGTCCCCATTTTTCAAAAGGCTCAATGGACAACTAAGGATGCAGAGGCATTTCATCTGAGCACGTGGGGTGGCCCATACGCTGACATTTATCACAGTGTTGAACATAACGTTTACAATCCTTGTGGAGTGTAGGCCAATAGTAGCCTATAATTAAGATCTTCTTAGTAGTCCTCTAGGCAAAAAAATTTCCTTCGTAGGGCTTTGTTTGGCATGCACGAAGTATGTCAAAGACATCATCTTCAGGCACACATCAGCACATGATATTGTCAAGGCCATAGCAGAAGAGCAATCCATTGATCCATGTATAATCACCACTGAGCCTAACCAGCTTTCGACGTTCCCTCAGAGAGAAATGAGGTGGGAATTTGCAAGTAACTATGTAGTTTTCCATGTCAGCGTACCACGGGCTCTTTGTTGATATAGAAAAGAGATGTTCATCTGGAAAGGTGTCATCAACTGGAACTAGTTCATCATCTTGTTGTTGTAACCTGGACAAAAATTATGCAACCACATTCTCATGACTAGGCTTATCAAGTATAATAATGTCAAATTCTTGAAGCAAAAGTAACCATCTAATAACTCTATCGGTTACAACAGGTTTATTCATTAGAAATTGAATTATAGAATGATCAGTATGAACAAACACTTTATATCTGATAATATAATGACAAAAATTATTAATTACATAAACAATAGCTAAAAACTCCTTTTTAGTTATTGTATAATTTACCTCAGCCCCTATGAAATTCTTTCTAATGTAGTAAATGGAGTAGAAGAGATTATCTTCTTGCTATCCAAGGACAACCCCCATGGAACAATCTGAGGCATCAATGTGAATATGAAAAGGTAGTTCCCAGTTCGGACCTCTGAGCACGGGTGTGGTGACAAGCTTGTTCTTAATGGTTTCAAAAGCCTCTTTACATTCTAGTGTCCAGAAGAAAATGACATCTTTCACTAGCAAAGCAAACAAGGGGGAGGAAATCTTACTAAAATTTTGGATAAACCTACTATAATACCCTGCATGGCCTAGAAAACTACACACATCCTTTTGGCTAGTGGGTGTAGGCAAGTCCTAAATAATTTGTATCTTTTTGGGATCGACTTGAATACCCTTAGAAGAAATATAATGACCAAGTACTCCCTTCTGTCATAAGCATATGGCACTTTTCATGACTTAATGATAAATTAGTGTCTATACAACATCTAAGTACCTTTTTCTAGATTTGATTTAGCCTAAGTATTACCATGGATAGTAAAATTGTCCATATACACCTCAACACAATCATTTACAAGTTCCACAAAAATTCTCAAAACTTCCCTTTGAAAAGTGGCAGGGGCATTACATAAACCAAACAGAAAAATGCTATAGGAAAAAGTACCCCAAGGAAAAGTGAAAGTAGTCTTGTCTTGGTCCTCAGGCGCTATGTGAATCTAGTTGTAGCCACTGAACCCATCCAAAAAAGAGAACTTCTTACCTGCAAGAGTGTCCAACACTTGATAAATAAATGGCAATGGGAAGTGATCCTTTTTAGTAGCTTTATTAAGTGCTCTATAATCAACACAAATTCTCCACTTACCATTTTTTCTAGGAACCACAACTAGAGGAGAGACCCACTAACTATCTGAAATGGGATATATAAACCCAACATTTAACAATTTTTTTAACTCCTCTTTAACTATTTCATGTAAGACGAGGTTCAGCCATCGTTGCGGTTGCCTAACTGGATGACTACCTTCTTCAATGTAAATATGGTCGGTTCAGGTGTCAGGATGAATTCCATGTATATCTTGGTATTCCCAATAAAATGCATCTTTATTTGTTCTAAACATGGTAATAAGGTCTTGGATTTTCTCAATGGTTAAATGTGGATTAATATTAAGTGTACGATTAGGAAAATTTTCCATAGCTGCTGATTGTGCAGGTGTGTTAATGGCTAGTACTTGGCAAGTGGACACCATATCGCTAAAATTTCTAGAAGATAAAAATGAATTGTACAAACAATTATGAGGTAGCAACTAATGCAACGTGAAAAAGTGTTGAATAGATCGTGAGCTACCTACCAATGGAAAGTTTCTGAAAGGACAAGGAGTTTGTTATACCTGAATGAAGAACCATGCTTTCAAAAGATTCATTAGATGCATATCTATTTTGAAGAAAATTAACAAGAATATTATCCTCAATAGGTTCTTCCATATCTAAGGCTTGATCAATTTTCAAGATGGGAAATGACTCGTCCAAGTCACTATCAACCCATACTGGATCCTTCAACTCCAATAGGGGTTGTGTTGGCGGGTATAAATTCAACTGTTTCTTGTGATCACCATTAGAAATGACCATGTTTCCTGACCGACAATTGATGAATACACCTCAGCTGCTAACCAAGGTCATCCCAAAATTAAGGGGTATCCCCCTAGCTTAATCTTTGGCTACAAAACCATAAAGTAAGTTGGGTATTCCCACAAATCAATAAAAAGTATCACATCTTCAATCATACCCTTTGGTTTGACCAAAGATCGATCTGCCATTTGGAGAACTGTGGGAGTAGGCCTAAGTCCCTCTAGTGACAATCTTTCCTTTGTTTCATTTTTCATAACATTAATTGCAGTGCCCAAATCAACAAGGGTATTAGGAATGCTTACTTTACCAATAGATACCTTGATGATAGGACTCCCTAGATCCAAGTACTTAGGAATGGTTATGTTCCTGAGCATAAGGTCTGCCAACTATCCAATAACTTAGTCTTCGAGTATTGCTTTTCTTTTTCTTCTGAGTACATAGATCTCGAACTATTTTTGTATAGATGGGAATGTCCTTGATATCCTACAACAAAGAAATTTTGATGTTAACATTGTGTAACTCATTGAAAAAATCAAATTCAGGTTGAGAGACTTCCCTTTGTATTGGTTCAAACTAAAATCGGTTGGGAAACGGAGGTTCTTTAACTGGCTCTACTTCATGTTCTTCATTGATCTCTATGATGGTGAGCCTTTCACGATCTTAATTGAACTCCATCTAATTCTATTGTATTTACAAGATATGTGGAGTAACCTATTGCCTCATTATTATACATGGGTTGTGTTGCCTTATTGTTGGGATTTGGGTTTGGTTGGGCTAGCACTGGTGTAGGCTTCGGTGGCTATGTTGGATTGGTTGGATGAGCAGATGATGATGGTATGGCCGAAAGAAATTGTTATGACTACTGGTATGGGTTGATCATGGGAGGAAGTGGAAATTATAGGTGTGATGGGTATGGTTGTTGGTATGGTGAAGTTTGTGGTGGTTTTTGCCTCCATGCATGTGTCCATGGTTGTGAAGCATACTGATATTGTGGCATCCATTGAGGGTATGGTGAGGGTTGTTGCCAACCCCCATACCATCTAGGCTGATTGGAAAAATAATTGGGCTGGATAGGTCCCGAATTAAGATAATCATTAATCATGCTAGGGTGAATTACTCAAGGTGGAAAAGATCACCTAAGGGCCATGTAGTAGATAGGTTCCTCAAAATATTCCATATCTGGCACACCTATAGGAAGAGGCCTTAAGGTAGAACTTCTAGTGATATTTTCTAAGGATGAAATTTTTGTCCTATTGTAATGGAAATCCTCACTACTATGTCTCTTATGACAAGTCAAGCAAAATACATCCAAGGCCTTTTCAGCTTCCTCTTGCTCCCTATGGGTATATAGAGTTTCTATCTATTTACCCATATGATTTAACAAATTAGTTTTAAGATCCTCAAGTAAATTGTCTATTTCACGCTTCATTATACTTATTGCATTACTTGGAGCATAAGGCTTACTTGGATAGTTCCTTCCTGAACACTAAGACCTCAAATAATTCCTACAAATGTCACAAATATCATCAAGGTCCATTTTAGAAATTTTCCCTTTACCTATTAAATTTAATGCTTCCATAGTATCATCGCTTATGCCTCTAAGAAAAAACAATTTAATAGCATCAGGAGTTAGCCCTTGTTGTCATGATCGTTGAAAACTAAACATGAAGCATTTTAGGTAATCTTCCACGAACTCGTCTTCTTTCTATGTCATGCAGAAGATTTTCTCCCACACCTCTTTTGTTTTACAGTACTCCTAGTACTTGGTCAAAAATAATTCCTTTATGACTTCCCATGTTCTAATATTCATAAGGTTCATGAACCAACGCATGGATACATCCTTTAATGTGGTTGGGAATAATTTTAGCTTCTACACATCACTCTGATAATCATAGTTGTGGAACAAGACATCAAACTCAAATAAAAACATGTTAGGATCCTTAATAGAAAGACCACAAAAAAATGCTAAGGTAGAGAGAGGAATATTTTTCATAGGAGCATCCTCTTTAGGGTGTGTAATGGGGAACTCAAAGGTGATTGAGTTGTTGTGGGATAATGGTCTCACATCATGGTTGTTGTCATTGTTATTAATGTTGTTGTTGTTTTTGTTGTTGGGATCAGCCATGACGTCTAGTTCCCAAGGGGTAAAGTAGGTTTTAAATGGCCCTTGGGTTTCTGAGAATGGACCAGCTTCCAAACCATAAGATTCTCAAAATAACTTTTCAACCTTTCTTCGTAATACTTCAGAAGACCCTGGATAGGTACTTGCAGGTGTCTTAACAATAGTAGACTCTATAACACACTTCTTGATATCAGTTTCAGGTAACTCTAATGATTGAAATTTAGTTTTCATTTTTTCTCATGTTGAACTACTTCCTTCAATAGATGGCTTTGACCTATTTTACAATTCTTCGGGTTATGTTCCCTCAATGGATTTTTTTGATTTATTTTTAAGTTTCTCGGGTTTTGAACTACTTCCCTTTTCTTTTCTAATAAATCTTCCTCTACTATCCCTACTACAATTCATGCACCTAAATGATTTATAACAACACAAATTAGGAGTATTAACCTCAACAAGGTCAACAATTGTATAGGCTTTCCTCTTGACGTATTGGTCCTAACTCAACTTGCTCTGATTTTAGGCCTTTAATATCTTTCCCAAGGAGTGACACCAAAATGATTAGATTAAACTGTGCTTGATATGATGGGTAAAACTATCCTTGTAATTCTATCTTAATTTGGGTAGATGGGTCTAAACCAATCCTTGAGAGTTCTGAAGTTTCCTCAATTTGCTCCTAGATGTCAATTTGGGGGTCATGAACTTATGAAAGATATTGGGGTTGTTTTCCTAAGCGCTGAACCTAGGAAGCCAAGTGTGGATGGATGCACTTACATACAAATTGCATTTGTTTAGAATTTTGGTTTTTCAGACTTCTTGTCACCTGTGTGACAGGAACCTGGTCAAACAGTTCATAACAAAAGTAATGATTCTTACTAAAACTAGACTAATAGAAAAAAATGAACATTGGAATGTGAGGTGCTAAATAAATTCTACATAGATTAATCAACACTCCAATTAACTCTATATGCTAAATCAAGTTCACACCAAACAACAAGCACATAGATTAAATTTGATTATAAAATAATCTTCTAAATCAAATGTATCTGTAGCATGATATCAAAACAAACATATCAATCACCAATACATCCAATAATCATTAATAGCACATTGAATGATTTAAATTTAACAATATCCAATCGATACTCTTGCATAAGAATAGAATCACCCTGTTCCAAACTATTATAATTTCAATTCCAATTATGATTTTTGAATATGCGGAAAATACTCAAACGCATACCACACTTTAATATATTTTCCAACACACGAATCGAAACAAAATTAAATGCATTCCACACGCTAATGTAAGAAGTCATTGGATAACTGCAGAGTAGGACATGCCTCCTTGGTTTCCAGATGATGACTTATAACCAAAAACTATGTACTAATTATTCATTAACAGAGGCAACGAGTTCACAGAGTTGAAATACTATAGAAATATATTACCAGTCATTTTTCTTCTTGATCATACACACATATATATACTAATTATCTAAACAAATAATAAGTTCATAATAGTTCAAGTTTGTTTGGCTCTTGACCACCTGCCTATGAAATTCAACTAAAGGCCATAGGCCGCTATAACAAAAAAAAGTCTTAAATTGTTTTTTATCAAAATGATGGGTTTCCCAACTAATTCTAAGCAACATTTCTCCATCGATCTTTCATGACTCCATCTCAACGGCTAAAACTTTTCCTTCAATCAATTCTTGTCATTAAACCACAAAACGGTTAACAACTTTATAGATTTTGGCATCTTTAATACTCTTAATTTCCTTTGACATTTTATCAAACATCTAAAGTTCTTGAGACAAATAGTGATATGAAATCAAGGTGAAGGATAGTAAAAAGAGGAAAACATATAGTTAAATTAAAGGTTCTTTTAACCCTCATCAGGAGATATTAAAGAGAGCGGTAGGGAGAGGCACATATGGGGAGATATATATAGAGATATATGGGAAGAGAAAGAGAGAGGGATCTCTTTATATCTTTGTCTCCCTCTCTATGTTTATATTTTTTATTATCTCTCAATATCTCTCTTCCTCCCTCTCCCCTATCTCTTTATATTGTCTTCCCTTCTCTCTTCCTTTATCTATCTTTCTCTCATTTCTTCTCAAACTATCTATTTCCCTCTCCTTATATTTCTCCCCTTACTAATTTTTGCTATCCCTATTTATCTCCCCCTCTCTCCCCCTTTCCTTCTTTATCTATTGATCTAGCTCTAATATATCTTTATCTCCTATTTCTCTTTATCTTTCTATCTCTCTCTCTATCTCTTTATGTGACTATATCTATCAATGTCTCTCCTCTTCTCTTTTTTTCTCTCTCTTTCTTTATCTCTCTTCCTATCTCTATCTCTTTATCTCTCCATATTTATTCCTTTATATCTATACCTCTATTTTTGTATCTCTATCTCTCTTTTTATCTCTTGTATCTCTTCGTCTCCCTCTCTATTTCTCTATTTCTCTCTTTATTTTCTCTCCTTATCTCTCTATCTATTTTCCTCCTAAGTGTGCAATGGGTACATTGAAGAGGTTTTAAAGGTGAACTATCATATCCTTAATCAAATGGCATGCTACCCTGAGCATAACTCCCTAGGGACGTGCTATCCTTGAATTGTTAGAATGAAATGACTAATCAAAATTTACCTTCTCCCTCTCACTCTATAAATTTTAATTTATATTTTAAGTATGAAATTCATTTTATTATATAAATTATAAAAAAAATCCAAAATAGAATTACTCTACAATAATTAAAGTTTCAATAAGATAAATAATTATAAATTAAATTAATTTTAATAATTTTCAACATTATTTGTAATTTTATAAAAAGACAGATATAAAAATAAATTCCAAACTTAAATATAACTTAAAAACTAAAATAAAATAAACTAAATGGAAAGTAAAAATATATCAAAATCCAAAAAAAATTCAATAAAAGACTAGGGCCTATGTAGTTATATTATTATTAAAATATTCAAAATATACATGTAAGCCAAAATTGTAGTACTAGCAGAGAGTTATCAAATTTGATAAAACAAAATTTACCTTCAACTTAGATGCGAGGAAAAAAAATTTACAAAATGTGCCTTAGAATATTATGATGCGAGGTAGAGTATTGTTTAAAGCATAGTCATTTTCAAACAAAATTTCAGGCTATAACATATTCTCCATATTATAGATATATTATGAAATTTTCACTCTCATTCCTCCATAGGCCCTGTGTTTGCCAACATGTCCACCCTACTTGCATTGAGGTCGATACCATTATCACCTTGACCTTCATTCATCTATGCCCCGTTCTGTAAACCTGGTGTGTCTCTCACCATTTCCATTGCTCTTTGTTTGTGGTGTATGTGGTGTGATAGGGGAAAGGAAACTACAAAAAACTTTTTCTTGAATTTATCCACCATATGAAGACCAAGTTCCTAAGAATGTAGATTCAATGTCCTATATAATAACCATGCATCATCGTCTCTTAGGCCTTTCTTTATAGCTTCATACATCTCCCTGTATGCTCTTTTATTCTTAAGATAGTGTTTTGAAAAGATTAATCCCATGTAAGCTTTCCCCTTGTCCAAGTTGTACCCTTGAACACACTACAATAGCTCTTCTTTTAAATAATTTGGTTGAATCGATTCCTTAACCACAATTGACAAAAATTCAAATGATTGCAAAAGGTCCATTGCATTTGACAGATAGATAGAAAGTAATTGAGATAGAAATAATAGTCTAGGAGAACTTTGGCACAATATCTCTTGTCCAATCATAGTTTTGATACTATCAAGAAGACTTGGGCATGACATTTTAAAAACTTGGGATAACTCAAACTTCGTGACCTCCTCAAAAAAAGGAAGCTCTTTTTCTCTCACTTGCACTAAAACTCTGAAATTTTTAAGCAAATATTCCATTCCTTACCAACACACCCTGAAGAAAATACTTAGGCACTTTGGATAATGACTACAATGATGACCTAGAATTGTATACAAGATTGTGTTAACAATGTCGAACAAAGACTGTATATAAATTTTACCCACACTGAAAACACCAATTATACCCACCAAGAAATAGAATTTGACACCCAAAATTAACACTGAGATCACAAAATATGAAGAGAACACTAAAGAAAATGCCTAAGAAATGCAAGCTAAAAGATAATTACTATGATCTGAGGAACCTATAAACACCAAAGCTTTTGACAATAGACACAAAAGGAACAAAAAGCCTATAGAAACCAATCCTCAATAAACCATACTGCTTGAAGTTGAGAATACCACACATTGTAAAGAAGTCGACCTGTACTTTGGCAATTCAAGATCATCATTTGATTAAACTTTGCATAAAAACCTATCCTTTTAGCACATATATCTATGTTATTCCACATGTATGAAATCTTTACTTGTAATTTGGAGATACATGTAATTATTACATGAAATGTGATATTAATACGCTTACTAGTCCTGTGTAAACACTTCATACCACATGTAATAATCACATGCAATTACATTCATACCAAGTGCCACCTGTTATCTTCACAAAAGAATTGATCACACATAGTTGCATTCATACCAAGTGCCACCTTTTAACTTCACAAACAAAAGGAATTTTTGAAAAGACTTGGCAATGCATGAAATGAATACATTGAACTAGATAATTTTCCATTTTGAATCGTGTGAATCAACCATTGTTTCTCCACATCACCTATGTTTTCAACACACACATTTTACCCATCCAAATGCCCCCTATTTGTACCAAAATATTTTTGAATAACTTTTGGTGACATTGCAAACTGCTGCCACTTGAAAAAGTACCAACGTTATTCCTAAATTCTAGCGTGAACAAGTACTCTTTTGATTCACTTTTGGCATCAAATATTATATTGTTTTAAACATCATAGTGTTGATTCCTACAAGAAAAATTAATCATTAAGCATCATGGTTATAGAAATAACCAATCCTACAAAAACAACAAACATCAGTCCTTAAAATATTCAATTGCTCACAACACCATCCATTACTGTGACATTCAAACCACGATAATGCTTGGCCATTAAGAAACTTCACCCTGGTAGTCATGAATTTCCTTCTTACTTGTATATCACACTACTTTATATGGCATTCCTCCAATTGATATATTCTAACTGTATATCACCCCATATTACTCCTTTATCACATACATTTCTCTATTTATAATGGTTTACAATTCTTGTGTGATATTTTTTAACCCTGTATCATATATTATTTCCTCTTGCTCTTGATCATAACCCCTATTCACTAATTTTTCCGTGAATTAATTCCCTTCTCTATATGTATGTTTGATTTGATATTGCTCCAAGACATCAAGTAATTTCCATATTTGTACAAAGATATAATTGATTTTCCAACTGCATTGTTTTCTATCCCTACTTGCATTGATTATAACAAAACAATCTCCTTCTATTTGTAACTTTTTAATATTCAAATTAATCACCATTTATAAACCCTACAATAGAGCTTGCACCTTTGCTATATTGTTTGTCCTTGAAGGTAATCTTATTGATTTTGCACTAATGAGTAAACATTATGAGTTTCTTAACACTACTCTTGCTCCTCTTGATCCTAATTTTCCTGGGTTTCCTTTGGAAGCTCCATCAAAATTTAACTTTACAAACCCAATTGGTGGAGGCATCCAAGTTACTTTCTTTCTATCCACTTTGTTTATGACAAGTACTTGTAGACTACCTTTAAATGGAACAACAAGCTTTTGCCAAATTTTTAGTTGTTTTGAATCCCAATTTGAGAAGATTGAACCTACATGCTTAGCATTATGTACATAAGAGTTTGTAATTTCACAAATTGAATTTTCCAGCTTAGACAACACATGATCAATACTCGATATTTTCTTTTGCAAGATCCTCTTATTTCGCTCCCACCAAATTCACCACAAAACTATAGAAGGAATGATCATCCACAGACTTGCAAACATAGATGATTGATATAGTAATGGCCAACTTGAAATAAAATCCCAAAGCGTGCTCAGAAGAGGGGCAGACCAACTAAGCTTATCATTAATAAAGGTCCAACAGGAATTTTCATAAGAACAATGTAGAAATAAATGATTTATATCCTCTATGCATGTCCCACATAACACATAGTTAAATGGATTTGATATTCCAAGTTTATGCAATCTTGAACTTGTTAATATCCTATTTGTTAAGGCCAGCCAAGTAAAACACCTTGCTTTTAGTGACACAGTAGGATTCCAACAAAAGTTTAGAGCTCTTTGTGGTTTATAATGAGCTTCCCTATTCATCATTTCCTTGTATCCCAGTTTCACTGTATATTGACCTAATTTCAAAGGCACCCAAATAACCCTGCCTGCAAAATTCTGGCAATAAACAACTCTTCCACTTAACAAATTTTTTAGATTCCCTTGTTGTTCAAATGATAATAAAGGATCCACAAATGTTTTCCAATCTACTTTCCCTATAAGCAAGTCTTTAGTGTGAAAGTAATCTTTTACTTTTGATCCCAAAATTGGAATTATATGATTTTCTATTAACTAAAAATCCTACATTGTATTCAAAGGAGGATATCCCTACCATGAATCAATCCATAATTGTGCCTTTTCTCCATTATTAATCTCCCAAGTTATGTATGGGGTTATTACTTTTCTACAAGTTAACAAAAAAGTTCCACATAACAAATCCTTGGGGTGGATTTAAAATGGAGAAAATGCAGTCTAATGCACCAATGTCTAAATATTTCTTCTGCATAATTTTACACCATTTTTCTTGGGGTTTCAAATGCATATTCCAAACCAACTTTACACCTAGTGATATATTCCTTGTTAAATTGTGAATCCCTACTCCTCCTTTCAGTTTTTCTCTACACATGTTTTCAAGTGAGACAAGAGGAATTTTCTTTTTATTGTCCATATTACCTTTCCATAAAAAATTCCTAATCAACTTTTCAATTTGCACAATGATAGTTCTAGGTGCTTTCAAAACAGCCATATAATAGTTTGGAATTACAGATAGAACAGATTTAACCATTAGAATCCTTCCTGATATTGATAACCACCTTCCCTTCCAACCCACAATTCTTGCATGTATACTTTGTATGACCTTGTCCCAATAGGAAACCCTCTTTTCTCCTGCAAAGAAAGGAATTTCTAAATACTTACATGAAATATTTGCTTCTTGGAAACCCAACACTCTCATAATTTTTTCCTTTAAGCTTGCTGGTGTATTAAAAATGTATATCTTTGATTTTCTTGGGTTAATATTTTGACCTGATAGAAAAGTATATTTATCTGAAATATACTTTTTTTTTGGCTTCCAAAATTGTTGCCCTACCAAATAAGATGGTATCATCTGCAAACAAGGAATGTGTTGTCATTATATCTATAGGATGAATTATGATGCCTTTCCAATTTCCTTGTATGTGTACCTTCTACAAAAACCTACTCAAAGCCTCTACCAAAATGATAAAAAGAAAAGGCAGTAGTGGATCCCCTTGTCTTACACCCTGAGTTGAACTAAAAAACCCTATTGGTGAACCATTGACAAGGACTAAAAATTTAGCCCCATTCAAGCAAGACAAAATCTACTTGCACCATTTTGAATGGAAACCAAAAAAATTTAATACTTTCATTAGGATTTAGACCAATCTACCCTATCATATGCCTTCATCATGTCCAACTTGATAATCAATTACGAAATGGCATCCGTTGTGATGGAATGCAAAACTTCATGTGCTACCAAAGCACCTTTCACTATTTCCCTACCAAGAAAAAATCCTCCTTGTTCCTCTGATATTATGTTAGGAATAATAGGCACCAAGCACAAATAAATTGCTCTTGTAAAAATATTGTAAATCACATTGCAGAATGAAATTGGTCTAAATTCTGAAAAGTATTTCGAAGCAGTCACCTTTGGAATGAGAGCAATATCTATAACATTAAAAAAAATTAACATTGTTCTTGAGCTTCTAGATTCTTCCAATTCTTTTAGAAGATCTTGTCCAATGAACTCCTAACATTTCTAGAAAAATCATGCTTTGAATCCATCTAGTCCTGGTGCTTTATCTAGAGGCATAGAAAACACTACTACCTTTAATTATTCAAGTGTGAATGGTCTAAGAAGAAGATCATTTTCCTCTTGTGTTACTAGCATTGGTATTGCTTCTAATATTTCCTCTCTCTCCTTTTCCACCTGAATTGATTGATGAAATGGCACAGAAAGTAGATTTGAGAAAAATTTAACTCCCTTTGCTTGAATGTCTTCCTCATTTGTTAAAATATTTCATGTGTCGCTATCTTCAATCGAGAAAATAGAGCTTTCAGCTTTTTTATCTAAGTTGATATGTGAAAAAATTTAGTATTTGTATCTCCCTCTTTTAGCCAAAGCTCGTGTGACTTATGTCTCCAATAGATTTCCTCACATACTACTAGTTCTTTCCATTCATCTTGCAATTTATTTTTCTACTCAAAAATATTAAGACTTAACCCATGAGCTATTATTTGTGCATTTACTTCTTCAAGTTTTTTGTGAACTTATGCTTTTATTTGGAACACATTCTTAAATACATGTGTATTCCATTGCTTGATCCTACCTTTAACATACCTTAATTTCCTCTAGAATCTAAACATCAATGTGCCTTCCACCATAGGAGACAACAACCACCATTCCTTCAACAACCTTAGAAAATCTAGATGTCGGAACCACATCACTTGAAACTTGAAGGATGATTTAGATGTAGATGCAAACTATTTACTCTAAATATCCAATGATGTTGGATAATGATCTGAGCCTATCCATGCTAAGATTTCGGACTGCATACCATAATTTTCAGTTACCCAATTTGGTGTGATGAGAAACCTATCTAGATGCTCAGCTATCTAAGAAAAAAAAAAATTATTTGTCCATGTAATTTTACCATTTCCTAGAAGGATGTCAATAAGAGCATTATTTTGAACAAAGGCACTAAAATCTTCATTTTTTAGGAGGTATAATCCCACCTTTCTTCTCATTCAAGGATAGAATGGCATTAAAATCACTAGCCAAAATGACCTTATCTTCACCAAATTTTTAATAAACTTGTGACAATGCTTCCCACAACAACATTTTTCCAAAAGTAGAGTTGGGTACATAAATGTTTAAAAGCTAGAATTACAAATCAAAATGTGTCACCTTTAATAGCTATCAATTAAATTCACTAGAAATAGGATCCAATACAATATATATTGGATTCAATAGTGCTATCAACCCTCCAGAAGTCCCTTGATCTTTTGATTGATTAGATTTCCATCATGACCATTTACTTATGACTGAATTAAAAATTTCATGTGATAACTTTGTCTCTTGTAAGAGTACAATATCAGCCCCACAAGCCTCAATATGTTGCTTGATTTGGGATCAATTTTTAGGGGAATTTAAGCCCCTAACATTCCAAGATATTACTTTCATATTGTTAACAGAGAGCACCAGGCTCTCTTCAACCTTTTTTTAATATTACAATCCAAATTAGATTATTTACCTCTTGCTATATCCTCTTGAATCTTGATCGCATGTGATTTTTGGCCACTTTTACCAGGTGATTTTTGTGGTGTTGTAGAAAAAGAGGGGGACTAAGAAATTGATAAAGTTGTGGAGAAATCATATTCCTCATCTCCCTCTTCCCTTTCCAATCGTGCATTAATATCCTTCGTTAACTTTGAAACTATCAACTTATCTTCAACATTTGTGGTCTTTAAATGAAGATTGGAAGGCAACTACAATAAAGAATAGGAAGCATTTGCAAATTCATTTACCTCACACTCCTCAACTACCTCTGTAATTTCATCAATTAATGATGAGACAACCATTGTAGTTATTTGGTTTGCTATACTTTCTAAGTTTCCTTCTAACATGGATTGAAAATCCATGAAATCAATATGTTCTCCTCTACTTTTTGAAGTATATGAATCTAAGAAATCCATATCAAAAGGATTTTGCTTATATCATTAGCTAAAAAGCTAGTAGACTCCTGAGGCTCAAATTATTATGACCACCACAAATTAAGTATGATGTTATGGAATGCCTTTGGTACTTTGTGAATAAGGGAAGATCGAGAAAATACAAATGTAGCGATTTAGTATTTACCATACAAAAATATACCCACCCTTTGTACCAGTCTTTGGACACATGAACAAACACACTTTTATTCTTTCATTGTTGAGAACCCTTCTGAAAGAGCTGCATATTTGTCCTCTTTCCATGAACAATCCCCTTATAAGGAACTATTGATGTGTAATCAACATATTTACAAATAGAACCTTGCCTCCTTACTAAGGCAGAGCTAGGAACATCCAATACCTGAACTACACACTTTGGAGACAATTGTCTAATAATTTGAACATATTTATTAGAATCTTTCTCACCTTTCTGCATTAGATTATTTGTGCAAGTTGTAAAATCCATGTATTGTTAACTACTAGATCATTACCAACCAAATTAGAACAAGAAACCTGGTCCTAATCAATATTACAATGCACTATAACATTTTTACCCTTCACACTTCCAAGTTTACTGAAATCAGAAACCTCCTTCCCAAAATTCTTAGGTAGACTTACTTGTTCCACATCTCTAATAGGTTGTTTCTATAAACTATGTTCATAAGCCTTAGTATTGTTAAATATTAAATCTTGTACAATAGCCATAGAACAAGAAGTCTAACCCTTATCAAGATTACCATTCAAGTAACTATTTATATCTCTTACACTTCCCATGTTATTGTAATCAGAAATACCCTTCCTAGAAAACATTTCACCAAAAAACTTAATGAGGCTTTCTTGTTCCACATTTCCTATAGGATTTTTCTGCAAGCTTTCATTTTGTTGTGAATTGGTTTTACAATTTGTAACCTTATGACCCTTAATGTGACATTGATGACAACTATTTTTTTTTTTTAGTGAAAGGTGGCATAGCCACAAATTTATTCACAAATATTAGAATTATTTTCAGGGAAAATATCTTGAACCCAAACTCCTGATTTTGAATTTATACACAATTTTTTTGGAAATTCTTGAGACGTATCTAAGAGGACACAAACCCTAACTAGTTTAGCTAGAAATTTGAAAAAATCGTAATCATGTTTCAAGAAGATTCCTAATTGATTAGCTAGAATCTCAACAATTTTAGGCTCTCTGTATTCCAAAGGTATGGAGTACATTTGTAACTAGAATGGTACAAACTTATTTTTTGTTGTTTTAGGGTTAAAATTTGGATACTAGAGCTATGTGAATAAACCCGATCCCTCAAAGACCCATGACTTAAACCTAAAAACCGCATCTCTTTCCTTTTTTGATGAAAATAGGACAATGAAAAACCCATTTCCCTAATCTACATAAAAACTTGATTTGCCCCATCCCAATCTTGAAAAATCAAATTCTTTAAAAGAGCAATCAGGGGTAAAAAAATACCAAAACTTACAAATAAGTGCTTTATCTCATAAATCTTGAGACTGCAAGTAGAGGAGGTCCTCCAGAAGAGTTATAGTAACACTTCTTGAATTCCTTTGATTTTGGTGATGGGTATTCAATGATCTTCTCCATTCCTCTTTTGGCACCCACACACTCCTTCGCTGCTAGTATACATATTGATTGCACTCCCTTAAATGACCTCCATCAAGATCCTTGACCTCTACCACCTTCAAATATTGGTTCTTAAAATTCCTTTCAACCAAACACTTATCCAAAACAATATTGTTTGGATACATCAAAGGAGAGTCATTTGATAATGAGATCTAGCTTTGTCATGCCTCCTGACCATATCGCCACTATTTCTAAATGTTGCTATGATACAAGGCCTTTTCAAGAGGAATAATATTAGGGAAAGAAAATCTTAGAGGAACATTGTTAGGAAACGTCAATGGATGTGCATTGGGAGAGCCTTCCAAATTAGAACCACAAATATCAAGTCTCCTGCATTTCTTTAGAAAATTATTTTCTTGGAAGATGGGATTTCTAGAAGTGAGAAGAAACAAGCTTTGTTTCAGAATAGCCTTCCTAACGCGGATCTCCATTATACCCCTAAAAATGACCTCAAGAACAATGATGGCCGCCATAAAAATTTGAATAGTTACTGTTGGAGTATACCATCCTATTTCCTAGAGCACTCCACGTCTCTCCCCCCAGATATCAAAATCCAAATATTAATAAACATAATATGTTTAAAAAACTAATAACAAATAATAAACTTATTAAGTTTATAAATGATTAAATAAAAAGTAAAAACTATTTTTGCAATATATTAGAATTGAAATATTAATAAAATATGTACCTAAAAAATATAATTAATATATTACAAACAATATTAACATAAACTCAATATTAAAAAATAAAAAATGTTATAAAATGTTATTAGATAAATTAAATTTTAAAAACTAGAGAAGAAACAAAATTGAAAAAAAAAAGAGTGATGAGTGAAACAAGCAAAGGGAAAAAAGGGTGGGAGGTATTCAGAGCAACTCAAAGCAAGATCACAAGATGCAACTAAGGATATATCAGAAGGGGCTCATGAACTTGGTAGTTTGTTTGTGGAGGTTGCATGCAGGTTTATTCAGGGAAATGAGGTGGGGAATTATGCTAGGTTAGTGGTGAAAAACATCAAACTCGCTATTTTAGATGAAGCTTGAGATACAACTATCCCTGACCATCTCCTCCAATCCAAGGTGGAGCAACTCAAGCAAATGGCTATGATAGCCAAATTTGTGGAGATTTATCCATCACTCAATCAGATTTAGAAATGGAGCAAGTAACACTAGAATGGCTTGGTCCCAATCATTAGCTTTTTGTCTCTAGGGATTTTTTAGATGATCTTCCCTTTGGAAGCTAAGCGGGATTCAATTTTGGGGGGGCCCATGGTTTATAGGTAATATTGAGCTCTTTATGAGGGTCTGGACCCCTAGTTTTGACCCATGCCAAGAGAAGATAAGGTACCTATTTGGTTAAGGCTCCATAAACTCCCACAAGAGCTCATATCAGAAGAGATCTTTAAATTGATAGGCAATTTGTTAGGGGTTTATATTCGAAGTGATCAACCCGTTGGTGGGGGGAGGCTTCAGGATAGGGTCATAATATATGCTTGGATCGATCTCATCCAACCAATAAAGCTTCCTCTTAGGTTTTCATCAATCTTGGGCATTTGGAAGTAGATGGTCAAATATGAATGTTTTCCTATGAATTGTTTCAGGTACAAGAAGCTAGGGCATTTGGCTAGGTTTTGCAATTTGAAGGGCCCTTCAATGGAGCCAAGTCATTTGGTGGAACCTCTGTCAATTATGAATAATGGTGACAGGAAGTCCCATGAAGAATCCATTGGTGATAGTGGAAAAGATGTGGAGCTACATCAAAGTGATGTGATGAGCCCCCAATTGGATGTGGTAGGCCTCAACGGAGGTATTGGAAATTTAAGAAAATTTGTAGCTCTTCCCACATTTATCCTTTGTCTTTGTGAGGCCTGTTAGTTCTCAAAAATGTTGGTTGAAAAACCACAAGAGGTTTCCAAGCTCTAGGTACATTTTAGGCTAACGAACAATGCCAATTGGTGTATTTGAACCTTCTCTTTAGGCTTTTCCAGACCTAGGTGGGTATACCTATGCAAATGAAGCAGACTTGGACTTTGTGTTTCCTACTTTTGCAGTCTATCCACAATGGAAATTGGGAGTGGAGAGATGCAAACCTAATTTGGTATAAATTGTATAAGCAATATCAAGGTGGAGTTTATTAATATGTTTAGTTAACAGATGCAAGGTTGTGAAACCAAATTTTATAAAACTAAATGATGAAATGGGTAAGACCAGTGCCCTGTTGTGTAAATGGAGTCAAATGAAGATCTAGACTGTATGAATTGTATTGGTTGTAACTCAAACTATTTGGCACACGTATGTTGGTTTATATCTTGTATAAATGTGTAGGAAAGTGATTGACAAACTCTAGTTATGGATCCAACTGACACAACCAAATTACTTATGATTTATCGAAAGGATTTTAACCTTTACTTGAAAGAACTAATCAAAAAAATCACATAGGAACAACAGATGATATCAAATTGGAGACAAAATGGAAATCCTAATTATATGGCTTATCTTACTTATCCAAATAACACTCCCAAATTACTATGATTGACTAAAAGGATTTTAATTCTTTTGGAGAAACCAATTAATCATATCACACAAGAACAACAAATGTGCATTGATAAATTGAATATATACTTGATATACCAATTTAAATAATAAGGAACTATTAAATCGGAGACAACTAGATAATTGAATATTTTCAACAAACAATTGATACTAATATAAAGCCACAGAATTAGAGATCTTTCATTGATTTCCTCAAAATTTTATCTGCAACATAGTCTCTTGAAATGAAAACATTATGGAAGCTTTTTGTTGTCTATCTATCCCTATTTTCCTATTATCTTCTCCTATATCCTTCTTCTATTCCTGGTCCCTCTTATATATACAAGAGGCAACAAGCTTCAGACCAAAAGACACGACTCTTGACAACAAAACATGATTTTGAACTTAATTTAAGAAACTAACACAATCATAAACATGTGCACCAATACGTTAATCTCTGAGTAAAATCGTGTGGCCATCTAAGACCTGTTCAAAGCTTTTACTATATGATAGGGTCCACACATTACCACTGACCGATTTTGACTGTTGCTCAGTTGTGCCCGGATTATCCACTACTCAATTGATTAATAAATTGAAATATGAGAGGTGATCAATATATCCCTGTTCTGCATGAGTGTCGGCATTGGATATGACCTCCTTCATATCATACTCTATGTGCATGAATTACTCAATTTCTTTATGAGTATTCTACAAGACCATATCCTCATCATTGATTTCCTACAATACAATTATTAGAAACTCTATAAATTCTACTTTCCAGTCATCCCTTTCTCAAAGATTTCATGTGTCATCATGGAGTGCAAGAACCAAATTAAAACAACTGAGGTCTTCTTCGAGTCTTTGTTGATATTGGTTGTGGGATTTCACCAAGGCATTATATCTTTGCAGTGTTTAGTCTTTCAAGATCTGTTTACCCAGAAGTTCCTTCGTTTTATCAATCATTCTTCCTTGTAATAGGACATTCTCCTCTAATGCTAATTGTATTTGCTTAAATACACCCCAATAATCATCATCTTGCTTTATCAATTTATTGAACCTCTCTTTGATTATCTCGGCCATAGTATTGTACTTAATTATTTTCACCTCCTTTTCCAGTGTTTCACTTTTCTTGGGCTTTCAAATGGGAATTTTTCCAATAGGTTGCATCAACTAATGCATCTAACACTCTCTTATCCTTTTTGAGCCATGGGGCATACAATTCTAGAGAAAAAGAGGAAGATGAGTTCTCCATTTGATGTGATAACTACTTTTTTAATTTTTCATTCTCTTTGACCAAGTTTTCAATTTGTGCTCTAGTGAATTTTTCCACATTGACATACTCTGCAGTTTCTAAGGGATTAGTGCCCCCAACTCTTTTGACCAAAAGGTGTCCAAATACTTGATTAGGATTTTCAATCACTATCGGCCTCTTCTCATGAGGGTATAGTGACCAAACAAGCAAGGCATCCTCATTTGGATTGTATCCAAACCCTGAATATATCTTATCACTAGCTTCCTCTGATAAGTTCATTATTGTATCCCCTCTTTTTATGAAACTGTCAAACACAATTGTTGAGCTCATGTCTCATCCTAGTGGTAGTACCCCAACCTCTTGAAGTAATTCTCTACCTCTTTTAGGAGTGATGGATTGCATTTCCTTGTCAACTTTCTTTTTCAATTCTTCTAAGGCATCGGCTTCCTTTTCAAGAGTAATGTCTTGCTCCTTTTGTCTTATTTTTTTCCCCTTATACTCATAGACAAATGATTTGAATTCAGGAGTTTTAACAAAGTCATTATCAAAAATGAATTCATGACCAGCCTTGACCTTAATGTCATCAGATAACTCATCTGATGTTTCAAATTTTACAAGTTCCTGAGGGGGCTCATATTGTGTAATCATAGGGGCCTTTATTTGTTCCACTAGTTGCTCCTATCCATTACTCTCTTCATCACTTTATTCATTACTTTACTCCTCTTCGCTGTTATCAGTGGAAAAACACACATCAGGAGTGGGTTGTGAGGGTATGTGATCTAAAGGCTCCACATCCTTAGCCTATACTCCTATGTAAATTTGTATGAGATATATCAAAAATGTATGAGGGCACATCTTTCACTATTTCATTCATATGAGAAATAAGCTACTCAATCCTGGCCAAGGGATCCTATATATCAGCAAATTCCTCTCTATAATATGGGACATTCTTTCTCTTCCATTCCTCTGCAAGCACAACTTTATTATATGAAGTCATTCTCTCACTAGTGGAAGCTTCATCTCAGTTCCTGATCACATCATCAAGTGCAAACCAATGCTCATACCCTGAAATTTTTTTAGTTAATCTTGCTTGATGAATAAATCCCTCTGCATCAAATTTCTCTCTTTCATACCCAAGAGGAAGGTTGTAATAAGCTAATTCAGCATCAATTTCTTCATATCCTTCAATGGTACATATAGTGAAATCTCCAAAACAAAGAGTGCTAGGCATGAGTGATTTTTTTTATGACTCTTGAGATGTTTAGTATCAGACCTTGCTAATTGTCGTACTATTTCCAAATAAGCAACTCTATTAGTAACCATTCAGGGTAGAAAATTTGGAACCCCTTCAAATCCATAAACCCTTATTATAGTGAAATTGGAAAAGGCATACTAGTTTCCCCAATTATGGTTCACCTTGCCTTTTGGATTATTCTCCTTTGGTCTCAAAAATCTCTGCACCTCAGGGGATAAATTGTGATCATATGAAGAGCCTAGCAACTTCATTAGTGGTTTAACAAAATATTCTTCAAAATATAAATAGTGAGACCTTTCACATTGACTATCCCATAATGCAGTCCACATCTATACAGGTTTAAAGTTTCCATTTTCATGTGTGTCTTTGATCCTTAATTCTTTACCCCACACATTTCTAGCATGTCCCTCATATTAAAGTAAATGAATTAACAAGAAATAGTGTTTGAAATCTATGCAATCACTATTGTTTTTTATTCTTCCAAGCCCCTGATTTAGAGCATTTGCCAAATATTTTGCATAGTTGAATGACCTAGCATCTTTGTTTTGTATATCAGCTATTATAACCATTGGTACAATAGACATAAGTGGTGGAACCTCAATTCCCAAGACTTGACCAGCTGAGTAGTAGGTATATTGGAAGTATTCTTCAAACAAATCTATTTGAAATGGAGGGTTTTCATTGCTCAAAAATTTCCTGAGTTGACCTTGCTCATTCTTAGGTTTGTGCAAAGGTAGCTTCCATCTCTTGTAACTAGTATCCATGCAATGGTATTCTATCAAAAAGTTTCTAATAGTGAATGGAAAGTTCATGGATCCTTCTAATTGAAATACATTAAAGATCAGGTCTTGGGAGATAACAAGCATATCGGCCCCATTTGGTGATTGGATAGTTTTTTTTTGGCATTATACCGACTGGCTAGAGCTTTCACCAATTCTATGTTGATGAACATGTTTAGAACCACAAGTCTTCCTAGATTCAGTCTCCATGGGTTATAGAATGGTTGAAATCTAAATTGCCTTTTGTAGTGATACATAAAAATATCATAACGCTAGTGTGGCGTCCAAACATCCCCTAGACCCCTATGTTTATCTAACAATTTGCTTTCTTGAACACTTCTTCTAGGTCTTGGCCCTGACCCGAACATTGATCTATCAAGTCTTGGTTCAGATTCCTCTTTTCAGTTTTTTTTTCTTTTCCTTAGGTTTTTCCACATTTTCTTCCATTGCAAACTCTTAAAAAATGAAACTTTCTAGCTAAGAGTGGAGTACTTACGTGAATTTTTGCTTCCCCTAGCTTCACTGTGTGAGAGCTTTGAGTTCTGTCCTTTCTGCTTCTACTCTTAGCGTAGCCTTTCTGGTTTCTGCAAATTGTATGATTAATTCATGGTGCAATTCACCTCTGTTTTGGCTCATTAATATACCACTTGCTTCAGTCTTGTCATCGGGGAGAGAATTTATGTTAAATATCCCAATGATGCTCTTGACATCACATCAACTAGTAGTAATCATTCATCGCTATATCATTGGGACCTTGGTTCATTTTCCACCGATGGCCACCTTCTCCACTAATAAGTTTTTTTCTTTCGGTCTATCGATAAGACATCAAACAATGTTACCTCGATGCATCCCAGCTTCACCGATAAGTGTTAAACTTTGATACCCCATGATTATATCGAGCTATCAGGGAACCTTCATTATTCATTCCACTAATGCACCAAAGTTGTGGTGATGTGATAATCTTTGTTGTTTTCATTGGCCCATCGGGGAGACTACCTTGAAAGTTAGCCCGATGGAAGGATGTTACGCCGATGTGAGGATATGAACTGCCCCTATCAAGCTATCATTGGGGTGGTGATGGGAGTTCCACCAACAGATTATTGTTGGCCTTATGATATCAAAGGACTTCAATGGATTCCATGAATGTGATTATTTGGGTATGCTGGTTACAAAAATGGATTTTTTACATGAACCTCAACAATTTGTCTAGATTAGTAAATTGAGTCTGGTGAGATTTTGTAAGGACTAGGAGATAAATGAATAGAATTTAATGCAAATATGTGGGATTTTTTCAGTCCTAACAGGGTTGATTACTTCCCCCTACCCTGTTCTCTCCCCTTATGCGAACAGAGGGACCTCACTCCTTAGGTGGTTGAATATTGTTTGAAAGATATTGCCAATGTGTCTCAAGAAGCCAAAACCAACATGGAGCCTAGTGAAGATCATCAGTTTTCTACCTCTCTTGAGGCCATTACTATTCAAACTGGTAATGAGCTAGAGTGCTTAAGTGATGACAAGGATTACAAATGGAGCATAGCTACTAGGAGAACTAAAAAGTTTGGTGGAAATCCAACACTATCCATTGACATGGGGGGTTCCAATATTAAGGGAAGGAAATCAAAAGTTAATAAGGCTAAAACTAAGGCCTTGGATGACCTCAAGAAAGGCTCACAAGTCTCAATGAGGAAGTTCATCACCCTTGGAGGCAAGCACCTCCCTATAGAAAGCAATCAAGAAGTACATCAGCTGGAATATTAGGGAGCTCAATAGCCTTGAAAAATGTCATCTTTTGAAATGGTTAATAGAAGTAGAAGCTCCTGACATAGCACTTATTCAAGAATCCAAATTTAGTGAAGAAAATTTTAGGGAGTTGTTGTGAATAATTTGGAGGAATGGGGGTTGTGGTTGCTCAAGTTGATGTGGGGCCAACTGGTGGGTTGGATATCCTATGGAATAAAAGAAACATTTGTGGCATGGTGGTGGAGGCCAATTGGTTTTGTCTCTCTGTTAGTTACAAGGATGTTAGGGACAGAAGCCATATGTTGGTGATAAATGCTTATGGCCCCAATTCTAAGGTTGAGTGCTTGGTAGCTTCGAAGTACTTGTGGTCTTTTAGACACAACCATAGCATGGTCAATTGGGTGGTTGAGGGTGATTTTAATGCCACGTTGGCTCCTAAAGACAAGAGGGGAGAAGGTTGTCTAGTAATATGGGTACATCAACTTTAGAAGTTTTTGTGATGATTTTTCCTTGGTGGAAATCAAGCCTAAATCTAGGAGGTTCACTTGGAATAATTAAAGGATAGGCTAGGATAACATCTAGTGCATACTTGACCATTTTTTCCCAAATTATGAATGACTGATGGAGTTGGGAATTTTTTTTTTGAAATTTTTGCAGTATAGGGGTCTAATCACTGGTCAATCTCTCTTCTTTTAAGCAACCCTAATAAGCTGAAAGGTATTCCATTCAAGATGGAAGTTTTCTGGTATGAGCACCTCGAATTTGATAACTTGGTTGGAAAATCATGGAGTATTGAGATCAGAGGTTGTAGGAGGTATTTTGTTTCCAATAAATTGCAAGAAGTTAAGAGGAGGGAAAGGGGGTGGAACAAGGAGGCTATGGGTGATCTATTTGTCAAAAAAAGCAAAGTGGAGTCTAATTTAAAGAAAGTTGAGGGTACAATATCCAAATATGGGTACACTAATGATTGCAAGGAGAAGGAAACCAAGATTTTAGATGACCTTAACTCCTTATTAAGGACAGAAGAAATTTTTTGGCTACAAAATTCCAAAGTGCATTGCCTAAGGGAGGGTGACAAAAACACAAGTTTTTTCTAGCTAACCACAAAAATTAGAAGGTAGCACAATAAGATTATGAAAATAATAAATTTTGAGAATGTCCTCCTTGAGGACATTGATGCTATCAGAGGTGAAGGCATGATATTTTTTAGTGAGCTCTTGGGTTCTCCTATAGATCATGATCTTCAAGCTCAAGAGGAGATGCTTGGTTGTATTCCTAATCTCGTAATGGATGCACAAAATGACTTCCTTTTATCGCCTTTCACTAGAGAGAAGATTAAGAAATATATTTTTTCCCTTAGAGCTAGGAAGGCTTCAGGGCTAAATGGTTTCCAAGTGGATTTTTTTCAAATATATTGGCACCTAGTTGGTGAAGATTTTTGGAGGGTGTTATGCCTTGCATAACCACCCCATTTTATTCTAGAAAAAAATGGGTCCCCCTTTTTCTATCATTTTCTTCACCTTTGGTTGTCTGGTTTGGTCTTAGGAGTTCTGTTGTTTTCCTCTTAAGTTTGTCTTTTGGTCTGTCTGATTTGGTTCTGCTTCAGCCAGAGTTGGGTTTCTTTTTGTTAAAATTGAAGGCATGATGAATAATAGTGTATTTTATATGCTTTGAGGACTAATGGAGGCATTTGTGTTGTAGGATTAAATCATGCACCTGATGATATTTCTCAAGGAACTCAGTTGGAAATCCTACCTCAGTTGGATTTGGCATAAAACTCCTGAAGAAGAAAATCATTGAGACCCTCCTGTTGTCTTGCCAACTGGAAGTTAGGTTTTATTCATTTGAAATATACCAGTCGGCCAGACATTTTAATCACCATGGGTTTTTATATATCTTGCCAACCAAAAGAAATCTCAACGAAAGGGGGTAGCATCTGTATGAAGTCTTCCCGACTGATACAAGTCTCGCCGAAATGGGTCGGTGAAGGGGAGAGTGGTTTGTGTTTGCTATGAGGTCCTGCCAACAAATGGGGGTCTCGGCGAAAGGTTGTGGCTTTAGAGTAAGGTCTCACTGACAGGGTGATGTCTCACCAAAGTGGGACAGTTTCAGGGAGATGTCCTACTGACACGGTGGATTCTCGCCGAAAGGTTTGAGTTCAGCGTAAGGTCCCACCGACTGCTGGAGGTCTCGGCGAAAGAAATGGCCTTGGTTAGAAGTCCTACCGACTGTTGAATGTCTTGTCGAAGGTTATGCCTTCGGTGTAATCTCTTGCCGACTAGGGGACTCTTGCTGACAGTGGTTCACAAGGTTGAGCTCAGGGAGACTCCGAGCGAAAGATTTGCACTCGGTATAATGTATTTCTGACAAGCGATGGTATCGGCAATGGAAAGGGATATCAATATGACTCCTGCCACCCGCTGTGATGTCCTGCTGATTTATGAAAGTCTCCTCGACAATGTTCACAAGGCCGTCATTAAGGAGAAAGATTTATATTCGCTATGATGTTTGGCCGACCGGATGGAATCTCCCCGAAATAAAATGAGCTCGCTGAGAGATCTTGAGTTCAGCGTAATGTTTGGCAACCTGATGATATCTCATCGAAGGATGAAGGGCTCGTCAAGACTCTTGGATCAATGGTTTGCACTCACCATGATGTCTTACCAATAGCGGTAGTCTGGGCGACAACTTTATGTTGCGGTATAACTCTTGCACACTCGCTATGACCTCTCACTGATAACGATTGTCTTGCCGATGGTTTTTGTGATATCGATATAACTTTTGCATTCGATATGTGGTCTCACCAACAATTGTATGCTATGTCGATGCTGCTGTAGAGTATAATCGAATCGGGGAGACACAGAAAGCATCTCACTGACATGCAATTTCGTCTGAATAGCTTTTGACCGTTTGGGAATCTTGTGTGGCATATGTTCAACCAATCAGAGGGAACTAAAGGTGAACCATTGGTTGTTTGACTGTTGTGACCACCCCTGTGAAGAAGATCAACAGAATGTGCACGGCATGGGTCGGGTCGGTGAGGCCATGGTGTTTGGATCTAACAGGGGAGGTCGGATGCTACTTTTTGAAGATGGTCAACTTGCATAAAGATCTTGAGCACAAGAAAGCCGAAAGGAAGAAAAGGCCACGAGTCTCAGTGACAGTTGTGATCTCTACTAGCAAGGTTAGATCGCTCTTTATGATAAGACTTCAGAACATTCAAAGTGATTCTGATGGAAGTTCAAAGGTGGACATGGAGGCCAGAAGTTAATGTTGTGGTTGTAAAATATCTAAAGGCTTCTCCTGAGGGAGATCTTTCACCAACATGGACATGGCGATGCACATTGAATGTAGCATTAACTTCATTCCAAAGGATCTAAGGGCCGACCCTCCTGTAACCAACTGATATTTTTGTAAACCCTAAAAGAAGGGCCGACTTTCTTTTTGGAACGTGGTATATATGGCACTTTTTGCCTCTTTGTAAAAGAGAGATTTTTCAGAAACCAGTAGTAGTAGAGAAACTTAAGAGGAGCAGTAGAATAGGAGTTAGATTCGACAGAAGGCAGTGATGTATCATTCAAGTTTTCTTAGTATAGATGGAAATAGTCTAAAGACATAGGTTTTTTGTACACTGGTGATTGTGCCAAATTTGTAAATGTTGCTTATCTGTTTCACTAACAGTATAAGCAACTAGATTTAAATCTACTTCATGTTGTGTTCCAAAATGGTATTTATCTTGGGTTAATCATTCGATTTGAGAAGCTTTCAAGGAATGAAATCTTATTTTATGTTGTGTCTAAATGGTGATTTAAAATCTGTTGTTGAAGTTAGCACTGTGAATGAATGAAACTGTGTGTTAATCAAAAGTTAATTTTGTTCTACAGTTTTAGTTAGCAATTCCTTGAAAGGTAACAAGTCTAGTTAAGTTGGATGAATTATTATTCTCTTCAGTTCCAAAGCTTTGATCTATCTTTTTATGTTTCTTTAAAAACCCTAGTTAAAGTAGGTTTAAATTTATGTTTGATCTTAGAACAATCCAGAAGCTCAACACCAGTAGGCCCCTTGAATATCATAGTTCACATCAACCATTGAGTGAAATCAGCATAGTCGAGAACCGATTACAAAGATCTTGGGAGTTAGATATCCATGTGTTATTCTTTCTCTTTCAGGAGAGCAGAATAGCAATATTTTGTTTATTGTTGTTGTGCTCGTCTGAACCATCAACAGAGGGTAGTAGAGGAGTGTAGGGAGCATAGGGTAGTTTTGAAGTCTTTGAACACAACTTTTCTAGCTTTGATTCCCAAGGTCAAGGATCCTCTATCTTTCAATCAGTATAGGCCTACTGCATTATGCAATGTCATTTACAAGATAGTTTCCAAAGCTATGGTATCTAGGCTAAGGGTGTGCCTGAATGGCATCATTTTCGAGGAACAAAGTGGGTTCTTAAAGGATAGGAATATTTTAGATGGCATCATTGTTGCTCATAAGGCTATTCATTTTTTCCAACTCAAGAGGAGAGAAGGGATGATCATCAAACTTGCTAAGAATAAAGCCTATGATAGAGTCACATGGGAATTTTTTATCAAGGTTATGAGGAAGTTTGGTTTTTGTGATTCATGGTGCAGTTGGGTTTTTAGTTGCATACCTTCTCCTTCTTATGTTGTATTAGTGAATGGGGTTCCTACTAATTTTTTCTCTACTAAGAGGGGGCTATGCTAGGTGGACCCACTATCCCCTTTCCTCTTTCTTCTAGTGGAAAAGGTCCTAAGAGGAAATTTGAAAAATGTTACAAGGGATGGTAGCTTGGAAGGTATGCAAGTCTCAGGTGTTTTGCATTACATCACTCATCTACAATTTATGGATGACACCCTAATTTTTGGAGTTGCCAAGACCAAAGATACCTACACTTTCAAAAAAAATTTAAGCAAGTATGAGTTTGTTTCTGGGCAGAAGGTAAACACATCTAAATCCAAAATTTCTTTTTGAAGGAAGGGTATCTTGAAAGGTTGGAGATTCAGAGGATCCTTGGATATGATACAGATTTCCTTCCAAGCAAGTACCTTTGTACACCATTAATTAGTGGTAGAACCAGTGAAAGAGAGTGGAATAATGTGTCCAATCATGTTCAAGCGATGTTGGCCTCCTAGGAGGGAAAGTGGCTCTCCTTGGCAGGCAGAATTACCCTTATCAAGGCTTCTTTAATGGTTGTGTCTGTTTACACCATGTTTATTTTTCATATTCCCAGCAAGGTGGCTAAATACTTGGAAGGGGTGAAAAGAAGTTTTCTCTAGAGGGGTTGCGATGAAAAATTCAAATACAACTTGGTCAAGTGGGATGAGATGTGTAGACCAATTATGAAAGGTGGTTTAGGCATTAGAAAAATAAAAGATATGAATATTGCCTTGGGCACTAAATTGGCATGGAGAATCTATGCAGAAAAAAGACAAGCTTTGGAGCAAGATTTCACAAGATAAATATCTAAATAATGTTGGATGTTGTGGTTTTATGGCTAATATATGGTTGTCATTGATTTTAACACTATTAGCATTTGATGTATTGAAGGTTGTATATGTCGAGGATATTGAGAAAATTGTAAAAGAAATTGTTCCAAGTTCCTAGTGGAACTGTGAAGGTCATGAAAGTGTCTTGTTCTGTACATTGAAGATCAATTGTTGTGGACTAAAGGGTTTATTTCTGAGTATATCTAGTCCATACTCCATAAGTTTTAGAGGTCCACACAAATATTTATTTAAATTATGAAGATTTGTGTTCTGACAATGTTTTTGTGGTCTCTGTCAGTGTTCTTGATTAAAGTTGGTATAATTCTGGTAATTATAGTTGTTGTGGATGTTTCTCTATTGTTTCTTGGTGTTCTTGGATGTTTCTAGATCATGATCTATCTTTGTGGTATGTCCACATTGATTAGTGTGCTCGTGGTCAAATATTTTTTCTCTGTATGTTCGGTTTCTCATGTTCTTGGCTGACATGATGGATGCAACGTGTGGTGGATCTTCGAGGTGAAATTAATTGAAGTCTTTTTGTGTTGGAGTTGTTAATTTGGGTCTCCACTATGTTGTGGCCAACCTTGGTGGATTCACATTGAAAATTTATTTGTAAATTTGGTCCAACATTGAAAATATGTTTTATATCTCTAGCCGACTAAGTTGTTGATGTAATCTCATGTTGCTATATAAGAGTGATTTTTTCATCAGTTTAAAGTGTGCTCAGTGTGCTCCCATGCATATATGTGTGAATATCATTTGATTGTACAACTGAGTGTGAAGAAGACTGAGTGAAGTGTGAAGAATTTTGAGCAAAGAGTGAAGAAGGTTTTTCTATGCTTAACTGGAACTATTATCAGGCTTGTGTAGAAGCTATTTTCTTAGTTCACTATTTGGATGGTTTAAATCCAAAATTTTCGTTGGATAGTGAGTCCTCTTTTGTATTTGAGTAGTGAGCTGTAGGAAGTGTGCCTTAATGCATGTACATTCCCATTATTTCTCATTATACTTTTAACAGGGTATAATATTGTGGACTAACCTCCACCATGGTTTTTCCCCTAACAGGGTTTCCATGTAAAAAAATCTTGGTGTTCTCTGTGTTTCTAATGTGTTGAATGTTTGTAGTTTATTTTTATCAGATTTTATATTGAGTTAAATAAAGTTTCAAAAGATTTAAGTATTTTGTGACAACTGATTCACCCCCCTCTCAATTGCCTATCCTTGTTTTGCCAAAAATTGGTATCAAAGTAGTTCCTCTAAAGAATTTTAAAAGATTGAGGTGATTCGAGATGGCATCATACAAGAAGGATAGTCCTAGATTTGATGGAACAAATTACTCATTGTGGAAAGCTCGAATGGAGTGTCATTTGAAGTGTATTGGTGAACCTTTCTGGAAAAATTACAAAGAATCAATATGTTATTCCTCAAAATGGTCCTTCCACTGCTGATGAGATTAAAGAGGTTGAGAATAATGTTTGGTCTATGGAAGCTTTGTTGAGTGCTTTACAAAATTCATAAATGACAAATGTGCTAGGTTTGAAGACAGCTCATGAGATGTGGACGAAGCTAGAAAATTTGCATGAAGGAGATGTACATTTGAAGATGGCTAAGCTACATATTTTGAAAGGAAAGTAGGAAAATATGAAGATGGGTGAAGATGAAAATATTTCTTCTTTTATGCAAAGAGTAAATGAACTAGTGATGGGTATTAGATGTGTTGGTCGTACCCTAGAAGAGGAATAAATTGTGGCTAAAGTGCTCAAATTATTACCTCCCTCCTACAAAGCAAAGGCCCATGCTATTGAAGAAACCAAATCATTGACGAATGTGACAAGAGATACACTGATTGGTAAACTTGCTACCTTTGAGTTGAGTGAATTTGATAATTTTGTTCATAAGACTAAAACTGCATTCAAGGCTACTGTATCTAGAAGAAACAAGAAAAGATATGATCTGGGAGAAAGTTCTAGAAAGGCATTCAAGTATGAGGAAGAAATGAAATAGCTTGAAGATGAAGAAAGAGAGGTAGAAGAGCTGGAAGCACTGATTGTGAAGAAAGAGGGTAAAGGACAAGGTAAGTATAAAGGAAAGTTGCTTATCAAATGTTTCTCTTGTAGTAAAATAGGTCATTTTGTATCAAGGTGTCTTGAAAGAGTTCCTAGATTTAAGCCTTACAACTCTAGATTCCAAAAGAAATGTTACTTTGTTGAAGAAAGTGTGACTGATGATGAGTTTGCTGAAGATAATGAAAATGAAGATGATGGGGTTTTCATTGCTATCAAGAAAAATATCCATGTGGCTCTTGAATCTGCTAAAGTTGAGAAAGCTCTTACAGCCCGAATTGAAGAAAAGGATGAGTGGGTCATTGATAGTGGATTCTCACATCATATGACTGGTGACAAAAAAAAATTTGTAATTCTAGAGAAGTATGATGGTGGGGTTGTAAGATTTGGAGATAAGAATTCTTGTGTGATTCGTGGCAGAGGATCTTTTTGTATTGGTGGTAAGCATAACATTGATGATGTTCTTTATGGTGAAGACTTGAAGCACAACCTATTAAGTGTTGAATAGATGGTAGACAAAGGTTATGATCTTCAATTCAAAGATGGAAGATGCAGGATATATGGAAGCTCTGGAAATGTAATTGCCTCAGGTAAACAGACAAAATGTAATATTTTTCACCTGAATGCTACTAGTGAAAGTTGGTTAATTGCTCAAGTAGATGAAAGCTAGTTATGGCATAGAAGGTTGTGTCATGTGAATTTTGATAACATTGTCAAAATAAGTTCCACTCAAGCAGTAAGAGACCTACCTAAGCTAGTGAAGCCTACTAGCACAATTTGCAAAGAATGTCAAATGGAAAAACTGACTAGAGTTTCTTTTCAAAGTAAATAGCATAACTCAAATGGATTGTTGGAGTTGGTACATACTAATCTATGTGGTCCCTCCAAAGTCAGAAGTCTCCATGGTGAAAGGTACTTTATTTTTCTTATTGATGATTACTCTAGAATGATATTCGTTGCTTTCTTAAGAGAAAAATGTGAAGTAGTAGATAAGTTCAAAAGCTTCAAAGCTATGGCAAAAAATGAGAAAGGTTTGAAAATCAATGCCTAAGGTCAAATAGACGTGGTGAGTTCACCTCTAGGGAGTTTATTTCTTTCTGTGAAGAGCGTGGAATCAAAAGACAGTTACCTGCTCCCTGAACCCCTCAACAGAATGGTGTTGCTAAGAGAAAGAACAAAACAATTTTGGATGTTGCTAGAATAATGATGATTGAAGGAAATATGCCTCACATCTACTGGAGTGAAGCAGTAAGCACTGTTGTGTATACTTTGAACCGGGTAAATGGTAATGGTAATTCTAGTAAGAATCCTTTTGAATTATGGTTTGGTTATAAGCCTATTGTTAAATATTTCAAGATCTTTGGAAGCAAATGCTACATCAAGAGAGATGATGATATAGGAAAGTTTGATGCAATAAGCGATGAAGGAATCCTTCTAGGTTACGCTATTAGAAGCAAGGCCTACAGGTGTTATAACAAAAGACTAAGGAAAATGGTTGAGAGTGCAAATGTCAAAGTTGATGAGGATTCTGCTAAATCATCCAAATATTTTAGATATGATTTAGATGAAGACAATACAAACAAAGGGAAGAATGTTTAGACACAAAATCAACTTCAAATTGTGCCATATGTTCCAATAAGACAACTTCTATTTGTTCTAGTAAATCAAGATAGTTAGGAAGCAGAGACAAGTGCAAGTATAGAAGAAAGAAAAGAAGAATCAAAAGCTCAAGAAAATCCTAAGACTCTGAGGTATGTAAAGCTAAATCATTTTGAAAATAAAATTATAGGAGATAAGAATAAAGGAGTGGAAACTAGAAGGAAGATTGCAGAAGAGTATTGCCTAATTTCCAAGATTGAACCTAAAGATTTCAAAGAAGCCTGCAATGATGAACAGTAGATCGAAGCTATGAAGGAAGAACTTATGCATATTGAAAAGAATGATACACGGATAGTAGTTCCCAGACCAAAAGATAAAAATGTAATTGGTACTAAATGGGTCTTTTGGAATAAGCTAAATGAACAAGGTGAAGTGGTCCAGAATAAAGCAAGAGTGGTATGTAAAGGATATTCACAAATGGAAGGTATTTATTTTGAAGAAACCTTGCCCCTGTTGCTAGAATTGAAGCTGTAAGGTTATTTATTGCTTATGTTGCATACAAGAACTATAAAGTCTATCAAATGGATGTGAAGTCAACTTTTCTAAATGATGAGCTAGAAGAAGAAGTATATATTGAATAGCCTGATGGATTTCAACTGACTAATAAGGAAGACATGGTTTTCCAATTAAAGAAAGCTTTGTATGGACTAAAGCAAGCCCCCAGAGCCTGGTGTGCTAGATTAAACAAATACTCACTGAAGCTTGGATTCAATAAAGGTACTTTTGACAACTTATACTTCAAATTGGAACATGATAAAGAATTAATTATTGAAGTCTTTGTTGATGACATTATTTTTGGAGGAGATGATAATCTATGTATGAGGTTTGCTAATGAAATGAAGAGTGAATTTGAGATGAGTATGACTGGAGAAATGAATTTTTTTCTAGGATTACAAGTTACTTAGTTAGACAAGGGGATCTTCATATCTTAGTCCAAATATGTGAGAGAAATGTTGAAGAAGTTTGGCATGGATGATTCAAAACCTGTTGGTACTCCCATGGTAACTAGATGTAAGTTGACATGGAATGATGATTCTCCTAAGGTGAATCAAACAAGATATAGATCAATGATTGGTGAATTGCTCTACTTAACTCAAACTAGACCAGACATTATGAATGTTGTATGTATGGTTGCTAGATTTCAGGATGATCCACAAGCATCTCATGTAACTTTTGTTAAGAGAATCTTCAGGTATCTGAAAGAGATAGTTGATTTTGGGCTTTGGTACCCTAAGGATGATTATCTTACTTTAAATGCATATATTGATGTGGATTGGGAAGGAGATGTGGATGACAAAAAGAGTACTAATGGTGGTGCTTTCTTCCTAGGGAAGAAGCTAGTGTCTTGGTTGAGCAAAAAGCAAAATTCCATTTCTCTATCTACTATTGAAGTAGAGTATATTGTTGCTGCAAATAACTACACTCAAGTGATGTGGATGAAACAGATGACGAAAGATATCAGAGTAGTATATGATGAACCTATTTCCATATACTATCATAACTCAAGTGAAATTAACATATCAAATAATCTGGTGCTACACTCTAAGACCAAACATATATCAATCAAATTTCACTTTCTGAGGGAGAAAGTGAGTGAAAAAGAAGTCAGACTGGAGTATGTGCCTACCAAAGAATAGATTGCAGATATTTTCACTAAACCATTATCGAAGGATACTTTTGAGTATCTAAGAGGGATGATAGGGGTGATTACCCCTCCTAATATGAACTAGGATGCATTAATTTGCATCAATTTGTGCATTTCATGATCATATTCTGATCCAAATTGATGTTTCCATGGCTACTACTCAAGGGGAGTAGTCAGATGTCTAGATATGTGGTTCATAGTGTGTACATGGAAATATAATGTTTATCTTTGCCATTGATGTCAAAAGGGGAGAAGATTCATGTAAAAAATGGTTGCTTATCTAGAGTAAAAATTCTTGTGGGGAAAAGATCTTGCAGAAGAAGTAAAGGAAGAAGAGTTAGAATCTAAGGAGTAAGTGTTGATTGAGAGTTGGGTTGATGGTGTTTTTCACATCATGTGTTGCCATCAATTCCAAAGGGGGATATTGTTGGATGTTGTGGTTGTATGGTTGATATGTGGTTGTCATTGATGTCAACACTATTAGCATTTGATGTATTGAAGGTTGTATATGTCGAGGATATTGAGAAAATTGTAAAAGAAAGTGTTATAGGTTCCCAGTGGAACTATGAAGGTAATGAAGGTGTCTTGTTTTGTACATTGAAGATCAATTTTTGTGGACTAAATAGTTTATTGTTGAGTATATCTAGTCCATCCTCTAAAAGTTCCAGAGGTCTGCATGAAGATTTGTTTAAATTATGAAGATTTGTGTTCTAACAGTGTTTTTGTGGTCTCTATCAGTGTTCTTGATTAAAGTTGGTATAATTCTGGTAATTCTAGTTGTTGTGGATGTTTCTTTGTTGTTTCTTGGTGTTCTTGTATGTTTGTAGATCGTGCTCTATCTTTGTGGTATGTCCACATTGATTGGTGTGCTCATGGTTGAATATTTTTTCTTTGTATGTTCGGTTTCTCATGTTCTTGGCCAACATGATGGATGTAATATGTGGTGGATCTTCAAGGTGAAATTAATTGAAATATTTTTGTGTTGGAGTTGTTAATTTGGGTCTCCACTATGTTGTGGCCGACCTTTGTGGATTCACATTGAAAATTTATTTGTAAATTTGGGTCGACATTGAAAATATGTTTTATATCTCTAGCCGACTAAGTTGTTGATGTAATCTCATGTTGTGGATATATAAGAGCAATTGTTTCATCAATGTAAAGTGTGCTTGGTGTGCTCCCATGCGTATATGTGTGAATATCATTTGATTGCAGAGTTGAGTGTGAAGAAGACTAAGCGAAGTGTAAAGAAGTTTGAACGAAGAGTGAAGAAGGTTTTTCTATGCTTAACTGGAACTGTAATCAAGCTTGTGTAGAAGCTATTTTCTCAGTTCACAATTTGGATGATTTTAATCCAAAATTTTCTTTGGACAGTGAGTCCTCTTTTGTATTTGAGCAATGAGCACTAGGCAGTGTGCCTGAATGCATGTGCATTCCCATTATTTCTCATTATACTTTTAATAGGGTATAATATTGTGGACTAACCTCCATCGTGGTTTTTCCCCTAACAGGGTTTCCACATAAAAAATATTGATGTTCTTTGTGTTTCTAATGTGTTAAATGTTTTTGGTTTACCATTTATTCATCAGATCTGATATTGAGTTAAATAAAGTTTGAAAATATTTAAGTATTTTGTGATAACTGATTCAACCCCCCTCTCATTTGTTTGTCCTTGTTTTGCCAACAAATAACAATGTGAAAAATTTGTGCTCATGCAAGCTACCCAATGGTTCAAGCATCTAGAATTTTCTTAAGGTTTGCTACCACTTCTTGAGATTGGATATGATATGGCAATTGGGTAGAGGTGATAAAATGAATTTCTGGAGGGATAATCGGTTGGAGGGTAGTTCTCTTTGTGCCTACCCTCCCTACATACCACTAATGACACACTTTAAAATAATGGTGGGTGATCGAGTTATATATTATATGGAGGGTCTTCCCCCTTTCAGATCTTGGAAATAGTTAAATGCTCCTATTGCATTGATCTGCATGTTATTTTTGAGGAGCTGCAAGGAAAAATTGATAAATGGCCACTGATGGGGGAGGTCAAAGATGATAAGTTAGTATGGAGAGGCCACAATAGTGGTGTTATTATTGTTAAGAATGCTTTCAATACCTATTATTATAATGTGTCCTACAAAGGTTGTCATGATATTTGGAGTAAGTATGACATTCTGAAGATGAATGCCTTCCTTTGGTTAGCCTAGAAGAGGTGAGCTTTAACCTGGGACAAACATCAAATACTGGGCTAAATGGGTCCCTCTTGTTGTGTCATGTGCAAGCAGCAGGAGGAGAATAACAATCATCTTTTCATACATTGTGAGGTGGCTTGGAAAATTTGGTTCCATTTTTGGGCTAGATAGGGCTTGGATTGGGTGATTCAGATGGATGTGGCTAGTCTCATGGATTATTAGTTCAATAAGCTTGTGAGTCCTAGTCTATAGTTAATCTAGGAATTGGCACCAACAGTAATTGTGTGGTCCCTCTAGACTGAAAGAAATAAGTGTATCTTCAAAGAGGAGTGATTGATTGATAGGATTTGGGACAAGATTGTCCACACCATTAGGGAGATGGGGGATACTCACAAGAAAGATGATTGGGAGTTAAAGGAATTTTAGATGGGTTGAGCCAATGCTTGGCCTAGCTATCACTGATTTAATGGATGGCCAACATCCTTGCTCTTGGGATCTGTAAGAACCATATTTGGGCTATATCAATGCAGGGTTGGATCAAGCTTAATTCCAATGATGCAACCAAAGGGAATCTCGACATTACTAGAGGTGGTGGGGTCTTTAAAGATGATTTGGGAATTCCCATGTTGCTTTACTCTATAGATTTTGATATTGATACCAACAATTTGGTTGAAGTTGAGGATTTGTTATGGGGTCTGATGGTTGCTAGAGAGAAAGGGTGGAGAAAAGTATGGATTGAAGGTGACTCCAAATTTCTCATTGGAGCTATGAAAGGTGGGGTTGTGTTGATGATGTTTTCTACACAACAACAACTCAGATAGAATATAATATCCTATCTCTCTTGAAAGGTAAAGTCTCTATCAGCAAGCCTCAAGAGATAACCCCAAGGTCTCTAATGTCAGGTCTTGACAATACATAAACAACTCAGTGATAAATGTGAAAATGTTGGTAATCACAAAGGGACCTTACTACAAGCAAATATTGAACCTTTAATTTATCAGTTCTAGCAATATGATGATACTTCAATCCTAAGTCTAACCCAAATGATAAAATAAATAACAAAAGATTAGGGTTTCAAAGATATTTCTAGATTTAACACTACTCCTAAGATTAACAATGCAAATGACAAACACTCAAAATGGACCAATTCCTCATAAATTGGTTTCTACTTGACCCAGATGGATCTGCAATCTTATAAAAATAGTGTAATCTTCTAAGGTGTTAAATATTTTTAGATCATGAGCATTCATTCAAAACAACCCTATTGCAGTCGAAATGAATAAACCCTCACAATTGAACTAAGCATAATGAATATAAAATTCCAGGCTAACTTTGCAAAGCAACTAACAATCAGTTGGCTATAAAAAGTATGGACCAGGGATTGCTGCAAACACTTCAAGTACTAAATCACAAACACTATCAATTTATCTAACATTAAACCTAATGCATTTATCAAATAACTTAAGCAATTCCAAAGATAGAATTACAAGAACCATGCAAGATAAATCAACACAAGAGAATTCACCAAAAGCACAATGTCTCCAATTGTATTGAATCACCCAAAGTAGCAACAATTCCAGTATTCTGTTACAGCACTTGCTCAAAATGAACTAACTTCTAACTTCTACTCTACTGCTTAATTCGCTCTAGCATCAAACTATCTATCTTTCTATCTCTATCTGGCCCTTACAAATGAGGGAAAATGCCATATTAATAGAAACCCCAAGGCATGTCGGCCTAAGTAGAATTTACAATAATAATTAATGGCCATAAAACAAGTCGGCCAAGAGGAATTTGAAATAAGATAAAATATGCATTAAATGCATGAACTCCATCTAGGTCGTCCTGGGATCTCTAATGTAGCCTGGACCAATGCATGCAAAATAATAGGGAAGCACAAATTTTGATGTAGCCTTGCATTAACTGCTTTCCCTTTTGTCTTTATTTCGATACACCTTATCATGCACCATCAAAAGCACCTTGTCCAAGTCGGCCATAGGTGGTAAAGGCAAAACCTTAATTCTCCTTTCAATGGAATTAATATTTTCTCTTGACTACTCCACCGACTTATCCCACTCAACCCTGTTGGTTTGATATTTCTCAATGACTACAATATAAGTGGCCACATAATCCAACTGGTGTTTAGTAACTGTATCCTCAATGACTGGATAATATACATCTCACCACCATTTCTTCAATTGTTCAAAGCTCAAATGCTTTGGTGTGAACTTCCTTCTCCCTGTCATCACTTCAAAGAATGAAATGCATCTATCATGGATATCAGTCAGGGTATCCTAAATTTTCCTCCTTTGCTTATATATCTTCTTTAAAACCTTATGCCTTATTTGCAAAGCTTCAAACCATTCCCAAGGTTCTGCAGCTCTAGAGGAAGGGAGAATTCCATCACTCACCAGATTATCCTTAGTGTACTCCATGATGGTCTTGGTTTTTTGCAACAGGAGATCTACATCCTCTTTATCTTGAGGCAATACATCTTTCAACCAATCCTTTGCCCTCATTGCATCTCCTCTAGTTGAAAGGATGTCTTTAATAGCATCATCTCCTTTAGTCTGCACCCCTTGTAACCAATTCACTACGGCAAGAGTGGTGGCCTTCATTCTCTCCAGTTCAGATATAGTTTCTTTGGGCAAGAAACTTACAGTAGAAATTGAGGAACTAATGGATTGTAGGGGTTTCATCAAATCTTCTAGATACCTCTCAAGTCTTTCACTCTTTTTATTCAACTCATGTTTAGCTTATGATTCTTTCCTTAATCTTCCCAAGATCACTGCACTCAAACCCTCATAATCTTCAATATCATGTTCCATGGAGGCGGGTCCTAGGTTGATGGTCTGCATGTTGTAATCACTCCCAATAACCTCATCTCTATTCTTTTTAGTGGCAAGAGTAGCAATGTGGACCACTCTGTTGTTTGTTTCATCTCTTTCAATCTTGGAGATGACTCTGGCCTTCTTCTTTCCTTTACCTTTTCCTATCTTTTCCAGTATCTCATCCCAATTGGGAGGAGTATCATCCACAACAATCTGCTTTCTCTTTATTTCTTTATCAAGCCAACCTGGAATAGCATACTCTAATTGCACTTCACTCTATCCCACTTCTTCTTGTTGACCTTTGGGTGCATCTTCTTACTTCTTAGGAAACTCTTCATCTTTATCTTGTTCTTCTCTACCATGCTTCTCTTCTACATGCACTGGTGATGAAGCCTTAACAAGCATTTTTGTCTTTTGTACTTCTAGCAGGAGAATCCTCATAAGTTACCAAGGGAGACTATAGGATTTTCTCTATTTTTGCAGCTGCACTATGTAGCTCACCTTCTTGAAATTCTTCTCCCCCTTCACTTGAGAGGTGCTCCACATCTGTTGGTTGTTCTGATGCACCATGTGGCTCATGGGGTGGAGAAGCCTCTTTATGTTGTTTTGCATCAAAGGTTGCTGGAGGAATATCCTTCCTTGGCACATTGTCCTTGGGAGAAGGAATCCTTGATCTCCTTGTGTATACCTACGTCTTCTCTCCAAAACTTTCTACATTTACCACTATTGAAGGATCAGCCTCACCTTTCTCCTTTGAAGGTTCACCCTTCTTTCTTGAACCCCTTGTTATTTTCTTCCTTTTAGGTGTTGGGGCACCATCCTTTTCTTCTCCTTCACCAGGATCTTCCTCTACAGATTTTTTTGTCCTTGAAGTAGCAATCCTCTTCTTTACTTTTGGTTTCCTTTGTTTCTCCTACTCTTCTGCTTGAGGACCTTCTATCTTAATCTTAAAAGGAGAATCGAGCTTGGTTTTTCCCTTAGGATCTTCTTCAGCAGACTCCTCAGAAGTGGAATGGGATTTTAGATCCCCCATCAGATTATAGGTGCATGGCACACCTTCACTTTCAACCTCCCAAACCTTGTGCTTGAGCCACAACTTGGTGTATCTCGTCACAAAGGTCATGATTTGTTCTAATTCAGTCTTTTCTTCTTTGAGCCAATCTACTTCTCCAATTGGCATGTCCTTAATTGGCTCATAGTCATGACTTTGGATTAAGTCGCCATCATCTTCCACCTGGCTGGGAACCATTTTCATGCTATACATTCAGACCACATCAACTGGGAGTCTAGAGAATTTCTTCCGTCTTACCTCAAACTCATCCTTGCTATTGGACCAATAGTCCTCTATGTCATCCTTGTGATGGTATTCCCTACTGGCTTTCTTTTGTGCTTCACCAGTGATATCAAAACCTAGCCTTTTAGAGTGGTAAGACAACCCCAGAGTGTTCATTTCCTCCTCAGAAGCATAGGCTGAATTAATTGAAGGGCATACCTCGCTAGTACCTATCTTCAAAGGAAAGTCTCCACCAAATCCAGTTTTATGCTTATCTTTCTTTACAATGGCCTCAAAGTCACATATTTTCCTTGTAACTTCCAGAAGTATAACATGGTCAATGGGATACCTTGGAAGCCTATATGGAGCCTGTTAGGGTTAGAAAGGTAGATATCTAACAATTAAATGCAGATTTAATTAATAAATAGAGAATCTAAAACACACAGAATAAATTATAACATAGAGAATTTAACGTGGTTCACCCAATCTGGGCTACATCCACCAAACCGCAGCCATCCAATACTTTTATTATCCAGTGCAAAACCTATTACAATCTTGCAAATAATCACGTTTTTCATCATACTGTAACACCCATCTGAACCCCTTTTTATCAAGCTTAGAAGCTTCCAGATTTTGGGTTCTACAAAATCATTTTTTTTTTCATTGATTTTTCCCTTTTTTGGTGATGTGAAAAAGTAGGAAGAAATTTTTTCTCAAGGGCTGCCACCCCCGAACCCCCGCCCAAGGCCCAACCCGGCCCCAAACCCCAGCAAGGATACATGTCAGGGTGTACAGTATACCATGGGCTATATAGAGTGATCAATCACCACATACCAATAGAGCCCTCTGACAACCATCAATTCTTACATAGGAGAAGGTGGGAAACTATATGAACCATGCCCCATACTTTTTAATCAGCTCCTTAGCATCATCTGATATTCTCACATGCTCTACACCTTGGAGCAGTCTAGTGATATGCATGGTGAATGCATCATTCACCCTCCTGTAACTTGAGCTTCCTAAGTGCAACTGAGGATAAACTTTGATGGGCTTGAAATATGCTCATAATTTGAATATTATGATGTATTTTTAATACCCTTACTCTTATTTCTGATGGTTGTTTTAACTCTTTGATTAAAGGCTTTTTATCTAAAATCGGGTAGTATCCTGTAGCAACACATTACTATATTCCTGCAGCTTAAAATCTCTATGTGTTTGTATTAATTGCCCTGTTTGACCTCCCAAATGACTGATATAATGCATGTGGTTTTTGGATAATGAAATGGATTTAATATGTGATTAATGAATGTGTATCATGTTATTTTCCACGCGCTTTCTTTCGCTTTTGTCGCCATGTGCATCATAATTTGTTGAAGGAAGCATGAACGAGTCAAAGCGCAATAGATCTCAGCCCTGTAGTAAAGACCATTTCTAGCATGGCATTGAGGAAGTTGTTCCAGCAAAAACTCTCTGACCGGGTCATTGGGAGGAAATCTAGATGATCATTAATCTAGGAAGAGCGGAATACTAAATTTTCTCTGAATCGTGTTGAACAAATATGCCTTCATTTATGAGAAGTTTGTTCCTCAGTTTTAGGATGAATTTATGTCCACGTCTTTCTCTATTAGAGTTAAGTAGTTAGTTGCTTTTCTAATATAAATAAGTGTCCCTCCTGCGTGAGTGAGCAACAGAGTGTGTTAAAGTTAGTATTATAATGAGAAACAGTGTTTTGTGTTAGTTTTCTTACAAGCAGAACAATCAATGTATATGATTCCAAGTTTATGAATAAAAGCTGATGAAGTTTTGAGTTCAATTCTTGCATAAACTAGTTGATGCTTGCTAAAGGGGCCCATTTAGTGAGTATCTGTAGTTAGATATTTATCTCCTGTTGATTATAAGTTAGATTTCATTCTTGAAGGTTCCAGCACAAACTCAGTCTTATATTGTTCCTGCAGCATCGAGAATCCATCCCTGTGTTTGTTCCTGTAGCATAAGGCCAGTTCATAGTTTGTTCCTTAGTAATAGTTGTCATGATTTTTTCTTTGATTAAGTTATGCTTAAGTTAAGAAGACTTTACATTACATTCCTACAGCATAAGTAGAATTCCTTCCAAGAATTTATTTTTGGTAAATTGTGACTGAAACTGGTTCTTAGTGCACATACAGTGCTGCTCCATTTCAAGTATGGGTTCCCTAGTTTGACAATGTAAATGAATGACCATAAGAAGATGTTAGTCACCTGTTGGAATGTCCAATTCCCAGGTTAGGATTTTCCATGACTTTTATATCCTTTTGTGGAATCGACCATTTTTGGCACCGTTGCCTTTGTCGGGGATGGTGTCAAGCTAAGAACCTGTCATAGTCATTGTTAGCAGTAGTTTAGTGTGTTTATTCAAGCATTTTCAAATTCCTTCAATTTATGGTTAATTCTATTGCATGCATAGAAGAAGAGACACTATGGAAAGATTCCTCCCTAACCTTCCATTCATTGATAACAATTCTGAACTAGCTTAGAATCTATTTGAGGAAGGAGGAGACCAAGATATCAATCCATTTGCTGAAAACCTGCTTGTTGAATTGCCATTTGCCCCAGCTGACGAAGAACCTCAAGAAAATTTATTTTTTTTGATACTCCATCAAGCAAATATGGCACGTAATCCACCTAATCAACCTCCTATTTTTGAATTCCCCATCATTTCTCAGCAAGATAATGATAACCTTAAAAATATTCCTTCTTCATTACTTCCCAAGTTCTATGGACTAGTTACAGAGGACCCAGACACTTTCTTGTTTGAGTTTGACATCCTCTGTCACAGCTATGATTACACTTCAGATGCTCATTGGCTGAAGTTGTTTCCTGCTACTTTGAAAGAGGGAGCTCTTAGATGGTTTATGATTTTGGGAAGGGATGTTGTTGATAGTTAGGTAGCTATGCAAACAAAATTTCTTGAGAAATACAAGGCATATTGTACGAGTGGTAGTAAGGGTGATGGTATATTAAGAATTCAACAAAAGGAGGATGAAAACCTGGAAGACTATATCTCAAGATTCTTGTTTTCCCTAAAAAAGAATTCAGACCATACTCTCAATGAAGAATCTCATAAACTACTTTTTCTAAGGGGAATCAGTGACACCTGTATAGATGCCCTGGATCTAATGGGAGGAGGAGATATAACCCAAGTGCCTTGGGATGATATCAAGAACATATGTCGCAACTACTCTTGAGCAATTGTTAAGAAGGGTAGAGGTCATCAAGCCACAATGGGAAAGTCTTCTACTAATGGAGTTTCACGAATGAAGATCACACATTTGATGTCTGATTTTAAGCAGGATATCATAAACAACATGGCTACACAGTTGGATAATATACAAGCTTTGAAGAAACATGAGGAAGTTGAAGCAATCTTGGCTGAGTTCTGTCCACATTGCAGACAAAAGAAACATGACTGAATATGTAAGATGGTGGCTAGCTTGGAGGCTAAGCAATTACTACTGATTTTAAGATAGTAGAGGGTGCTAATGACCAAGTATTCTTCGTTACATAAAGGCGACCATGGGCTCAAAGATAAGGTATACCTCAAGACCCTTTGACTTTTGGTAATCCTTATTCTAATTACAATAACCAATGGCAACCTACATATGGCCCATCACCACCTTGAAATACTTCTCAACCACACTGGCCTAACTATCAGAGTCCTCAATGGAAATCTTCTCAAGGAGGTTGGCAGAAGCCACAAGGACAATGGACTCCACCCCAAGGTAATTGGCAGCAGAATCCTCAATGGAGAGGTTCTTAGCAATGGCAGAACCAATCCCCTAGATCCCTGCAACTTCAGCAGCCACAACCTCTGACCCTCATGCCACCTCTTGCAGCTCCTGCAACAAATACTAGCCCTCCAAAACAAATGCCTATGCCTGCTCAACCATTGTCAAATCCTAATAATAAGTAGTAGCAGCAACAACAGCCTATGTATTTTGTAGAAGTCAATCAATATCCAGCTTATGCCCTAAATATTAATGATATTCATCTCAAGTCTAGAACCACTCTCCCTGCTCCACAGCCGCCTGTAATTACAGAGATTCCAGACTCTGCCTCTGAACAACCTACTGATCCTGCAGAACATATACCTGTATCAGATACTGTCTCTAAGGAGCATGTCCTACAGCATCAGGCCAAACCGCCTTTTCCTCAGATATTGTAAATTACTACATCCAAGTCTATGGAAGAGCCTACCTTTGATATTTTGGATCAACTAAAGAATGTACACATTCAAATTCCCCTTTTTCAAGCCATTAAAGATGTCTCAATTTATGGAAAAGCTATTAAGGAGGCCTCTTTAAAGAAACCAGGAAGAAAGAAAAAGGATCCCCAAACTATCCATGTTCTAGGACAGTTGGCAGATATTATGTTAGGGAAGGTAGTCATTCCAAAATATACTAACCCTGGGAGTCCTGTGGTAAAAATAAATATTAATGGCCAGATAGTAAAGAATGTTTTGATTGACCTTGGTGTAGCCATCAATATAATGACCAAGCATACTATGGATTATTTGAATATCCTAACCATTCAGTCTACACCTACCATCCTGCAGTTTGTTGATAGTTCCATAGTAACACCTGATGGAGTGGTAGAAGATGTCATTGTCATCCTTGAGTCTTGGGAATACCCAGCAGATTTCACCATATTGTCCATTAAGGAAACTTTGGGAGGATATCCTATCATCCTAGGTAGACCATGGTTAGCAACAACTGATGCTTTTATAGGATGTCGTTTAGGAGACATGACAATTTCTGATGGTCAGACAAGAAAGAAATTGGCTTTATACCCACCTGCTCAGCCTTAGCCAGACTTGTCTCAACCAATTTGGCCAGATTTAGGAGAGGAAACTAAAGAATTCAATTCATTGGCTCAGCTAATGATGTTGCAAACTAATCTATTTTCTCAGCTTCAGAGTGAGGATGACCTAATTTTACATATTTTGGAGTCCAACTCTTATTTGAGTAGCCCATCTGTTCCAGATAGCTGTCTTCAGCAGTGTTTCCTACAGCAACTGAATCCTGAGAGCCTGCCACCTAAATTTCCTCCAGTTTATCAAAATTTTCTTCCACATGAAATACAGACACCACCTTTATCAGTAGCATCCATGAATGATCTTACCAAGCAAGTAGAAGTGTCTTCAGGCCTCTGTCTGAATATCAATAATAAGTTGCCTCAATCTCAACAAACTGCCCTAGTCACAATGCTGCAAGATCAACATAGAGCTTTTGCATGGGACTATGGGGATATGAAGGGAATAGATCCTCAACTCTATACTCATAGGATCTACATTAAGGAAGATTGTTCACCAGTTAGGTAGCCTCAAAGAAGGATAAACCTAGCACTCAGGGAAATAGTTAAAAAAGAGCTCCAAAAATTGTTTGATGTTAGTTTTATCTACCTCATTTCAGACAGTCAATGGGTATCTCTATTGGTGATTGTTCCTAAAAAAAGTGGAAAATGGAGAGTTTGTGTAGACTATAGGAAGCTAAACACAGCAACTAAAAAGGATCACTCTCCACTACCATTTGTTGACCAAGTGCTAGACTCATTGTCTGGTAAAAAGTATTTCTCCTTTTTCGATGAATATAGTGGGTATAATCAAATTAGAATTTCCCCTGAGGATCAAGACAAGACAACTTTTACTAGTCCATGGGGCACTTTTTCCTACTATGTCTTACCTTTTGGCCTATGTAATGCACCTGCAACATTTCAAAGGGCAGTGATCAGTATTTTTGTTGACATTTCTCATGATTTTATGGAGATCTACATGGATGACTTCACCACTTATGGAGTTACTTATGAAGAAGCATTAGCAAATTTGGAGAAAGTGTTGAAAAGATGTAAGGAGCAAAATTTGTCTTTGAATAGTGAGAAGTGCTTTATGATGATGCAAGAGGGAATTGTTTTAGGCCATCATATCTCTCAAGTAGGAATTCAAGTTGATCCTGTAAAAATAAAAGTCATTCTAACTTTGCAAACACCTATGAAACAAAAGGATGTTAGAAGCTTCCTAAGACATGTTGGATATTATAGAAGAATTATCAAAGATTTTAGCAAAATAGTCAGTCCATTATATGCCTTATTAACTAAGGATTCTGAATTTAATTGGACTAAGGCCTATGACAAATCTTTCCTACAGCTTAAGAACTTACTTACTCAGGCATCTATTCTTCAAGGACAAAAGTGGAGTCTTCCCTTTCATATACACACAAATGCTTATGATTATGCCATAGGGGCAATTTTAGGATAGAAAGAGAATTCCATAGAGTATGCCATATATTTCATTAGCAAAAATCTTCAAGGCCCTAAATTAAACTATATTATCATAGAGAAAAAATTGCTAGCAGTTGTGTATGCCCTAAATAAGTTTTGACATTATGTCACTGGTTACCAAATATTTGTCCATACAGATCATGCAGCAATAAGGTACCTCATGAATAAGTCTGCCATATCTCACAGATTAGCAAGATGGATCCTATTGTTGCGGGAATTTGATATCACAGTTATTGATAAGCCAAGTCAGGCTAATGTGGCGGTTGATTTCTTGTCAAGACTTCAAACAACTACACCTGCCACCCCTGAGGTAAATGATTATAGTTTTCCCGATGAACATTTATTTTCTATTGCTGCTCACACTCCATGGTATGTAGATATTGCAAATTATTTAGCATCCAACAAGATCCCAGCCCACTTCTCACCAAAAGAAAGGAAATTGTTGGTAGAGAAAATTTTTAACTTTGCATGGATTGTAGACTGTTTATTTTACACAGGACCTGACCAAGTCATGAGAAGGTGTGTTAGGGAAGATGAGACCTATGACATTTTGCATGCCTGTCATGATGAGCCATGTGGTGGGAACTTTGCAGCCAAGAGAACATTTATGAAAGTGCTTGCTATAGGATACTATTGGCCCACACTACACAAAGATGTTGCAGCCTACACCATAAAATGTGACAGATGTCAATGCATGGGGAGACCAGCAAGGTCTGATGAAATGCCCCTATATCCTCAAGTGGTAGTCAGTCCCTTTAACAAGTGGGGCATGGATTTTATTGGGCCTATTGATCCTCCATCCAATGGGAAATCATACATTTTGGTTTAAACTGATTATGTAACCAAGTGGGTGGAAGTGAAAGCAATGGCACATGCCCGTGACAATAAAGTTGTTGAGTTCCTGTATGAACAAATTTTTACTCGATTTGGAGTCCCAAGGGAACTTGTTACTGATCAAGGAGCTCAGTTTACATCAAACTTAATCACTGCATTGATGAATGATTACAAGATCAGGCATAGAAAGTCTAGCCCCTATCACCCTCAAGCCAATGGTCAGGTAGAGGTTACCAACAGACAAATTGAGGCAATCCTTACTAAGATAGTACAATTACACAAGAAATATTGGAACAGTCAACTTCCTAAAGCAGTTTGGCCCTATAGGACAACATGGAAAACAACTATAGGGTTCACTCATTTTGAGTTACTCTATGGAAAAACTGCCATGTTTTCAATAGAATTTGAGCATAAGACCTTAAGGACTACTCTCCAACTTAACATTGATATTTCAGAAGCCCAAAAGGAACACCTCCTATAGCTGAATGCATTGGATGAGATAAGGAAAGATTCCCTGTAGCATACTAAAGCTATCCAGTAGCAAAGAAAAAAATGGCATGACCACCATATCAAAACTAAACAATTCTCTGCCGGTGATTGGGCACTGCTTTATGACTCTAGGTATAAGGAAAATCAAGGTAAACTCACCACAAGATGGCTTAGTCCTTATGAAATAGAAAATGTGTTTGATAATGGTTCAGTTCAGTTAACTACAATAGATCCTGTCTGATTCAAGCTACTGGTTAATGGACACCATCTTAGGTTTTATCATAAGCCAGCCTCCAAAGAAGAATTTATGAAGCAGTTTGTTTTGGATGGGGCCACTGATCTTCCTATAGCAAAAGGCTTCAGCCTTTCTCCTGCAACATCTCTTTAAAATTCTATGTTGCATGCCCATAATAAAGGTTTCCTTTTTATGGAAGCCACTTTCTTTGTTTTTCATCCATCACCACTATTCATTTCATCTTCTTCCACATCACCCATCCATGTCATCCATCCTACCGTACCGCCCTCATTTATGGTTTCAATTCCAGCCATCATTTCATGCTGAGTTGTGATCTTTCCCAGCATATACGAGAACTTATTACATGGTACACGATATCTTTTATTGTCACATTATTTATTTATTTCATTTATTCATTAATTGCTATGTACATATCAGTCATCATTGCCTATTCTTTTCCTATCCTTTCTCACATGTGTGAACACATGCCATATTTTTAGTAGGGGGTGGGGATAATCCATTTCAACTTTTTCTTATGCTACTGTCACAGCTGTTAAGACATTTTTATTTTCTTGTACTTACCAAGTACAACTGTGTGCTTTCATCCTAAACAATAATTAATTGCTTGGTTTGAGTAGTTTTTAACAATCATTTCATGCAATTATCCTTTGTGTCATTCTTGGAAAAGTAAAGAAAAGTGACAGTAGGGCAGAAAGAAGCAGGGCAAAAGAAGTTTTTCAAATTTTTAGAAGAAGTTTGAGTTTCAGGAATCTTAGAAGGGATAATTTGTGAATATAGGTGGTCAATTAGTAAGACATGAGCCTGTATCTCATGAACCCTTGACGCAAAATCCTCAAGTGGTTTAGGCATTCAGCAATTGCTATTGGCTGAATTATTTTCTGAGGATAGATTCCTATAATGTGGAAGCTACAGATGAGTTTTTGAGAACTCTTTCAGAGGGAGAAGCTATAGTGTGGGGTTTGATAGTAGCCGTTATAGAAGAGAAGATTGCAAAAGTAACTGGGCTTCTGGCGGTAGGAGAAAATTTTTCTTCAGGGAGAGATGTTGTCTCTGCTAGGTTATAATTCACAATACTAATAGATGGACCCTTAGAGGTTTCCAAACAAGGATGCAAACGGGTGTCACTACCTCCTCCATACTCGGAATATGCCACCTTCATAATCAAGTACTTGACTTGTGAGGGACATTTTTCCTATTTGCATTCCTATCATTTTAAACTATTGAGTCATATGAGGCACGGTTTAGCTATCAATGTTCCAAATTTTTTGTTAAACCTTTTGAAACATTGTGCCCATGAAACCCAGAAGGGTAGGGACAACTCTATCGCCCATCATGCCCTCATTAAATTCTTGATCAAGCATTCCCTAAGGGATGTATCACCCCTTTCTTGGCAAAAATTTGTTGCCTAGAAGGGTATGCAACCTCCAGAGCCTCCTAGAGCACTCCTTGCACAGCACAAGAAAAAGAAAAAGAGAGTAGAATCTACAAGTAGGGAAGCAGAGCAAGAATCATCTACTCCTGCAGCACTTAGTAGCCTCCACACCAAAGCCCTCTACCAAAGTACAAACCAGGTATGCTGGTAGAAAAGAAAAAGGGAAAACAAAGGTAGGAGAGTCATCTAGGGTAGAACAAACCCCAGAATCTAACCCTCATGTTCAAAAGCGAAAACATTCTACTCCACTCTTTCCTACAGCATCTTCCCCTATAGCAGTTTCTCCTACAACAACGCCTGTTGCCACTACAGTTTCACTATCATCTTCTCCTGTTAAGTTTGAATCCTCTAGGTAGGTTAGAAAGAGGAAAGCCATGAAAGTGTCTCCTGCAGCTGTTACTTTAGAAACATTGCCAAAAAGAGTTTCATCAAGGAAACAGTGTAAAGTTACCTCAACCTCCATTCAACCTAAAATTATAGTAATTCCTAAGGAATGAAGAATTCAGTCATGATCTTTCTCAGAATGTCTTTGAGAATGTTCCACAAAGTCCATCTGTTATTCCTGGGGAAGTGCAAACTGAACAGTGGAAGTTGAGGAAGCACAACATGGTAGTGGTAATGAAAGGGGGATGCCAAGTCTTGATGACTTGGCTAAAGTAGTTAGGTAAGTTTCAAAAGAAACACAATCTCCTCCTGAGCAGCAACAGGATTCCATCCTGCAGCAAGAGGAAGAATAGCTTGAACAATCTGAAGTGTCCAATGAAACCCCATTACCCCCTGAAACTTGTCGATCATTGGTTGTTTATAAAAGGACATTGTTAATTGAATATTTGGAATATCTTAGGACTACATGGAGGCCTATTACATTTCAAACTTTGAGTTTCCACCATTTAGCTAGAACTAAAATTCAACAAAGTCTTTGGGAAGAAGAAAAGAAGAAATTGAAAAGGAAAATTGAAAGACAAAAATAGGAAATTCAAGAAATGAAAGAGAAAATGGATGAAATGGTGAAGATAACTGGTAAAATTATGGAATGTAGACCACCACCTAGGGTATATGCTATGTGCTTTAAAGAGAAATTTCTTTGGTTCCAATTGATGAGAATTTCAAGAAATTTAGACCCTGTCATTCACACAGCTAAGGAATTTTATGATGCATATCAAGTAGCACCCAATTGGCTAAAAAATTCTTTATGTGATTTTTATTTGCATGGTTTGTTAATTCCCTCTTAAACAAAGTGGAATTCACTTCTCTACATTGGTGACATTCATTTGAGGTCACTCATGTCTTGGGTGGCCAATGAAACTAACTATGGAAGACAATTAGAGGCTTATGAAGAGGCTGAAATGAATGAACCTATTCCACTGTGACCTGAAAGCTCAGCTCCCCACACAATTCTAAGAACTTGGCTTACTGTTGTGTATGGATTCAATGATCAGATAGAAAAAATGAAAATATTTGATATCAGGAAGCAGGTGTATGATGAGTTCAAAGACCAAACATATCTATTTTGGAAGCTTTCATCTTCCAAAATTGAAACAAGATGGGAAAAACTGACTGTTGGTCTAAGGAAATCTGAGCCTCATAGCCCTCTGAACTTTAAAGCAGCCATCAGAAGGATAGAGAAGTATATGCAGCTTGGTCTCCAGAGAAGATTTGAGTTATGGTTACCATTAACATTTTGACCTCCAGTTTTGATGTGGCCACTTTACCCTTATTGGGATGCAGATGTTAATGAGGATGCAGAAACCCACAGGTATGAGAGATGGAAAAGTTTCAGAGGTTTCTACTACAAATTCGAAACTTCATTACAGGGTCATACTACTCCTACTGATTTCAGAGAAACAACAAGAAAGCTTAATGTTGGAGGACCATCATTAGGATAAGTAGGAGGGAAATGATGAGCTCGAAATATGCTCATAATTTGAATATTATGATGTATTTTTAATACCCTTACTCTTATTGTTGATGGTTGTTTTAACTCTTTGATTAAAGGCTTTTTATCTAAAATTGGGTAGTATCCTGTACCAACATATTTCTATATTCCTGCAGCTTAACATCTCTATGTGTCTGTATTAATTTCCCTGTTTGACCTCCCAGATGACTGATATAATGCATGTGGTTTTTGGATAATGAAATGGATTTAATATGTGATTAATGAATGTGTATCATTTTATTTTCCACGCGTGCTTTCTTTCGCTTATGTCACCATGTGCATCGCAGGTTGTTGAAGGAAGCATGAACGAGTCAAAGCGTAATAGATCTCAACCCTACAGTAAAGACCATTTCCAGCATGGCATCGAGGAAGTTGTTCCAACAAAGACTCTCTGACCGGTTCGTTGGGAGGAAATCTAGATGATCATTAATCTAAGAAGAGTGGAATATAAATTCTCTCTGAATCGTGTTGAACAGATATGCCTTCATTTATGAGAAGTTTGTTCCTCGGTTTCAGGATGCATTTATGTCCACATCTTTCTCTATTAGAGTTAGGTAGTTAGTTGCTTTTCTAATATAAATAAGTGTTCCTCCTGCGTGAGTGAGCAAAAAAGTGTGTTAAAGTTAGTATTATAATGAGAAACAGTGTTTTGTGTTAGTTTTCTTACAAGCAGAACAATCAATGTATATGATTCCAAGTTTATGAATAAAAGTTGATGAAGTTTTGAGTTTAATTCTTGCAAAAACTAGTTGATGCTTGCTAAGGGGTCCCAATTAGTGAGTATCTATAGTTAGATATTTATCTCCTGTTGATTATAAGTTAGATTTCATTCTTGAAGGTTTCAGCGCAAACTCAGTCTTATATTGTTCCTGTAGCATCGGGAATCCATCCCTGTGTTTGTTCCTACAACATAAGGCTAGTTCATAGTTTGTTTCTTATTAATAGTTGTCATGATTTCTACTTTGATTAAGTTATGCTTAAGTTAAGAAGACTTTACATTACATTCCTACAGCATAAGTAGAATTCCTTCCAAGCATTTATTTCTGGTAAAGTGTGACTGAAACTAGTTCTTAGTGCACATACAGTGCCGCTTCATTTCAAGTATGTGTTCCCTGGTTTGACAATGTAAATGAATGACCATAAGAAGATGTTAGTCAGCTGCTAGAATGTCCAATTCCCAGGTTAGGATTTTCCATGACTTTTATATCCTTTTTTGGAATCAACCAAACTTCATAAATTACATCATGTCCAAATACTCCTCTTGTGCTCAATCCTTTATAAGGATGGAATCTTGCAAGTGCATACACTAAATAGGAATTCATGGTGAATGTCTTAGTTTGTAGCGCATTACACATATGTTCATGAATCGCCCTACTTATAACTCCTACCCAATGATAGTTAATATTCTCCTGCTCCATCATCACGATAACATGGACCATCCAATTCTTGAACATACCTGCACTCTTCAGGCCTACCACCCTGCTAAGCGATGTGATTGCTTCATAGACTTCTTGTTTAAAATTTTCCCTATGCAACTGCTTAGGCAGTTTTGAGAAATGAGACCTTGGCTTCTCAAGCCAAGAATTAATAACATGTTGTGACTTAACATTCTCCTCTTCATAGTACCTTTTAGCTGCCTCCATATTGAATGCTACTACATGAGATATGTCTAGCATATCAAAATTTTGTGCAATAGAGACAGGGTTAAGATTAGCTAATACTCTCCCTTGAGGACTGACTATCCTCTGTGAATCCCTGTCATAGTGTCAAGCACATTCCAATACCAACTCATAACACTGAATCGTGGGTGGAAATCTTGCTACATGAGATAATCTTGATTCCATTAGTCTCCTGGCTAGCAATGAAGGATCTTTTTGTGCCATCCTCACCTTAAACTCTTCATAGTCCCATCAACCCACATTTGTGTTTGAAACTTCAGACCAGACAGAGGCAGTCTTACTTTTTGGGATCCTGCTCTTGATGTCCAATTTAATTCTTTCTGCTTCTGAGATAGAGGATCCTTCCATATCACCCTTAGCCATTCCAGCCACTGCCTTGCTAGCTTCATCCAACATCCACCAAATACTAACATGAAAATCCAATTGTTCATAACATATTTATCAAATTGTTAGCTCAAAATCATGATAAAACCATCAAATCAACTATAAACCACCAAACTAATAAGTTCGGGATTCAGAGCTAACTGGGGAAAACCAGTCTGGGAGGAACTTCAAAAAATTTTGGACTAGGCAGATTTTCCCAAATAAGGCACATATATCAACAATAGATCATCAAAAATGAATAAAGGGATGCATAAAACATTTCAATCTATCAATTTAAAGCATGGAATAATAAGTATTCATCGTTACATTCATCCACTTCACCCAATCTCTAAGTTCCACAAAGCTTTCAAGAAGGTTCAAAAAAATCTGGCCGGACCAGGATTTCGTGAAAACAACAATACCATATAAACTCCTGGGAAATGAAGGGACAAAGGAGAAATCAGAAAAATCTGGGATAGACGAAAATCCATGAAGAAGGCAAGATTTTGGATTTTAACACATTCCAAGAACACGGAGAGGACAAGGAAACTCGGGGAAATCCACCAGTGCAGGAAAATCCCAAACCTGAAGGAAAACCTGAATATCGACATCTTCACACGATCCCACTCAAATTGATCAAACGATCACAAATTTGAGGAATTTGGGGCTGCAACAAGTTTGACCTAAGCCTCCTATTGATTTTCATTAAACTTAAAGCTCCTCTTAAAGCAAATCGAAAGGGATTGGCGATGCCCTAGGTATGAAACCCTACAGATCTGCCACTAACACACAAACAAGCTTGGGATCTAGGTCACTCAACTGCTAGGTTTCAAAGTATAATCATGGCCCACAAGCAAGCAAGATGAAAGTGAAAATCAAGCACAAAACTCACTTGGGGAACCATCAATCTAATCAACATCATGCAACCCTAGCTCTGGAATACCCAAACACATAGAAATTCGAACTCAGAGCATATCTAGAACGCCAAAGGACCACTCACATTCATCAATCAAGAGATAAGAAATGTGTACATACCATTTGATGAAATATAAATCAATTAAATCAATGACAGACAGCGATCTAGAACACTCGAGCAAGCTTTGACAACACTGACGCCAAGAAAACAACTATCAAATCCCACAATTTGGAGGTTCAGCACGTGAAATTCAGCCAAGCAGCACAAAATTGAACACTCCAACTCAATAGAACGCAAATGATAAAGCATTATGGCAAGAAAAACCCCAAAAAATTGATTAAATACATCCCCCACAATTCATACGAGTGACCATAAATGCAGCTGACAAGACAAGTTGAAACTCGAAAACCCGACGACAAAACAAAATTTTGAAAAAATCCAGTCCAGGCGGAATTTCGTGAAGTCCCAAATTTCCTGAACTACAGTGTTAATCCATTCACCAGGCTCTAAGTGTAATCTAGGAAAATCCAGATGGAGCGGAAAATCCCGAAATGGGGTAAAAACCTGAATTTCACTCAGAACTTAAGATTTTGAAGTGCAACTTAGGGGAATCACTTAGGCAAGCAAGACAAACGTTTTAAGCTTATGTCAAGGCAAGGTAAATCCTCAAAATCAAAGGGCCAATACACCAAAAGCAAAAGCAAAAGAGGGTCCCTACTTTCAGCGGGGCGTGTGTGCGAAAACTGCACAACAGGTTGTCCATAATTGGAGTTTAAATGTGGTTGTTAAGGCAACAAAATATTTGTTGACCAATCTGGAAGAGGTAAATCTCTCTCATATTGGCAGGGTTTGCAACAAAGTTGTTGACTCGGTTGTGAATGAAGGCATCTATTTGAAAGAGAATTCTGGTTGCACGTCTATGGTCTGGATTGAGTGCATCCCATTTAATGCCCAAATCTTGAACACTAGTGACAAGCCTGATTAGCAAGGTAAGTATTTTTTTATAGCTTATGCTTATTGTTAGGCATTAGTTTTGTTATACAAGTGTTTGTATGGATTTTGTATAACATGTTTTGTATTGGGAATGTTCCTTGCCATCTTTTTTCGGGTTCCTAGACCCTTTAAAAACTAGGTTTACTATATCAAAAAAAAAAAACTAAAACTATATTTCAAATAAAATATTAAAAATAAAAATAAACTATATTAAAATTGTTAAAAGTAAAATTCTAACTTTTATATTAAAATTACAAGTAACACCAAACTTAAAAAGTGAGAAATAAAATGAAACCTATTCAAAAGATAAAAATTCAATTCGTAATTTATTGATTTATTATTATTAATATTATTATTTGAAAAAAAATATGTATATTTATTAAAAACTTATTATTATTTATCTAAAAATATAAGTTTTAAAAGTTTTAAAAAAAAAAATTCTTATCCTATCTTTTCTTAATTTAAAGCTAAGACTAGAAGTTGGTTTTTCTTTAATTATAAATTATATTTTTTAATATTTTAGAAAATTTGACAATTGAGATCATTTCAATGGTCTTGCATCCTTCTCTACAATTTTCAATCGTTGATGAATCAAATCATTCACTTCATAGAGGGAACACCTTCGGTGTAAAAATTAATTTAATTTGATAAATGATAGATATAGGAGTGATAATTAATTAATATAGATATTTTAAATACATCTATTTAAGAAATGTTGATTACTATATTTACTTGAGAATTATCAGTATTGCTTTTAGGTGAAATTGGTCTAAGGGCCATATCCATATATTGAACTTTAGAGAAAAATATCAGTTTTCAATAGCTCCCTCTAAGATAGTCATATTACAAAAAAACATCAGGGTGCTATTAAGACAAAATCCCCAAGTGTAATTCAAACTTGAGTTGATTATTATCCTAGAACTACCTATCCACATTTCAAGCTATAATAGAGCAATAACTATATATACAATTTGAAACTATTTCAAACCATTTTTAATCAAGTTGTGTAGCTTCCTCCTCGTCGCTTTTAGAAGAAACATAATCAATAGAAAATGACCAATCAATACCTAGACAAGGTGCAACCCCAATGAAAAACTTGAGAAACTCAATTCCCCATTTAGATTAATGCTTCCATAATTCATCATTTGTCCCAATTTTGAGATGACAAAGGAAATTCAAAGAGTAGTCACGGTAGGATTGAAAACCAACCAAAAACATCTACTTGGATGAAACCCAACACCTATAAAAATAATCAATAATGGACCTAAGGCATGAATGTCATCTAGGTATGACTAAATTTGATTCCCTAGATTCCAAAAACATTACTACAAACATTGATGAAATGCTCGTGTTGATTATGAATCTATGTGTTGTGGTGAGGAAGAGATCTTCCAACATCACTTGAATCACATGAATCATAATTTGACCACTAATCTTGAAAACCTTCATCAAATGAAACTAAGAGATTTCTCCCCAAAAACAAATCCATCTCTTCTTTATTGTTAGCCTCACCGTAGTATCTATGTTCTCAAAAAAAAAAATAGGTAAGTGCATGGAAATGATGGACAAAAGGGGGTCAAAAGTGATCATTTTTTATAGAATCAGCTAAACTTAAACTTTGATTAGTAATTTGAGATGCACGCACTCAAAATTTAAAAATAGGATAAGAACAAGAATCGTAGTACTATGAATCTAATTTCTAAAATACTACTTTTTTTCAAATGGTTAAGATTAAAAGGGTCAAATTTTGTGCACACACAAAAGTGTTCCCATTTTTCATATTAAAATATAACATAGTGTTCAATGTGTGCCCTCCCCTCTTTTTTGTTGCATTCAGTAGTTTTCAAAACTGCTTGGTAGAAATATAGTTAAGAGTAAGTACTAAAAGTTGTGTTTTTTTTATATTTTTTATTGAATATTTATTTCGCAATTTTCAAAGTGGGTGCATTCTAAAAATTACATCACTAGGTGTATGTGTCACATAACTTACACAAAAATATTTAAAAATATATATTTTTAAATATGTAATGAAAGAAGTGTAGGACAAACCTATATAATTAAAAAAATGATAAGCAAATCAAAAGTTATAAAGAAAAATTAATACATATGAATCTGAGAAATATAAAAAAAATTGTACAAGAAAATAAAATAAATATGCTAATGTAATATAGATAGAAAAAATATAAGATTAGAAATCTAAGAAAACATGCAACATTTTAGTGGCACTTAAATTGGGTAAGTGCATAGAGATGGGACACCAAAAAGGGGTCTTAAGTGGTCACTTTTTTCTAAAATCATGAAAGACTAACCTTAGATGACAAATTGAATATATTTACACTCAAAAATTTAAGATGTAACAAAAACAAGAGTTGTAGTGCTCTAAAACTACTTTCTAAAATACTATTTTTTTTTAAAAATGGTAGAGATTAAGGGGTTCAAAAAGGGGGTCTATACAAATTGGTCCTATTTTTAAAAAAAACATAACAATGTCTGGTGTGGCCCCCTTAAAATTTTAACATTTTTTTAGTATTTCAAAAATCTCTTCAGTGAGAAATTAGCTAACACCATGTAGTTTATTCCTAATTTTTCTGCTAATTTTTTAATGAATATATGATTTTTTACTAATTTTCAAAGTGGGCACATTCTAAAAAACTAAAATTTGAGTGTGCTCCCCCCTAAATTTTTTAAAACTAATTGAAAATCATTTTTTTAATATATGTAGAATGGATTATAGTTTCTAAAAATATAATCTATTTGAAATTTCAATGAATGGTTAAAAAATAAAGTGAAAAATACCAAACATTGATTTTTGACAAAAAAAATGGATACACCAAAAAAAGAAATTAAAGATGAAAACCTTAACATAATTAAAATGTGAAAAAAAATGCATGGTTAGATAGCTAAGAGAGAGCTTAACATTACTCATGTTTTTTGAGTTGGCATTGAAACACGTGTAAACCTTATGGGGAGCACACTCGAGATTAGGTCACTTTTTCAAGATCTGCAAAAACGCGTCTTTGGACATTGGAAAGTCACTTCAAGCCTTTGGGTTGGAATCCTAAGGAATATCCAATCCAAAGGCTTAAAATTTTCTAAAGCAAGATAAAACACGAGCACATTATAATGTGCTCGTGTTATGTCTGCATTAAAAAAATTATCTTTTCTTTCTCTTTCTTCTCTTCTTTTTCAGTGAACCTATATACATGAAATAAGCATTTAAGTATAAGTTGACATTTACATATGGACATTTACTTTCTTATACTTTAAGCTATATTTCATGTATATAATTTCAAGATGTTTGAAAGTGGTATTGGATCTCTAGGAGTCATAATATAAATTCTAGTTTTTAGAAAAAATATTTTTTTAGACAATCAAATTTCAATAATTAGCATGCCAAATTTTAGTAATCAAGAGGTAAAATTTCAATAATCAGCGAGTTGTATCATCTTTCTCTATCTCTTTATCTTACACATTATTTATCCCGTACGCTCTAGACCTCTCTCTCTCTATCTCCCTTATCCCTCTCTCTACCTATCTCTCCCTCCATCACTCCCTACCACTCTCTTTCTATTGCTCTCTATCTCACCTATCTCTCACCTCCATCTCTCCTTCCCTATCTACTCTCTATCTCCCAAATCCCTCTCTACCTACCTCTCCATCCATAACTCTCTCTCTCTCCCTCCCTCCCTATCTCTCCCTCTATCCTTCCCTCTCTACTTCTCTCTATCTCCCCTCTCCATCTCTATACCTACCTCCCTCCATAACTCCCTGCCACTCTCTCTCCTTCCCTACCTCTCCCTCCCTCTCTCCCCTCTCTACTCTCTACCTACCTCTCCATCCATTACTCCTAACCACTCTCTCTACACCTCTCTCTCTTTTTCTCCCTCCCTCCACCTCTCTATCTCTCGTTCCCTATATACTTATCTCTCTCTCTTCCTATTTCTCTCTCACTCTCTCCTTCCCTCTCTACTATAAGGAAGCTAAGTAATGGAACAACTTCCTACACTAATCTTGAGAGGATAATAGTGCAAAAAATTTACAGATCTTTAATAGTTACAGAAACTTAAACAAAAATAAATATAAATATCATGCATACCATGACACAATGATTTACGTGGGAAAAACCTTTCAGGAGAAAACCCCTACACTCCAAAATCCACCCAATATATTATTCAGAAATCACAAAGATTTACAATATACTTTCAAAGCAAGATTCTCATAGGAGTACCACCACCAGAGATCAAGAGACAACACGACTGCTATCAAACCCTTAGAATACATCACCATCTCTACCATAGTCATAATACAATGCCCTCATAAAATAGAGTTACATTCTAGGGAAAGACAAGCAAACAAAATATCCACCATTAGATCTAAAACCTAATAATTAATAGACTAGATTTACAATGTATCATTTATCTAATGTATGTCGGCCAATTTAGTAGTTTCCTAAAAAAATTAACAAAAAATTGTTTACACACATGCCACTCTCCCCCCTTGCTGCCATTGTATATTACACCTATCGATGTAACTAGGAAATATTATATATATATATATATCCTATCAACAATAACCTTTATATAATTGGAAGGTTGAGACACATTTTCCCAACAAATCTCCCACTTGTCGAACACCTTGCAAAAGAAAATGGAGAGAGTAAACATTGTCTCTTAATTGCTAGGGGCCAAAAGGCCCATGATCTCTTAACACCATCTAAACTTATTTGTGCTCACAAGCTTAGTTAAAGAATCAGCAACATTCATCAAAGTCCCTACCTTAACCAACTTCACCCTGCCATCGTCGACCATATCTCGAACAAAATGATACTATACATCAATTTTCTTGGTCCTGGCATGAAATGTCAAGTTCTTGGCTAGACATTACACTCTGACTATCGCAATAAATTTTCACTGTACCTTGTTTTATTCCAATATCTGAACACATTCTCTTAATCCAAATGGATTCTTTACAAGCATGAGTAGCTACCATATACTTTGCTTCAGTAGTGGAAAAAGCAACCATATCCTATCACTTACGCATCCAACTGATTGCACCACCAAATAAAGTGAACACATAAGCACTGGTAGATCATCTGCTATCAATATCACCTACCTAGTCTAAATCCACATAGCTGTGAATATCAAGGGAAATTTCATCTTCAGTCACATTACTATGATAACACAATGAATAATCTGAGGTACCACACAAATATTTGAAGACTCTTTTAACTGCATCCCAATGAACTCTACCAGGATTAGACATATATCTAGAAGGAACTCCCATTTCTTGGGAAATGTCTAGTCTAGTACAAACCATAGCATACATCAAACTTTCATTTGCACTCTAGTAAGAAACTCTTCTCATGTCTTCCATTTCTGATGGAGATGTTGGAAAATATTAAATAGATAACTTTGTTCAACCAGAAAGAGGAACACACAATGGTGTACAATCATGCATGTTAAATCTCTATAAAATTGAATTGACATACTTACTTTGGCCAAGCCATAGCTTTCTATTCACTCTATCTCTTTTAATTTCCATCCCAATAATGTACCTAGCTGCACCAAGATCTTTCATTTCAAACTTAGCAGCAAGTTGAGATTTCAATTCTAAAATCATACCTTTCCCTTTGCCAATAAATAACATATCATCAACATATAATGCAATAAACAGGAAATGATCACTATCAGTTTTATAATAAACACAATGATCTAATTTAGAACACTCAAATCCCAAACTCAACACATATGTATCAAATTTTTGGTACCACATCCTAGGACTTTGTTTTAATCCATACAAAGATTTCTTCAATTTGTAAACCAATTTACTTTTACCTATCACCACGTAGTGCTCTAGTTGTGTCATATAAATATCCTCCTCCAAGTCACCATGAAGGAAATCAGTTTTCACATCCATTTTCTCAACCTCTAAGTCATAAGTAGCATCAATAGAAATAAAAAATATAATAGATGTCATTTTTACAACAAGAGAGAATATCTCACCATAATCAACACCCTCAACTTGAGAGTAACCTTTCGCAACCAACCTTGCCTTGTACTTTTCAATACCTCCATCTGAACCAATCTTTTTATTGAAAACCCATTTGCAACCAACAGGTTTTCATCCTTCAGGACAAGGTACAATATCCCATGTATCATTCTCTTTCAAATATTCCATTTCTTCATCCATAGCAATCTTCTAGGATTCTGCATCATTCATACCTAATGCCTCTTCTACAGATTTGGGTTCATCCATGTTAGTATTCAAAGAAAAAATACATCTCCAATCATCAGGTGTATATCTTTTAGGTGGTTTTCTATGCCTTGTAGACCTACAAACATGCTAAGTTGGAGGTTCTTCCTCCTCTTCTAAAGATTCAGAGCTAGATGAGCTCTCCTCAACTTCTTGTCTATCCTTGGGCCTCAATTCAACTTTCTCAGGTGTAGAAGGAAATTAAATCACATCTTCCTGCTTACTTTGTTCTAATTTCAATGTACTAGAAGAAGGCTTAGTTTCTCTAAAAATAACACTTCTACTATATATTACCTTTTGTGCAATAGGATCCCAAAGCTTGTATCCTTTCACACCATAACTATATCTGATGAAGATGCATTTCATAGCCTTGTTCTCCAACTTTGTTCGCTTCTCCTTTGGTACATGTGCATATGCCTTGCAACCAAAAACTCTAAGATGTCTTAATAAAGTCTTGCGACCCGGCCATGCCTCTATAGGCATCTTATCAACAAGAGATGATGTAGGAGACTTGTTAATCAAGTAACAGGTAGTGATAACAGCTTCAGCCCAAAACCTTTGTTCTAGGCCTACACCACTCAACATACTCCTAGCCTTCTCCGTTAATGTCATGTTCATTTTTTCTGCAACTCCATTCTATTGTGGAGAATACAAAGTTGTCTTATGTCTATGAATACCACAATCTTTACAAAATCTATCAAAACCATTAGAGAAAAATTCACCACCATTATCAGTCCTCAAACATTTTATTTCCTTTCCATTTTGTAACTCAACCATTGCTTTAAATTCTTTAAATCAACTAAAAAATTTAGATTTACTCTTTATAAAATATGCCTATGTCCTTATACTATAATCATTAATAAATGAAACATAATATGTGGATTTACCAATCAAAGGAACATCTATAGGACCAAACACATCAGAATGAATAAGATCTAATACACCACAAGATTTATGAGAACTTGAGTAAAACTAAACATGGTTTTATTTTCCATAAATATAATGCTCATAGAAATCAAATTCATGGTTTTTCAAGGTCCTTAGACCCTTTTCTCCAATGTGGCCAAGTCTCTAGTGCCATAACATAATTTTCTTTGCAAGTAAATTTGTCTCAGAAGAAAGAGCACCCTTGGGTATCCAAAATCCATGACCATCTACTAAAGGTGAAATCATCACTTCTTCCACAAACCTGCTTTTCATGAGAGTACTATTGCACTCAACAGTGCATGCATCTAACTTATACAATGTGCCATATCTGACACCTCTAGAAATCACCATAGCACCTCTAACCATCTCAATCCCACATTAGAAAATACTACCTACACACCCACATCTATTAGTTTTCTCATAGATAACAGATTTCATGTTAATCCAAGGATATGAAACACACCATTAATCATTTTTATTCTAAATTCAAGAAACCTGATTTTAACTTTACCATGGCCAACAATGTCCAAATGAGAATTATCACCCAAATACACATTACCTCGATCAAATTATTCATATTAAGAAAACCAATATTTATTAAAGGTCATATGGAAAGATGCACCTGAGTTAATCAACCATGCATCATTACCTACACAAGTTTCCAAAGATGCAATGAATGTGTTGTCATGTTCCTTCTCAGACTCAAAATTAGAATCAAATTTCTTCTTTTTCTTTTTATTTTCTTCTTTGCATTCCTTATGAACATTTCTAGGCTTACTATAATTCCAACAAATAACTTTGGACTTTCCAAGATATTTAGATCTCCCCCTAGACTTGGATTTGTCATGCTTCTCATTCTTCTTTCCTTTTTCCTTAGGTCTTCCACGAACATTTAGGGCCTCCTTGGAAGTGACAGATACCTTCCTCCTCATCTCTTCAGAAAGCAAAGAACCTACCACATCTTTAGTATTCAAAATTATAGTACTCCTAAGAGCGATAACAAGAGAATCCCATGAATCATGCAAAGAATAAAGCAAGATTTGACATTTTTCCTCCTCATCCATTTTGACACCAACTGATGCCAACTGAGCCACCAACATATTAAATGATTCTAGGTGGTCTGTGCTTTTTCCACCCTCTTCCATTCTCAAGGAATATAACTTATTCCTCAAGAAAATCTTATTCACTAAAAATTTGGCTTGATACATCTCACCAAGATTCTTCCATAGTTTTTGTGCAAAGGTCTCCTCATGCACATTAATTAAAATAGATTCTACCAAACACAATTTGATTAGACCCTTGGCTTTAAGGTCCATAACATAATATTGAGTAGCCTGAGTAGGATCTGTAGGCCTTGAAACATTCTCATCAACAGCATCCCATGGATCTTGATCTATCAATAGATCCTCCATCTTCAACTTCCACATCTCAAAATTATTTCTAGAAAAATTCTCCACCTCCATTCTCCCTAATGAACTTGCCATCTGAAAATTCCTGCAACAAGATCACAAAGTATCTTTTACACAAGCTCCCACTCAAATCTAGATTAGTTCAAAAACCCCAACAACCCACAACTGAAACCAAAGGTGATCAAGCTCTAATACCACTTGTAAGGAAGCTAAGTAGCAAAACAACTTCCTACACTAATCTTGAGAGGAGAATAATGCAAAAAATTTATAGATCTTTAACAGTTACAGAAACTTAAACAAAAATAAACATAAATATCATTCATACCATGACACAGTGATTTATGTGGGGAAAACCCTTTCAGGAGAAAAATCCCACACTCCAAAATCCACCCAATATATTAATCAGAAATCACAAAGATTTACAATATACTTGCAAAGCAAGCTGCTCATATGAGTATCACCACCAGAGATCAAGAGACAACATAACTGCTATCATACTCTCAGAATACATCACCATCTCTACCACAACTATAATACAACACCCTCATAAAATAGAGTTACATTCTAGGGCAAGACAAGCCAACAAAATATCCACTGTTAGATCTAAAACCTAATAATTAATGATCTAGATTTACAATGTATCATTTATTTAATGTATGTAGGCCAATTTAGTTGTTTCCTGAAAAAGTTAACAAATAATTGTTTACATGCATCCCACTCTCCCCCCTTCCTTCCATTGTATATTACACCTATTGGTGTAACTAGGAAATATATATATGTATATATATCCTATCAACAATAACCTTTATATAATTGCAAGGTTGAGACACATTTTCCCAACATATACTCTATATATCTCCTCTCCCTCTCTTTCTCCCTTACTCTCTCCCTCCCCTTTCTCTCTCCTCTCTCTTGCTCTCTAGAGAGAGAGGTGTGAGAGAGAAAGAGGGAGTGATGAAGGGAGAGGTAGGTAGAGATATGGAGAGGGAGATAGAGAGAAGTAGAGAGGGAAGGAGGCGAGAAGGGAGAGAGGTAATATAGAGAGAAACAAAGTAAGAGAGTGAGAGAGAGAGAGTGTGAGATGGAGAGAGAGAGAGGGGGGGAGGAAGAGGTCTGTAGAGGGAAGGAGAGGAGAGATAGACAATAGATAGGGAAGGAGCTAGGGAGGGAGATAGAGGTGAGATAGAGAGGTGTAGAGAGAAGGAGAGGGAGAGGGAGAGAGGGAAGGACGGTGGGACGGTGGGAGAGAGAGAGGGGAACGAGGAAAGGTAAAGAAGGATAGGTGATATAGAGGGAAATAGGGAGAGGGAGAGAGAGGAAAGGAGGGAGGGAGGGAGTGGTAAAGAGTGAGAAAGGATGGAGTGATAAAGAGAGAGGAAGAGAGAATGGTGAGATATAGAGAAGTAGAGAGGGAGGTAGGTTGAGAAATGGAAAGAGATAGACAAAAGGGGGAGGTAGGGGTAGGTAGAGGGAGGAAGAGGAGAGATAGAGATAAATAGAGAGGGAAGAAGGGAGGGAGGGAGGGAGATAGATATGTGTGTGTGTGTGTGTGTGTGTTTGTGAGAGAGAGAGAGAGAGAGAGAGAAATAGAGAGAGAGGGAGTGATGGAGAGGCAGGTAGAGAGGGAATAAGGGAGGGAGATAAAGGTGTGAGAGAGAGAGGGAGTGATGGAGGGAGGAGGAGATAGAGAGAAGTAGAGGGAAGGAGGAGGGAGAGGTGAGGTTAGGTGACAGAGAGGAGGGTGATATGGAGAGAGAGAGGAAGGAAGAGGGAGAGAGGGAGAGGGAGAGGGAGAGGGAGAGGAGAGGGAGAGGGAGAGGGAGAGAGAGAGGGAGGGAGAGAGATGTACATAGAGGGAGGGAGAGGAGAGATAGATAGTAGAGATGGAAGGAGGTGGGGAGGAATACAAAGGTGAGATAGAGAGGTGTAGAGAGATAGTGATAGGGAGTGATGGAGGGAGAGGTAGGTAGAGAGAGGGAGATAGGAGATAAAGCTAAGTAGAGAGAGGAGAGGTAGAGAGAGAGGTGGGAGGGAGGGAAGGAGAGGTGTAAAGAGAGGGAATGAGGGAGAGAAAGAGAGAGAGAGGTGAGATAGAGAATTGTAGAGAGAAAGTGGTAGGGAATTATGGATGAAGAGGTTGGTAGAGAGAGAGGTATGGAGGGAGAGAGGGAGAGGGGGGTGAGAGAGAGAGAAATAAAGAGAGAGAAAGAGAGAGGTAAGGAGTGATGCATGGAGAAGTAGATAGAGAGAAGGAGAGGGGAGATAAAGAGGATTAGAGAGGGAAGGAAAGAGGGAGGGAGGGAGAGGTAGGGATGGAGAGAGAGAGAGAGGAGGGAGGGAGGGAGGAAGTGTGTGAGAGAGAGAGTAAATGATGCATGAAGAGGTAGGTAGAGACAGGGATTGGAGAGATATAAATTAGATAGGGAGGGAGGGAGAGGTGAGATAGAGAGAAATAGAGAGAGAGGTAGGGACTGATGGAGGGAGAGAAATAGAGAGAGAGAGAGAGAGATAGGTAGGGAATAATGGAGGGAGAGGTAGGTAGAGATAGGGAGAGGGGAGATAGAGATAAGTACGAAGGGAGAGAGAGAGAGAGAGAGAGAGAGAGAAATGGAGAGAGAAAGGGGGAGGAAGGAGGGAGGGAGGGAAGGAGATAAAGAGAAGTAGAGGCAATGAGAGAGTGAGGGAGAGAGAAGTGAGATAGAGAGAAGTAGAGAGAGAGAGAGAGATGAGAGAGATGACAGAAATGAGAGAGATGATAAAAAGAGACAAATGAGAGACAAGAGAAATGAGAGAGACAAGAGAAAGAGAGATGAGAGACCAGAGACTAGAGAGAGAGGGGGGAGGGAGAGGTATGTATAGATGATTTAGGGAGAGAGAGGTAGGGAGGGAGATAGAGTTAAGATAGAGAGGGAAAGAGAGAGAGGGAAAGAGGGAGGGTGGAAGAGAGATGGGAGTGAGGGAGAGATAAAGAGGGATAGGTGAGATAGAGAGAGGTAGGAAGAGAGAGAGAGAGGGAGGAGGAGGGAGGGAGGGAGGGAGGGAGAGAGTGGTAAGAGAGAGAGAGAGGAGGGAGTGACAAATAGAGAGGAAGAGAAAAGTGAGATAGAGAGAATTAGGGAGGGAGAGAGAGAGGGATGAACAAGTGAAGAGGTAGTTCTTGAGCTCAAGGGAGAGAGTTAGATAAAGGGATAAAAGTGAGAGAGATAGTTCTAGAGATTAAGGGATAAACAATGAGTGAGATAGAGAGAGAGAGAAGGATGATACAACTTGTTAATTAATTGTAACATTCCCTAATGTTTAAACCAATAAATTTACCAATTTTTTAACCCACTTGTGAATAGTATATGCCTACAATTCATAGCGATAAAAATTTTCTTTTCAATTTCAATATCAAGATGCACATTTGAAATAAACCCATTTCAAACTTCCATTGCATTTACAAAAGAAACATTATAAACTCCCGAGTAATGATTTCATTTTTCCCATTTACATTTTCTCAATAAAGATAGAGATACATGAATACATACATAGCTTTCATGAGCTTTAATGAAATAGAGATACAAATGGTCCAGATTCCCTTGCTAGCATACATCCTCAAATTTTTATTGCCAACTGTATGAGGGAGAGCATCACTCAAGTGCTTTTCTACCAACCACAGACTTATTGTGACCCCCTACACATCTACCTAACTAGTAAGATGGCCCAACCCTTTGACGAAGAGATTGGATTGGTAACCTCATAATACTATAATTCATGAGCATGGTGTTGTGTCCTACATATCTAGAGTTACCATAAACTGGATACAATCTACATGTATGACATTCCCAACCTAGTATGCAAACCTAGCTCACAGTGAACTGACAGTGTAATCAATGGCTACTTACACTACTTTGGCTAAAGGATTCAACACTCAATTCTTCGAGTGTAGGTCATATTTTTACCCACCCCTTAGCTCAATTTTCTTGACCAATCATACCCTTTCCAAACATAGCATTCATTCAACCAAAAAGGTAATGGCATAACAACATGACCAACTAGGTTACTCCCATCCACGGATTATCCTAACCCCAGGAACAACCAAGTTAACCATTCATGTTCAAGACTGATATCCACAATCAAGTATTTTAAGATAATAACACTTTCCATATTTCACAATCTAGGAAGCATATATATAGTTTATGGCAATCTAGGTATACGCTTAATATTATCTTGTTTAGCTAACACAACCACACAATTCCATCATAGAAAATATATATATGTGCCAATCAATAGGGTCTCATTCAACAAGACTTCTCCAAATTTCAAGCAAGCTCGTTCAAAATAAGAAGTAGCCTAAGTTCATTCAAGCAAACTCAATATGCATATAAATCATCTTTTCCAAACACTTGCATTCATATACAATTAAGATTTTAGCATAAAAAATAGAATAATAAAATCAACATGGCTAGAATTATAGCTCCACAGAATATGCTGCTTCCCAAGCTCAATTCCTGCAGTCACGCTTGTTTCTCCTTCTAAGCTCAACCTATCTCCAGGTCTAGCTTCTCATAAAAACTCTCAACCAATGCAAATTCCTAAAGCAATCTCTATTTTCTCACTAAAGCACTCAACAACTTACTTGCATAGAAAACTACAGCAAAGAACTTCAAATTTACAAATGATCAAGAATGAATGAGTGAACAAAAGGTAGAGAATTTTCCTCTATTTATACTAAAAACTAAGAAACTCAATGCTACAAACAAGCTCCTAAATCCACCACCTTTTCTCTTCTTACTACTAGCACACAACAACGAAACAAAATTCCCTTCTAAATGCATCAACTAGGCTCAATGAAATGATATATGGCTGCTCAAACATATGGTATGCAAAAACATAAATATTCCTAACATTTCCATCCTTTCTACTTTGAATGAGTCACCCTTTTGTAACTACTAGAAACTACCATTTTATTGAGTCAAACAAAGAAATGTTCATCGACAGGTTTCCTATTTGCAAAGAAATTTGACTACCTTCTTAAGCTTCAACCAACTTTGGCTTGACAAAGTCTTTATGCTCATATTTAGTTGTGTTGGTTTCACAGGCTTCTATTTTTCTTTATTCCACCTTTTATGGCACTGCACTTTACACATCATCATGTTGTGTGTAGATTTCAATATTAGTAGTGCAAAGCATCGTTGCATTTTAGTGTAGCCTTAATCACTTTATATGTTTCCTTTATTAAATGTTATTCACCTTTCATACAAACCATTTTTTATAAACTATGTGTATTGCATTAAACTTCATATTATATGCGTTGCATATTGTTATTACTTTTCTGACTTTTATTTGAGCCATTCACCATTACATGGTCCACACTATATATGTGATCAAGTTTATTTCATAACACTTTTAAATATATAACAACATATATTATTAATATATATATATATGTTATAACTTCCATTGTTATAATATATATAAAGTTCATTAAATTATTATTTTCCAATAACACACACACACACACACACACAGATATATATATATGTATGTATGTATGTATATGTATATATATGTATGTATGTATTTAACATACTCCCTTACATATATATTATATACATACCATCTTTATATTACTATTCATAATAAACACATATATTTACATATTCATTGATCGGTATATATACAAAATGTATGTATATGTCGTATATGTCCAATCGATATTCTCATGCATATGATATATCCGTACATGAGTATGCATAAGTACATCTACCTATGTATGCACATGCACGTATATACTCACATGTATGAGTTATCATAACACATACACATATACATATATACATTCTATGTATATACTCATCGATTAATATATGAATATAATTTCATGAAGAAGAACTTATGCTTAACACAGAGATTTAGTCACATAATCCAAATCAAGAAATCAAAGACTTAAAATCAAAACCATTGAAAATCATTCCCAAACTACAATCAAAGGTTTACTTACCAATTCCCGACTAACTTGACCCAACTTGACCAAACTAGGATGAGTGTGTGATAGCTCAATTAGGAACATTAAGGGTTACCAAACCAGGTTCTTGTCCTAAGTGATACTCCCTCTCTCTTCCAAAGGCTTGATCCTTTTCCTGCATCCAACTTAGTGCATCACAACAATAGTTAGCCAATAGCATTACATTCATATGCATCATATATCATTGCATTATCAAAGCATTGAAAACATTCACATTGAATTGCACATTCATTCATTATTTTCCATCCAAATATACAAAACACAATTATGTATTAAATCATTTTAACTCATCAAGGTACAGTATTAAGTAATAACATAATGGGGTGTAACATATTCCCCCCTTGTGAATCATCATCCCCAATGATTTTAAGTATCAAACATGAAACAAAAACCATAAAGCATAAAACATAACAACATTGTTTTTAGGAATTTTAAAAGTCTAGCAAAACATAAAGAAATTTTTGATTGATTTCTGCATTGTCCTCCCAAGTGGCTAAATATTTTGCATATTGATCCCACTGGACCTTACATTGCATAACCTCTCTATTACATAAGTTAAGCTTATGTGTTCTGAGCACTCTAAGAGGCTCAATTGTTACCACTCCTGAGTCATGTACCTATAAAGCATTCTAATCAATAACAGGATTGTCCCCTAGCATATACTTCTTAAGGTATGACACATGAAATACATTTGCATCCTAGCAAGAGCTAGTGGCAAAGCAATTCTATAAGCATTAGGTTTCACTTCTTGGAGAACCTCAAAAGGACCTATGTAACATGGAGCTAGTTTGGATGACTTCCCAAACTTAATAGAACTCTTATGAGGTTTAACTATTAACAAAACCTTCTCCAGGCTATTTAGAAATGTCTCAGTGCCCTCTTTGAATCTACATAACTCTTCTGCCTATCATTAGATTCCGCTAGCCTTTGCTTAATTATACCAACTTGCTCCTCCATTTTGGATAGCATTTTTGGCCCAAGGCTTATCCTATCCTCTAGCTTATCATAGCTTATATGAGTTTGGCACTTATTGCCATACAATGCTTCAAATGGAGTCATCTTAATTGTGGAATGATTAAGAGTTATTATATGAAAATTCCACCAAAGGTAGGTAATCTTCCCATTTGTATTATTGATCCATGTAATACATTCTTAGTAGATCCTCTAACACTTGGTTCACCCTTCAGTTTGACCATCAATTTCTAGATGATAAGCTAAACTTATATTCAATTATGTCCCAAGCAAAAAAAACAAGGTTTTTCAAAACCTAGATGTCACATGAGCATCCCTGTCAAAAATAATCTTCTTAGGAATTCCATGTAATCTAAACACCTCTTGGATAAACTTTCAAGATATAACAGGAGCTCCATCTGTTAGATTCATTGGAATAAAGTGAGCTATCTTCATAAGCTTATCCACCACTACCAAAATGGCATTATGCTTATTCCTTGACAATGGAACACCTTACACCAAATCCATGCTAATGACTTGCCATTTCCTTTCTAGAACTTCATGAGGATACAAAAGTCTTGTAGGGTGATGATGTTTTGTCTTCACCCTCTAACATTTTAAGCAACTTGCTACAAATCTTGCAGCATCCTTTTCATTCCTTTCCAAAAATACAATGGCTTCACATCAACTAACATCTTAGTCACTCTAGGATGTCCAAAATATGGTGTGATATGAACTTCTTTCCACACTAAATTCCTTAATTCCTTAGATTCGAGTACATAGATTCTTCCCTTAAACATTCATAAACCATCAGGTTCAAATTGAAATCCTTCATACCTTGGGTCTTTCATATTATCTAAGAGTTCTTGCTTGACTTGCTCATTGTATTCGTCACCCTTAGATTTTTGCAACACTTGACCCTTGAAATCAATGTGAATTAATACCATTGAGGAGATATGTCTCCTACGACTTAGGGCATCTACAACCTAGTTTTCCTTGCCCTTTATATAGTTGATGTTAAAATCATAATCAGATATCGATTCCAACCGTCTCCTTTTTCGTGCATTCATATTTGGTTAGGTAAACAAATACTTTAGACCATGATGATCGGTCTTTAGTTCAAAAGGTTTCCCCAATAGATAGTGTCTCAACATCTATAACGCATGAATAACTACTACCAATTCCAATTCATGTGAAGCATAATTTTTCTCATATGGCTTCATCTTCCTTGACTCATAGGCTATGACTCACCCATCATACATCAATACTCCACCCAAATCTTCTCCTAAAGCATCTGTGATGACAACAAAATCACCATCTGGATCTAGTACCTTAAGTATCGAAGTTGTAGTCAACTTCTCCTTAAGTTGGTCAAATTCCACTTGACATTTCTCTAACCACTCAAACTTCCTCCCTTTTCTCTTAAATGAAGTAATGGGAAAATCTATTCTAGAAAAAAATTCTACAAACTTTTGATAATAACTAGCCAAACCCATAAAGCTACAAACTTATGCACATTCTTAAGAACTAGCCATTCAAGCACTGCTTTATTTTTTGTTGGATCAACTGCAATCCCATCGACTAAAATCACATGACCCAAATACTACACTTCCTTCTAAAAGAAGGTACACTTAGATTTTTCCATACAGCTTATGCTCTCTTAAACATTGGAGAACAATCCCTAGATGTTGGAGATGTTCCTCTTCATTCTTGGAGTAGACAAGAATATTGTCCAAGAAAACCAACAGAAATTTATCTAAGCAGACCTTGAATACATTATTCATCAAGTTCATGAATGTTGTAGGAACATTTGTTAGTCCAAAAGGTAAGACTATGAACTCATAGTGTTCATACCTAGTCCTAAAGCCTATTTTAAATATGTCTTCATCCTTGATCCTCAGTTGATGATAACCTGATTGAAGATCAGTCTTTGAAAACACTACTGCTCCTCTCATCTAATCAAAGAGATTGTCAATATGTGGTAACAGATACTTATTCTTTATCATTGCTTTGTTAAGAAAACAATAATCTATACATAAGCATAATGTACCATACTTCTTCATGAAGATCATTGGTGCTCTGTAGGGTGAAACACTGGGTCTAATCAACCCCTTGGACAACAACTCTTCCAATTGAGCTTTTAGCTCCATTAATTCTATCGTGGTCATTTTATATGGAACCTTTGATATAGGTTCTAACCCTCGAACAATGTCGATGGAGAAATCAAAACACTGTTTTGGGAGGTAATCTAGGTAATTCATTTGGAAATACATCCACAAAGTCTTTTAGGATAGAATTTTTTCCATATCCAATTTTCTTGATTCCACCACCTCGCCATCCTCAGCTTCTTAGAGGTATGGGGTCCATAGTATACCATGTCATCTTGAGATATGAACTCATTGCACTCCTCAAGTTTTTCCATTTTCACAACAAAGAGTTGACATCCCTTCTTCTCTCTATGCATTTGTATGGCGAAGATTTTCCACAACCTAACTTCTCTAGGTGTTCCTTGCAAGAATACCCAGTTCCCATGATCATCTAAACATTCTACAATTTTTGTATGACAATCTACTTTGGCTCTATGCTTCCATATCCAATTCATTCCTAATATGACATCATACAAACTAGGTGGCTACATACAAATTCACTTTCATTGAGAAACTCAAAAGTTCAACCTTGCTTCGAATAAACATTGCTCCACCTTAGCTCTTGCCTAGTTTGCATACTCAACAATCCAATACTTTTCCATATAGCTAGATTTTCTAGAAATTTTACCAGCTATACTAGGAGAAACAATTTTTTTTGTGGCACGGATATCAATTAGAATGGAAATAGGTATACCAAACAAAGTACTTGGGATTTCCATGGAAGTTATTTGGTACTCTGCCTACCGATTATCCAATGCTACATGAATCTTTTGTCGAAACGCTACTCATTGAGGAGGTAGAGGATTTCCATGTGGTTGTGTCCTTGGTGGTTTGTTGGGACACTGACTTGCAAAGTGATCTCCTCCACATGTGAAACATCCTCTTAACAATCCATTCCTTATCGTAAGCTTTCCAAACCTACCTTCATTCCTATTGGTATTGTTTTTCTTGTTGTTGTTGTTCCCCTACGGTCCCTTCTTGATTCATTTTGATTATTACATAATCCCTTGTCCCCTTTCCTTTGAAAATATTTCCCATCACTTGGCTTCTTAAGAGTTTTATTAGCATGCAAACAATTAAACTTGTTTTGATTTGTTTCACAGTAGGAAGAGATAGATTTAAGCCTTTGTTCTTGCTTAATGGCTTTCTCGTACACCAATTTCATGGTATCAAGACTGTGCACGCCTACTTCCCCTCTAATTTGGGTGTTGAGGCCCATGATGAACTTCCTTATTCAAAATTTCTTGTCTTTTTAGTACATGGGTACGTACTTTAGGAGACAAGTGAATTTCTCCCAACATTCATTGATCAAAGAATCACCTTGCCTTAAGTTTTGGAAGTCGGTAAGCTTATGATCATAGAATAGTTGAGGTAGCCACCACTTTCAAAAAAATTCTATGAATTCACTCCAAGTAAGACTTAAGGTACTTAACCCAAGATCCATCTTTTTATTCATCCACTATTTGGATGCTTCTCTAGCTAGCTGAAAGGCTAGCTAGATGGCCTTGGTTATCTCAAATTAATTTCTTATCTCAAAATACTTCTCCATTTATGTGATCAATGCTTCAGTTGCATCTCCACTTGTGGTTCCCTCGAACTTAGAAGGGGTAACCTTCTTCATATCTCGGGATAACTCATTTGTAAGTCATTTCCTCTTGCTTCCTTCAAACCTAGATTATGATTCATCATCCTCAAGTTCACTTGATTGAGTATAATCATGGGAATTTTCTCCTTCATCTCCATTAGGAACTTCTTGTTCTTGCCTCTTTGTTTCTCTTACCTCTTGCTCAAGGTTTCCAATTATTTCTCTAGTCTCAGTCATCATGGCCAAAATACAATCCAATTTAGCCTTAGGTTTTTCTGCACCTTGGCCTACCTCTTAGCTATCCCCAAGGTTGGTTCTTGTTCTAACCATTTTCACAAGTAATGTTCCACCTGGAGGTTTTCATTTTAATTAGGTCCAAGGAACATTTACTTAGCATTTCTAAAACATTTCAAAAACAATCATTCATTTACAAAGAAGTTGAAAAAAAGAGTTTTTCACAATTTTACCAAATAAAAAGTTCTTATTAAAATCAAAGGATGTCACATATCATTTCATAATTACCAAGTTACTTTTACCTTCATGAGTGAAAGTGTTGATAAATTCTAAATGTGGCTTTGATATGTATATCAAATGAATGAAATATGTGAATATGCAATAAGATGTTATTGTTTTCATAAGAATGAATATGTTCTTAATTAGTGGAATGTTATGTATTTCAATATGAACATTTTAATGCTTTGTTGATACAAATGTGTTATGATGCAAATGTATTTACTATGATTGTCTAACTACCTTGGTGTTGTACTAAGGTGGTTGCAGGGACAAGTCTAATCCTCTGGAGGGGAGGGGAAGTATCACTCAGGAGAAATGATTGGTCAGGTAACCCCTAATGAAACCTTACTGATCTTTCACACATACTCACTTCTAAGTATAGTTGATTCAATTCATAGTCCCGAGATATTGGTAAGTCATCCTAAAGTATGATTTTTTTGCATTAGGAAGGATCTTGATTACTTTTAAGAGCGTTCTTGGATGGTGTTTATGTGTTTGGTGTTTATGAGTTCTTTATATTACTATATTTGATTGATGAGATATATATACATAGAATGTATATATATGTATACATATCCACGCCGATGATCACCCATACACGTAAGAGAACACATACATGAGAGTATATAGGTAGATGTACCTATGCACGCTTATGGATAGGTTGCTTATGGGCATGGTGACATTGTGAAGACAATGAGACATGAATGTATATATATACATCACATGTATATATACCTATCAATAAGATAGTAATTATTTATGTGTTTGATTTTGTAATCGAATGTATATATATATGAGATATATACATATGTACATATGTCGATATATGTGTATACTTCAACAAAAAGGGATGTCCATATGAGTACGTAAATATATGTATACGTACATATACATTTATATAGATATATATGCATATATATATATATATGAAATGTTAACTTGATCTTATTCATTTGAATATTGAGTGGAATATTTAGAAAAAATTATTTGTCAAGAAATATATATATATAGCATTAGAAGCTATTTAATTAATGATATATATATGTAATATGATGATGGTCGATCTATGATAAAGGTCGATTCAAAGTATAAATGCCATTGGTGATTTAATATGAATATGGCACTAAATATAAGCAGTGCATTGCTAAATATTAAGTTGCATTATCATTAACGATAAAGGCAATGGAAAATACAAGGTAAATTTGACAAATGAAGTTTAATAAACTCAACAATAAAATGCAGTGTGTTAAGTCAAAACATTAAACTGTGTTGAGAAAAAGAGGTTGAACCATTGTAAAGGTGTCGATTACCTTGGCTTAACCATGTCGACTGTGTAATGTGTATGCAGATTATTATTGACTGATTCCTTTATTTAAACCACGGGCTTGAGAATAGGAAAGGTGTGGAATACTTGGCACCATATTATGAAATTTGTGTTTCCTTTAAGAAGTCTAATATGCTTGGAAGTTTAATTACTGTATAAATCATGTGCAATATGAAATGGTCAAATTGTTGTGGCAAGCATATAATTGATCTGTTGTATAGTTTTGGTGAGTAATGTGATAGGATTCCACCACCTTTTCTTTGTGAAGTTGAGTTGATAGTATATTGCTGACAAGTGTCATTGCTTAAGCCTCAAATATAGGTTGTAGAAGTTGGTTTTTGGGTATAAATATGAGGAATTCTCACCTCATTTGCACACACTTCTTCTTTGCATCTCTACATTGCTCCATTCTATTGTATTTTCCATTGAGAGAATTCTTATTTTTCTAAGAGTTATTGTGAGGAATTTAGTGAGAGAAATTGAGAGGGTTTGTTGCTACATTGGTTCTAAGAGAAGGCTAAGCTTGAGATCCATTGGGTCAATTGAAATAAGAGTTTATCAGGAATGAGATTCTATTCTCTTCATGTTTTATATTTTATTTGAATGATTGATTTCCTTGTGTGTTTTTATTTGGAAACACATTTGATTGCTTGAAATAGAGTAAAGATCTACTTTCTTATAGAAAGGAAAAGAATCGTGAATGTTATGATTTCCTTGTGGGTGTTTTTACCTACTCCATATTAAGGAGTGGATGTTGTCAATAGTATTATATAATAGGTTTGATGAAAGAATGAATAGCTTAAGGGAGTGATTTAATACTCTTATATACCCTATATGGGAATTCAAATAGTGTTTCTATGCATAGATAGTCTACACTACATGTATATGATGACATGTATTAATGTCATGAAGTGACTTGATACTTATAGCTTATAATGCTAGGAAACCTTAGGAATGATAAGGTTTAGAAATATATAAACAATGATAAGATATGATAGGATGAGATGTCATATTTCTAATCTATACTTGAATGATCAGTTGATCATTATTTTACTATTGAATGAAACCCTAGGTTGAGAGTAACCTATTTGGGTCGAGAAGTATATTTGATTAATGGTTGAAATCCTAGGTTAAGAATTACCTACTAGGTTGGAATATATACTTGATTACCCATTGGAACCAAGAGGTTGAGAATAACCTACTTCGATGGGTTATGTAGTTGAGATTTATTTGAAGAACATAAGTTGAGATTAACCTACACAATAAGACTGAATGTTGATTAATGATTTACCAAGGTTTCAACTCACCAATGTGATTAGGTTGATCACTTGATTTTATGAATTGCTACTTGATTGGAATCGTAGGTGGAAATACCTATTAAGATAAAGTTATTACCTATTTAATTTCTTCATACTCTTGATGTGGAGTCATATTGCTGACAAGATTCTACTCATTAAATAATCATTTTTCACTAAAGAGATTAAACTCTCGAATAGAATCATTTACTGATATGATTTCTCTTCGATTGAGGTCATTTATTAATGAGATTATACCCTTGATGAGAATCACTTATTGTTGTGATACATTACTGAATAGAGTCAATTATTTATGAATATTCATTATGTAGCTATACTTTAGATTATAAAGTTATTCCTAGGGCTAGGTTGTCCGTTGAAGGGAATAGATTGTTAATTTGATTATGCAAAGTTAATTGGTAGACTAGGAAACCTCATATGTTATACCTGGGATTAGAGTATCCATTGATGGGGGTAACTTATGTTTATGCTTTATTGGTAGATATTCCATTATGTTTTAGGAAAAGGGGAATAGGTTATTTCTAAGGTTAATGATTACCTATGGAAGTAAATTACAAATTCACAGTATATGAATGGTCATAATCCAAACCAAGCTATGGTAGTGTATGTGAATAGGATAACTGTCACTCGAAGTACTGGGTGAGAATACTTTGGCCAAAGTAGTGTAATTGCCACTAGTTACACTGTCATTTCACTACGTTCCTTTTATGCATGCTAGTTCAAGATTGTAGTGTCTACAAGTTCTAGTTATGTAGGACACAACACTAAGCTCAAATAGGCTATTGTTATGGGAATTTACCAACCAATCTCTTCATCGAAGGGTAGGTCCATCTTGTCATATGTGGCAAATGTGTGGTGGACTGCATTTGAGTCTATGGTTGGCAGAAAAGTGCTTGAGTGATGCTTCTCCTCATTAGTTGGCTATTGGAGTTTGTGGATGTTTATGCTAGTATTGGGGATAGCTAGAGTGTATACACTAGGGAGTGGGGAAATCTAGAATATATGCACCAATGTGGTGACATCAAGACTAGTTTGTATATATATTGCTAAATGAAGCTCAAAGGATCTATGTATGTATCATGTACCCATTTAAATGGAAGGTTGTAATCATGAATGATAAACTTGAGTTTATTCAATATGAGATTTATGTTGTGGAAATATTTGTGAAATTGCAACAAAATGCAATGGAAGTTTGGAATATTGTTTATTTCAAATGTGCATGTACTTTACATTATGGAAAAGAAAAATTTGAATTTCTATGTTATGGCTTCATGGTTCATTCACTTGAGGTGAAAACTTTGAAATTTTACTGAGCAGAACACTGAGGTTGTTACATGTGATATCAAAGCTATCAGGTCCATCTCTAGAACCTATGGGTTCATTACATAAGTATTACGTAAACCTTATCAGAATATAATGGATGGAAAGATCTTATGCCAAGATGGCAAGAGGAAAGAACAAAGGGAAACAAAAGGGGAGTTAAGATCCCTGGAAACTTGTTTAAGTTTGGGACTAGAGAATAATTTTCCCTAGAGTTGAAAACTCCTAAACTATCAACTCATTATGATACCCCCTTGGATTGTGGAAGATTATGCAGCCAGGTTTAGTAGGAGGGTTACGAAGGTTTACTAATGGGTACCTTCATCCTACCAAATGGTTAAAATATTCTAAGGGGATAGGAAGAATTGAAATAACCCCCTTATTGGTAGTGACCTATAGTTGCAAAGAGTCAAGGATTTTTGGATTTAGTAAGAATACTATGAATCAAGGGTATGCATTAGTGGCATAAATTGGAAACTTCAATCAAAGAATAAATTCAACAAAGGATGTATCCAAGAGGTTGGATAACCCTTGAAAAAATCTGATTTTGAACAAGATCAAGATCTTGCAAATAATTAAGAAGATTTAGTATCTTAGAATAAGGATGGAGACCACAATGGTCAAAAATGAAGCAATCAATGAAGTGGACATGGTTCCACCAACCAAAATTGGCAAGATCAATTTGGAGTTTTGATTAAGATAAGGAAAAGAAACCAAGAAATTTTAGAAGTGCTTAAGGTTATGAGAAAATAAAGTTACCAATAATTGGGACAAAGTCACTTGAAAATATGATTGTAAGAAAGAAACCTAGAAAGGTAAATTGGATTGGCCCAACAGAGGTTCGGATAGTACATAAATTGGTTGGAGTATAAATTGAACTCACCAACTAGTCAACAAAAGAGGCTTTGTGGATATGGATATTCCTCCACAAAAAGAATATCGGTATACATGGAAAAGAGAATTGGTATATTAGAGTGCCTCTTAGCTTGTAAATTTGTTGATTATTCATTCTCTTTATTGAAAATCCAATTGTTGAATCTATGAGATTAGAGACAAATGATGAATCTAACTTTGGAAAAAAAATTACATTTAAGGAAATTGAAAGCCAAAAACAAGGAATGATAAATTAGTTTGAGAAAGAAAATTTTTGCTAGGAAGTCAACTTTGAGTTGATCAAATAATCTAGAAACACTAAGGGGGGAAGAAAGAGAGTGGATTGGCTTAGATAAAGTACCCCATACAATGAAGATCATAAATATATTTTTGATTTGGAAGAACTTTTGACTTCTTTGTAATTCATGATGTCAATCAAAGTCATATATTCCATGACCACAAGGGTGGAAAGATTGGAATTGTTAGAAAAAGATAGTGGAAAGATCAAGGATTATGACCAAAGAAAAAGGAATATTATCACACAATACCTTATATATATGTTTGATTGGAAGATCAATTACTATTATCATTGATGCCTTAGAAAAGAATGGGAAAATTACTTGATCATGAAAGGAAAGATCATTTCCTATGGAATAGATAAGGGAAGATATAATTACTCATGATTTGGAGTTATTGAGAAACATTTGTGCTTGGTAATTAGGTATGCAATTAAATTTGATATCTTTTGGGGACCAACATTTTTGAAGAAAAATTGTTACTCGAAATAGTACAAGATGCTCATTGAAAAAGTTAGATTGAGCTAAAAATTGGATTATATCTTTGGAAATGATCAAAGGACAAAAGAAATCCAAGGTATGGATATCCTAAGATGAAGGAGATTTATCTCCATAAAATATTTATACTTATGTGGCATGAGACCACGAAATAGGCTTTCATTTAGTCAGAATAGACTAATGTGGGATGGAAAAGAACCTATGTACCCAAAATTTTGGGAGATTAAGGAATGATATGAGGTAAATTGATGTCATATTCAGGACATTGGAATGACAAGATTATTTGTCAGATGAGGAACCACTATAATCTAGAAAAGATAGAGTATAATGTTGCAAGGTATGTAGCAAGATATTGTCCAATATGCCAGGTAATGAAGATAGGATGTCGTCATCAGCAGGACGTGTGTACTATCTTAAGATTCCAGTAAGTGGTGTACCATTCAAAAATTTTAATTTGTCTATGTCAATGGAACTAACATAATGTTATGGTGGAAAAACTCACCAAGGTAACCAACACTAGTTGGAAATTTTGATTTATAGGATTTCGGTCCTAAATAGCATATTGTATTAAACAGTTGTTCAGTGATCCTACAAAGGTTACCTCATATGAGAAAAAGAAAATAATGATAAGGTTGTGTGTAATCCATGATCATATCATAAGGAATTAAATTGAATGAATGCTCAAATACATTATTTTAAGATAGTCGGATAGGCAAAAGTTATAAACCAAATCTTGGAGGATTTGAAGAATACTTATATAAAATTTCATCATTGAAATTTGGTCCATTGTATGGAAAGAATAGTTAAATTTGTATTAAGCTGAAATAGGCTAAGAAATAGGGGTAACCTTAGACCAAAAATGTTGTCAAAAAGGAATAAGAGATTGAAATGATCAAAGAAACTTTGTTGGTACAAAGCTTAAAATATGAAGTAGTATCATTATGTTCAGAACTGACAGGTGTCCAAAAGCAATGTTATGCTCAAGATGGACAGTAGTCAAGAGCATTAATTTTATGCTTAAGGAAAATGGATGTGTAAGTGATGGACGAACTCGACTTCTATGTTGTCTAAATGTGTAAATACCAAAGGGAAGGATGGGACCCACGGTGCAATGCATAATGTATTGGCATTCCTTTTCTACTTGAATTACACTAAGGATAAATTCATTAGCCAAAGAGGGCATGTCTTCTAGTCACTATAGTATAGGTGTCATGTGTTATACAGTTATTATTGTACTTGAGATGTACATATGAGGTATTGTGATTACAAAGCATAAGCTCTATGAGAGAGAAAGTATGTGTGAATCACACAAGTTCTCCCTATGCGTTAACAAGAGTCACTCAATGCAAGGTCCAAGAAGGATGAGATTGCAAGGAGTGGTGTTACGAGGGAAGATTATTTTATAATTCTTACATGAATTGGAAATGGTAAATTAGACCTTTATTTAACTTTATCTATATGATAAAGTGCTTTAAATCATCGGGGATGATGATTCACAAGGGGGGGAGTATGTCACATCTCGTTTCATAATTACCAAGTTACTTTTACCTTCATGAATGAAAGTGTTGATAAATGCTAAATGTGGATTTGATATGTTATCAGATGAATGAAATATGTGAATATGAAATAAGATGTTATTGATTTCAAAATAATGAATATGTTCTGAATTAGTGGAATGCTATGTATTGCAATATGAACGTTCTAATGCTTTGTTGATACAAATGTGTTATAATGGAAATGAATTTACTATGAATGTCTAACTACCTTGGTGTTGTACTAAGTTGGTTGTAGGGACATGTTCAGTCCTCCAGAGGGGAGGGGAAGTATCATTCAAGAGAAGTGATTGGTCGGGTAACCCCTAATAAAACCTTACTGAGCTTTCACACACACTCACTTCTAAGTATAGTTGAGTCAAGTCTTAGTCGCAGGATATTGGTAAGTCATCCTTAACTATGATGTGTTTACATTAGGAAGTATCTTGATTACTATTAAGAGCATTCTTGGATGGTGGTTATGTGTTTGGTGTTTATGATTTCTTCTTTTTATTACTATATTTGATTGATGAGATATATATATACGTAGAATGTATATATATGTATACATATGCATGTCGATGATAGCCCATACACGTACATGAGAGTACATAGGTAGATGTACCTATGCACACTTATGCATAGGTTGCTTATGGGAATGGTGACATTTTGAGGACAATGAGACATGAATGTATATATACATCACATATATATATACATGTCGATAAGATAGTAATTCTTTATGTGTTTGATTATGTAATCAAATGTATATATATGAGATATATGCATATATACATATGTCAATATACACATATGTTTTGACAAAAGGGGATGTCCATACAAGTATGTCAATCTATGTATACATACGTATACATGTATATAGATATATATATACATATATACAAGCAATATTATATATGAAATGTTAACTTGATCTTATTCATTTGAATATCAAGTGGAATATTTAGACAAACTTACTTATCAATGAATATATATATATACATATATGTAAAACATTGGAAGCTATTTAATTAATGATACACACACACACACACACACACACACACACATATATATATATATATATGTACATATGTGTGTATATATATATATATACATATATATACATATATGTATATATATATAGATATATGTATATATATGTACATATAGATATTTATGTATATATAGATATTTATGTACATATAGATATGTATGTACATATAGATATGTATGTACATATAGATATGTATGTACATATAGATATGTATGTGTGTGTGTTTGTGTAATATGATGATGGTTGATCTGTGATAAAGGTCAATTGAAAGTATAAATTCCATGGGTGATTTAATATGAATATAGCACTAAATATAAGCAGTGCATTTCTAAGTATTAAGCCACATTATCATTAATGATAAAGGCAAAAGAAAATACAAGGTAAATCTGCCAAGTGAAGCTTAATAAAATCAACAATAAAATGCAGCGTGTTAAGTCAAAACATTAAACTACGTTAAGCAAAAGAGGTCAAACCATTGTAAAGGTGTCGACTACCTTGTCTTGACCAATTCGACTGTGTAATATGTAGCAAGATTCTTATTGATTGATTACTTTGTTTAAACCATGGGATTTAGAATAGAAAAGTTGTGGAGTACTTGGTGTCATATTATGAAATTTGCGTTTCCTTTAAGAAGTCTAATATGCCTAGAAGTCAATTTACTATGTAAAGCATGTGCAATATGAAATGGTCAAATTGTTGTGGCAAGCATATAATTGATTTGTTGTATAGTTTTGGTGAGTAATGTGGTAGGATTCCACCACATTTTCTATGTGAAGCTGAGTCGATAGTATATTGCTTAGAAGTGTCATTTCTTAATCCTTGAATATAGGCTATAGAAGCTAGTTTTTGGGTATAAATATGAGGCATTCTCACCTCATTTGCACACACTTCTTCTTTGCACCTCTACATTGCTCCATTCTGTTGTATTTTCCATTGAGAGAATTCTTATTTTGCTGAGAGTTATTGTGAGGAATTTAGTGAGATAAATTGAGAGAGTTTGTTGCTAAGTTGGTTCTAAGAGAAGGCTAAGCTTGAGATCCATTGGGTCAATTGGAATAAGCATTTATCAGGCATTAGATTATATTCTCTTCATGTTTTATCTTTTATTTGAATGATTGATTTCCTTGTGTTTTTTATTTGGAAACATATTTGATTGCTTGAAATCGACTAAAGATCTACTTGCTTATAGAAAGGGAAATAATTGTGAATGTTATGCTTTCCTTGTGGGTGTTTTTACATACTCCATATTAAGGAGTGGATGTCGTCAATGGTATTATATACTAGGTTTGATGAAAGCATGAATAGCTTAAGGGAGTGATTTAATACTCTTACATACCCTATATGGGAATTCAAATAGTGTCTCTATGCATAGATAGTCTACACTACATGTATATGATGAAATGTATCAATGTCATCAAGTGACTTGACACTGATAGTTTATAATGCTAGGAAACCTTAGGAATAATAAGGTTTAGAAATAGATCAACAGTGATAAGATATGATAGGATGAAACATCATATTTATAATCTATACTTGAATGATCACTTGATCATTACTTTACTATTGAATGAAACCCTAGGTTGAGAGTAACCTATTTGGGTCGAGAAGTATATCTGATTAATGATTGAAATCCTAGGTTAAGAATTACCTACTAGGTTGGAATATATACTTGATTACCCATTGGAACCAATAGGTTGAGAATAACCTACTTGGATGGGTTATATAGTTGAGCTTTGCTCGAAGTGCATAGGTTGAGATTAACCTACACAATCAAACTGATTGTTGATTAATGATTTTATCCTAATATTGGGATTTACCAAGGTTGCGACTCACAAATGTGATTAGGTTGATCACTTGATTTTATGAATTACTACTTGATTGGAGCCATAGGTGGAAATACCTACTAATATAGAGTTATTACCCATTTGGTTGCTTTATACTCTTGATGTGGAGTCATATTGCTAACAAGATTCTACTCATTAAATATCCCTTTTCACTAAGAAGATTACACTCTCAAATAGAATCATTTATTGATATGATTTCTCTTTGATTGAGGTCATTTATTAATGAGATTATAACCTTGATGAGAATACCTTATTGTTGTGATATATTACTAAATGGAGTCAGTTATTTATGTATATTCATTCTATGATAAGATGAAGCTTATGTAGCTATACTTTAGATTATAAAGTTATTCCTAGGGCTAGGTTGTCCATTGAATGGAATAGCTTGTTAAGTTGTTCATGCAAAGTTAATTGGTAGAGTAGGAAAGCTCATATATTATATATGGAATTAGAGTATCCATTGAAGGGGCTAACTTATGCTTATGCTTTATTGGTAGAGATTCCATTATGTTTTTTGAAAAGGGGAATAGGTTATTTCTAAGGTTAATGATTACCTATGGAAGGAAATTACCTATGCATAGTATATGAATGGTCCTAATCCAAACTGATTTATGGTAGTGTATGTGAATAGGATGACTGTCACTCAAAGTACTGGGTGAGAATACTTTGGCCAAAGTAGTGTACTTTCCACTAGTTACATTAGCAGTTCATTGTGTTCCTTTTATGCATGCTAGTTCAGGATTGTAGTGTCTACAAGTTCTAATTATGTAAGACACAACACTAAGCTCAGATAAGCTATTGTTATGGGGTTTTACCAACCAATCTCTTTGTTGAAGGGTGGGGCCATCTTGTCATATGTGGTAGATGTGTGGGGAACGGAATTTAAGTCTGTGGTTGGAAAAAAAGTGCTTGAGTGATGCTTCTCCTCATCAATTGGTGGTCGAGGTTTGTGGATGTTTACACCAGTATTGGGGACAACTAGAGTGTGTGCACCAGGGAACAGGGACATCTAGAATATATGCACCAATGCAGTGACATCAAGATTAGTTTGTATATCTATTGCGAAATGAAGCTCAGAGTAGCTATGTATGTATCATGTACCTATTTATATGGAAGGTTATAATCATGAATGATAAACATGAGTTTATTCATTATGAGATCTATGTTATGGAAAGATTTGTGAAATTGCAACAAAATTCAATAGAAGTTTGGAATAGTTTTTATTTCAAATGTGCATGTACTTTACATTATGGAAAAGAAAAAATTTAATTGCTATGTTATGGCTTTATGGTTCATTCACTTGAGGTGAAAACTTTGAAATTTTACTAAGCAGAACACCGAGGTTATTATAAAGGATTTCAATATCCTTGTATTTACATAGAGTGACTATTAAGATATTCTAGGGGAGAATATCCCTCGAATTCACTTTTTGATATAGCTAAGTGGGACATATTCCTCAGAGTTTTGTTCAAATACATTGTCGAATGGTGCATACCCTTCAAACTCGCTCTTAGATACATAATTTTGGGGGACTTATCCCTCTATTTCACCTCTAGAGGCTATTACAATTACTTTCAACATTGGAAGAACACAAGGGTCCCTAAAGATCATGGCAGGACCAACACTCCATTCTGAGGGCATATCCCTCGAAAGTGGTATAGAATCTTATTTTGCAAGAGAGATAGGAGGTACAAAGTTAACAGCCTTATGCATCCTCTTTCTTTCTTTAGTGATGTGGGATAGGTCATGACTAAAGGTCTCGGTGTCGCTCAACCATATTGCGTTGTAGAAATTTTTCCCCTGTATGGTTCTGACAATGGCTTCCCTTTCCTTCTTGGCCTTAAGGTAGCACTCATTCCTGATTACTAACTTTCTTTCAGTCATTTTGAGGCACACCATCTTGGCATAAGAAGTCCAAACATTAGACTCATATAATGTTTGATGAAAGCATAGAGAGCTCATAGGTTCCAACGCTGAACCTGGTAGCTCTAATACCACATGTAACATGCCCCAATGTTTAACCCAATAAATTTACCTATGTTTTAACCCACATGTGAATAGTATATGCTTACAATTCATAGTGATATTTTTTTTCTTTTCAATTTCAATATCAAGATGCACATTTGAAATAAACCCATTTCAAACTTCCATTGCATTTACAAAAGAAACATTACAAACTCCCAAGTAATGATTTCATTTTTCCCATTTATATTTTCTTAATAAAGATAGAGATACATGAATACATACATAACTTCCATGAGCTTTAATGAAATAGAGAAACAAATGGTCCATATGTCCTTGCTAACATACATCCTCAAATTTTGACCACCAACTGTATGAGGGAGAGCATCACTATAGCACTTTTATGCCAACCATAAACTTATTGTAGTCCCTTGCACATCTACCTAATTGGTAAGATGGCCCTACCCTTCGACGAAGAGATTGACTTGGTAACCTCGTAAGACTAGACTTCCTAAGCATGGTGTTGTGTCCTACATAACTATATCTACCATACACTAGCTACAACCTACATGTATAACATTCCCAACCTAGTATACAAACCTAGCTCACAATGAACCGACAGTGTAAATAGTGGCTACTTACACTACTTTGGCCAAAGGATTCAACACTCAGTACTTTGAGTGCAAGTCGTATGTTCACCCACCCCTTAGCTCAATTTGGTATTTTACCATTCATACCCTTTCCAATCATAACATTCATTCAACCGAAAAGGTAATGACATAACAACATGACTATGTTACTCCCATTCATGGATTATCCTAACCCCAAGAACAACCAAGTTAACCATCTGTGTTCAATACTGACATCCACAATCAAGTATTTTAAGATATTAACATTTTCCATATTTCACAATCTAGGAAGCATCTATATAGTTTATGAAAATCAAGGTATACACTTAAGATTATCTTGTTTAGCTAACACAACCCCATAATTCCATCATAGAAAATTTATATATGTGTGTGGTATAGGAAAATGTACTCCTTTACATTTTCACACTTTTTTTGGGTCCCCCCAATTAAAATGGACTTAATTATGCCTTAATAAGCCCTATTTTACATCTACAAGCCTAATAAATTACATTTTTCGAGGGGGAAACCTAACAAGAATTAATGCCAACACATAATACTTTGCCTTGAGCAATGTGTGTTCCAAGAATAGGGACATGGGACCCATTCACCTATGGGTGAATGAGTCCTCCCTAGGCCTTTGAACCTAAATTTAAAATATTTTTTTGGCATTATTTTAATTTCCTTGGATTCAAGTTTTAATGTTGGCTTGTGATGTTTAATTTTTGGGAAATTAAGGATACATACCTATAAATACAAGGTTATTTCAACAATTCAAATCCTAAGAAATCTAGAAGCAACTTTCACAAGAGAAAAGATTACGATCAAGGGAATTCAAGACAAGATTTATTAATGATTTATTGCAGCAATCAAGATCTCAAACATCATGTCAAAGTCTCTTAAAATCATGCATGTTTTTGGCGCTAACATTGTGATGTAGATTTCAAAGATCAAGTCAAGCATTCAAGTCATACTTCAAGCATCAAGATCCACATCCATTGAATCCATTTCATGCAAGATCAAGATCAAAATTTCAGCCCTCCAAAATTTTATTCAAGGGTTCGGTGAGTTACAAGATAGCATTGTTCATTCATCATTCCTTTCATGTTTCATTATTTCAATTCAAGGTTTAATTACTCAAACGGGGTTTGACCAAGGAAAAACCCCATCCACCAAAAACAAAAAACAAAAAACCCTCTTGTGTTTGTGTTGTAAATCTTAGGTTGAAGAAGGATTGAAGATCTCTTGAAGAGAAAAATTGGAAAAGTTGTCACATTTGTTGTCAATTCACAGAATCTCACCTACAAATCTCATTTCTGACTTTTCAACACTGAAACCCAGATCAAACATAAGTTATAGACTGACATCAAAGGCTCTCAAAAGCTAGTTGAAACCTCTGCACAAAGACCCATTTGTCTATAGGCAAATGAGTTCCAGTTAGCCTCTAAAATCTACATTTTGGTGACAGGTACACATCACTCTACCATTTCCAGATTTGTCAAAACTTTATTGTTTCTATCTATATTATGCTTTAAATTGATGTTTAAATTTTGAATGGGCATGATTGAGTTGATTTACTACTTTTTTCTCCTAAAAGTGTTATTTAGGTTGATACCCCTATCCTCAATCATAAGGAAATTAGTAGATTCCCTCATTAAGTTGACTCACCTAAGGGTTGTAACTCAATTGTTTATGTGGATCTCATTTCCTAATGAAATAAAGGAAAATAGGTACATCCACATTTACATTTTAAAATTGGTGAAGCCCCCCTAAAACACCTATTTTTCACCATTTCAATATATACCAATCAATAGGGTTTCATTCAACAAGACTTCTCCAAATTTCAAGCAAGATCATTCAAAATAAGAAGTAACCTAAGTTCATTCAAGAAAACTCAATATGCATATAAATCATCTTTTCCAAACACTTGCATTCATAAACAATAACGATTTCAGCATAAAAGAATAGAGTAATAAAATCAGCATGCCTAGAATTATAGCTCCAACAGAATATGTTGCTTCCCAAGCTCAATTCCTACAGTCACACTTGCTTCTCCTTCTAAGCTCAACCTATCTCCAATTCTAGCTTCTCAAAAAAACTCTCAACCAATGCAAATTCCTATAGAAATCTCTCTTTTCAAACTAAAGCACTCAACAACTTACCTGCATAGAAAACTACAACAAAGAACTTTAGAATTACGAATGATCAAGAATGAATAAGTAAACAAAAGGTAGAGAAGCTGCCTCTATTTATACTAAAAATTGATCAAATCAATGCTACAAACAAGCTCATAAATCTACCACCTTTTCTCTTCTTACTGCCACCACACAATAACAAACAAACTTCCCTTCTAAATGCATCAACTAAGCTCAATGAAATGATATGTGGCTGCTCAAACATCTGGTATGCAAACACATAAATAGTCCCAACATTTCTAGCCTTTCTACTATGAATGAATCACCCTTTTGTAACTGCTAGCAACTACCATTTTACTAAATCAAACAAAGAAATGTTCATCTACATGTTTCCAATTTTCAAAGCAAGTTGACTACCTTCTTAAGCTTCAGCTAGCTCTAGCTTGAAAATTTCTTTATGCTCATATTTAGCTATGCATGGTTTTCACACGCTTCTATTTTGCTTTATTCCACCTTTTATGGTGTTTCACTTTACACATCAGCATGTTGTGCATAGATTTCAATATCAACAGTGACTTAAATAAAATGCATCATTGCATTTTAGTGCAGCATTAAGTGCTTTATATGTTTCCTTTAAATGTTATTCACTTTGCATACAAACCATTCATTATACACTATGCGTATTGTATTAAACTTCATATTATATGCACTTTATATGCATTGCATATTGTTATTACTTTTCTAGTTTTTATTCGAGCCATTCACCATTATATGCTCTGTGCTATATATGCACCCAAGTTTATTTCATAACACTTTTTTTTATTCATAAGAGAAGGATTATATTAGATATCAAAAAGGAGTACAATTCGTATGCACAGTAGGGAAAATGTTCAAAATGCATCCCAAACCCTTAATTAACCCTCAAAATTGTAAAGCCGAGTTGCCATGACTACCTACCAAGTCCAACCATATCAATCGTAGCCAACAGAGGGAACCAAACATAAACTAGAAACTACTAAACTATTTACAAACATGAACTTTTAAACCCAACCAAACATACCACCACACATACCGCCACACCCGACCCACAGAACCTAGCTAAAATCCATTCAATTTGGAAAATTGATCAAATTCCATCATCCAGTCCAGACCTTCCACCGTCTCCAACTTGAGCATCTTCTTCAAGAAGCAAACACCATATGCCACAATCTAGCGATGGTGAACCAAAGCTATTCCCTTGAGCTCCAACTATAAATGGTACACATGGATGACCTCTCCCACCACCTTAACCAAAGGAAAATCACGAGCCTGCAGCGCGCCCCACCTTAGCAATGCAAATTTTAGCACCTCGTCCAAACCACCCAGAATCTCGCTCGTGAATAGCTTGCAGATGATTGACTTTGCTTCACCCTTTGGATTTCTTATGTTCAGAAGTGACACAAGAAAACGAGAAGCAATGTGGGTGTTCACCCTGAAGCACTCACAATTCTACAGAAATTCTTTACCCAATATCATTTTAATCGCCACCACCACATGAGGGTTGATCCTCAGAAGAATTCGCTTCAACTGTTAGTCGATAATGTGTTTGAAATTAGTTTGCCACACCTTATAGTTGAGCTAAATTGGAGTGTTGTGCCCAATGCTAACCATAGCCTCAGCTGAAACATCCACAACAAATTTGGAGCATTTCGCCATATCTGTATATAAAGAAAACTGATAGCAAATAGAGGAGACGATGAGTAAAATGAAAGCTCGGGTAGCTGGTTTAAAGAAGAAAGTTCCCCTCTAGTTTATTACTTTTTACATCAACCAACGTGCTCAACTAGGTAGCCTGCCTACCAGATCCATCTGTCCCATGACCGACTGCCTAACCACCATCCAATTCCAACTAAGGTTACGTCCATGATAAGCGCAGATCCCTGGGCGATATATCATGATGACTAGGGCTGCCAACCCAAGGCTCGCCAAACAATGAAATCTTGCAATAAACTTCCTTCATGTGGCCACGAGGATATTGGCCCACCATGGGTTCCCCAAGAATGAATTTTCCACATATGCTACAGGAATGCTGACTCAGCCAAACAAAATCCAAGTTGGGTTTTATCTGTAGGTACACATGGTGATAGTCGCAGTCTCTCCACACCTTGTTGTGGAGAGACGCCCACCCTACCACCCACTATTTCATAACACTTTTAAATATATAACAATATATATATATATGTTATAACTTCCATTGTTATAATATATATATATACAAGTTCATTAAATCATTATTTTCCAATCACATATATATATATGTCCAATCGATATTCTCATGTATATGGTATATTCATACATGATTATGTGTAAGTATGTCTACCTACCTATATGCATGCATGCATATACTCACATGTATGAGTTATCATAACACACATATATACATATATACATTCTATGTATATACTCATCAATTAATATATGAATATAATTTCATGAAGAAGAACTTACACTTAACACAAAGATTTAGTCACATAATGCAAATCAAGAAATCAAAGACTTAAAACCAAAATCATTGCAAATCATTCCCAATCTACGATCGGAGGTTTACTTACCAATTATTGACTAAATTGACCCAACTTGACCAAACTAGGATGTGAGTGTGTGATAGCTCAATTAGGCACATTAAGGGTTACCAAACCAAGTCTTTATCCTAAGTGATACTCCCCCTCTCTTCTGAAGGCTTGATTCTTTTCCTACATCCAACTTAGTGCATCACAACAATAGTTAGCCGATAATATTACATTCACATGCATCATATATAATTTCATTATCAAAGCATTGAAAACATTCACATTGAATTACACATTCATTCATTATTTTCCATCAAAATATACAAAACCAATCATGTATTAAAGCATTTTAACTCATCAAGGTACAGTAATTAAGTAATAACACAATGGGGTGTAACATTACTAATGTTTAACATCCTGATTACTAAAATTTGGCATGCTAATTATTGAAATTTGACTAAGTCTAAAAAATCGCAAGATCTTCTAAAAATTAGAATTTTCATTATAATTCCTATACATCTAAAACCACTCTCAAACATCCTAAAACTATATATATGAAATATAAGTTAAAGGATAAGAAATTAAATTTCCATATATACATGTTTATTTCATGTATATAGTTTCACTGAAAGAGAAGGAGAAGAAAGAGAAAAAGTTTCAATGTAGAACAAGTGCAAGTGCATTATAATGCGCTTGCATTTTGTGAAAGCATTCACATAACACAAGCATGTTATAACAAGAGGGAGAAAGGAGGGAGGGAGAGAGTAAATTTCCATATGTAAATGTCAACTTGTACTTAAATATTTGCCATGTGTATAGTTTTGTTGAACAACAAGGTGAAAGAGAAAGATAAACAAAAAAAAAAAGAGAAAATTTTCAATGCAACACAAAACATGAGCACATTATAACGTGCTCATGTTTTGTGAAATACAAACCATAATGCAAGTGTGTTTCATTATAATACACTCATGTTTTCTCTATTTCAGGACCAAAAAGTGGAGTGGCCAATTTTTGGTCCCTCATCTTGGTGTGTGCATGCCCTTTTGATAAATATTATAATAAAATGATTAAATTTGATGACGTTGAAGTTAAAAAATTTCATAAAAAATAATTAAAAAATATGTCAAATGGGGAGAAATTAGAATCCCAGCCCTTTGGGCTCATTATATAAACCTATTCCAAAGTAAAAATGGCAGGATTTGTTTTAAGTAAAAAATACAAGCACATTGCATCAAGCGCTCATGTTTTCAAAACATGGTCACATTTTTATACAAGTTAAGGCATAAAAAATATGATCACGCTTTGAGAAACATCAAAAATTGTTACATTTTGTGGAACATGAAACACAATTATGTTTCATGGCCTAAAAAATGCAAACATGTTTTAGGGAACATAAAGTGCAAGCGCATTTCATGTTCGACAAAATGTGATTGTGTTTTGGAGAACATAAAATGTTATCACATTTCATGCTCCACAAAACATGATGAATTTTTTAGGCCATAGAACATGATCATGTTATGGCTTGGTAATCTATAACATAATCACATTATTTTAAATTTTTAATAACGTGAGCACATTCTAGCCAAAATCACTCATTTGGCCACTTTTTGTCCCCCATTTTGGTGTGTATACCCAAATTTGGTATGGTTGCACATGAGGAGTAGCATCAATAAAACCACCTCACAGTGTCTCCTCATATCTTTCCATAATGATGCAAGTACTAAAGCCACAATCGAAGGACATTCAAACTTCAGTTCACATCTATAGCCACCTATCTTGTCATCATTTTGAAGGGCTTGTTCACCTAAGTGAACAATGGTATTATTAAAATAAAATAGATATAGCTCCTTCCACTTTTCAACCAACCACCCTATCTTATATCAATAGAAAAATCTTCCAACTATCAACAAGATTACATCATTCTCTCTATACATAAGGTTTATTTTATAATCTTCCAAATGATCAAGGAGAGGAAAATTTTGACTGAAACTTATATTTATTTTTTAATTCAGAGACCTCTTATTTCTTATGGAATTAAAAAAAATCATAGAATCACCCTCCACCTACACCTTCTTTATGTCCGAACTCTTTCACATTTGAAGTCCTATGCACAACACTTGGGCCTTTGTTTCATTATTTGTTTTAGAAACTTGACTTGACGATGCAACTCCAACTATCGATCCATCATGACTTCTCAATACACATCCTACCATGGAAGCACCAAGATTTCTCCTAGAGGATCCATCAAAATTGGGCTTACTCCAACCATCAAGTAGCACAATCCAACCTCCTTGAGACCTTAAGGAAGAAGTTGGATTATCTTGATTATCCCCATGAATGGAGGTGTAAGAGGTGAATCAAACACACAAAAATAAGAATAAAGCAATAAGAATCAAACTCTTAATGAAATCAAATCTCTCACATTCCAATTGAGCATCAATAATAATTTGTATTAAAATAAAATTAAAAATTCCAAACTAATGTAAATTGCCAATGTCAATGGAGTGGATGTGCTTAAATTTTTGTTGTTTGTTGCTCAATGCTACATTATCTACTTGCTCAATTCAAGATGACGAAAATAGAGGATTAAGCTCCAATTTATAAAATTTCAAGATGAAATTGAATGGTGGAGATTGAATCATGGATCATGAGTTGGATCAATGAATAGTGGGTGTGATGGGGAAAGATGGCAATCGAATTGATAATTAGTTGGAGATTATTAGGTAGTCAACTAATTTGATTTATGAGTTGATAATTGTTTATTTTTTAATTAATTTATGATCTTTAGTTAGCCAAATTGATTAGCTTGTCAATAGATTTTATCAGTGAGTTAACTAAATTAATCATTTAGCTTTAACTATTTTGATTGGTTAGTTAACCTATGAGGTGTAATTTAAAATCTAAGTTAATTTAATTGTGAATAATTTAGATTTAAATTTAAATTGAATTAATTAAACAATAAATATTATTTAATACATTTAATTGTGATAAAATAATGGAATTAGGATAGTATTAATTATTTTAATGGATTGAGAGATGGTAAGTGCATTAAATGTTAACATGAGATTGTATTATGGAAATTAGTGTATACTTGATTGTAGTGTTTATATTTTAACTCTATTTGAAATAGTGTTGTGACTAGAAGAAACAATATTGTTTAAAAAAAAATAGATATGAACAAAGGGTGTATCAATGTTGATAAGAGACAATGCCCAAGAATCAAGGTTAAGGGTCAATTGGTGAGATTGATCAAATTGTTCAAATGGGTTGATTGACCAGATCATTGGATTCAAAGGATTCTTTAGATTTTGAATAGATTTTGGATTTAAAATGTTAATTTTATTTTTGGGATTGAATCATATGGTGAGATAATGATGCCCCCTCAAGAGTTTGGTCAAGTTGGAAGAATATGGATATAATTTTAAAATAGATAAAACCATATTATCAATAATGGGAGGGATGAATGGAGGTTAATATATGTGATGGGAATGATGAAATAAATAATTGATTAGGATACAAAAAAATGGTAAGAAGTTTCGAAGAAGATTAAGAGAAGTAGGATGTTGTATAGATAGAGTCTAGGGGGAATAGTAAGGATAATGAAAAGAAATTTGAATGGTAGATATAAGGGATATGATAAGATTAGTATTGGATTGACTATGAGGATAGGATAATGAGTGGTGTATGATGGTTGGATCGGAGCTTAGTGTGATGGATATGGGTATAGATGATTATGATATCTTCTTGAAGTATTTGACCTTAGGTGTATGATGAGAATCTATGAGGATATTTTTATGTGTTTGAGCACTAAATTTTATTTTATTTAGGTATTATGCACCATGATGTTAGGGATCATGATGAAGATGTGTCATATGCATATAGGATTTAATTAAAACAATAAATCAAAGATAAACCTAAAAGATCCAAATACCCCAACAAGCATAACCTCAAGAGATAGTCATAGTATAAGGAACTATGATATCCTTATGGAAGTATGCCATGGGTGTTAGAGTTATCATGCATTAGCTAATAATTAATTAATCTTTAATTGATTATTAGTCTAATTTATTCTCATGCACTTAAGCTAAACTTAGGAGTGTTTTATGATTTTATTAGTTGAGCTAATATTAGATCATTATGTCTCATCCCATGTGGTGTTGACACTTGTCATAATCTGATCCCTTTCTCATTTAGGGTTTTTCTCTTATAAGCACTCAACCCTCATTGTAAATGTCTTGAGCTTTGATATCTTCTTGAGAGTCTCTTGCTTCTATAGCTTTTTCTTGTTGAGGAATATTGCATCTATTGTTTGCAGATCTCTTGCGTGGAAGGTGTATTTGTTTGTTGTTTGATCTTGTGGCTTGTGGTTTTGTGCTTGTTTCACAATTCTATTATGGTATCAAATTATGGATTTAGCGAACCCCTTCTCATTTTATGAGATTTTTCTTCTTCAACACGGGTTACAAGCTTCAAATTTGAATCCCCTTTGCTTTTTTTGAAAATTTTGGAGGTGGGAAAATTTTTGATGCATTTTGGCATGAAAAGAACCTCACCATGGATTCAGAGTTATCGAGAAAGTCATAATTGACTTTTATTTTTCCTAATTTGGATTTTTGATGCTAGATCTGCAAGGGTTTGAAGTGGTTGCTTTGTTTCTGAAACCAAAGGGTAGCTGCAATTTTGGTTTGTTTTGAGCCAAAACGGAGGTTTTCATTGTGCTTAGAAGGCCCAAAAACCTTAAGATTGCCTGTCCAATCACCAAAATCTATGTTAGAAATTTCTGAGGCAAAAAAAAATTGCCAAGAAGGTCGTACGGGCAAACGAATAAAAGGCCAAGAAGGTCATATGGCCTTCCCAGCATGCGAATCGAGGTAAATTTTTTCAAAAAAAAATTCCTACGAATAAAAAATTTATCAAAAAAAAATTAAATTAAAAGGTTTTTTTAAAAAACCTTCGCAAGTTTTTTTGTTTGCTAATTAAATTTTATTAAAAAAAAATTAGGACCCCACGTTGGGGGTGAGTTACCTAAAGGGGTACCACCGCCTGCCATAATGGCAGGTCAGCGGCCCCTCGAGCCCTGCCACCACTGTCAAGGGTATAGGGTGGTACTGCCCTTGCCACTATGTGGCAAGCGCGACCCCACCTCGAGCCCTCCAAAATTTTATTTAATTTTTTCAAAAAAAAACAAATTGTTTTATTTTATTTTTTTCAAAAATAATAATGAGTTTTTAATTTTGTTTTAAAAAATATATGTTTTTTTTATTTTTTAAAAAATATAATAGTTTTTTAACTTTTTAACTAAAAAAAGTCAAATTTTGCATTTTGCAAAATAAATGCACTGTACCTAAATAATTTTTTTCCAACACCCCTAAATTTTACAGTCCTCCACATTTGGAGGTGTTTTTGACAACTTTGGAAAAGATCTTCTTTTTCCCCACTCAACCCCTTTCCATTTGGCTTTTCAGTTTTGCACCTCAACTTCCAGAGGCCATATCTCGGCCATACGATGGGATTTTTTAGTGCAATTTTTTTTTAAATGGGTAAAATTTCTAGCTCTTCACAATGGTGTAGGTATTTTCCAATTTTGACATCTGTTTTTTCCATAATTCAATTTTCTTAGTGCTATTGCTATTTAGTTCTCATTTTGGAGACTTTGACTACATCCGGGCACATTTTTGGGTGTCATTTTTTTTAAAGTGTATGTTTTTTTGTGTGCTTCATCATGGTGCTACTAGTTTCCTCTTTTTTTTCATAGAATTGTATTTTCAGCATGTAGTCCTTTTTTGGACATTATGGGCTCCCATTGTATGATTTTTTTATTATGTAAACACACTGAAATAAAGTGCCATAGCAAGTGTATCTTTTATGGGATCTTTCACATCACATTGTGCCTTATTATACTTTCACTATGCTATAAAGTGCCATGAGGGGGTTTGATGTTTTTTCTATGTTTGCCATCATACCTTTGTCAAGTGAGTGTCCCTTCCATGAAAATAGCCTCATGTGTGTGTGCCTTTTGTTTGCACATCCAAATGTTCCTGATTCTTCTTCATGCACATCTTTCAAGAATTTAGTTTCAATGTACCTATCATGCCTCTCCCTTTTTAGCATTATGAGGGGATTTCTACTATTGGCGCTACTGCTTCTTTGGTTTCACGTTGGAGTGAGCTATGTATACAGTATTTGTTCCTATATACTTTCAGATGCAACGTACATTAGTGGCTAGTTACTTGCATTTCGATGAGATGGATCACTTACCATATGGACACTCTTGCATTCCTATTTTTGACATTACAGCAGTCATTCTTTGACAATGTTTGCAGCTTCTTCATGCTTCAGTGGTGTTCTTTTTGTTCATCCTTTGTTCCTATCTTTTGGGACAACATTGTATTGTTTGGATGCTTCTTCAATCCTTCACTTAGTTGTCATCTCTTTTTGGAGTGGAATTTTTCCCATGAGGTTTTCTCTATTTCTCTACATTATAGAGATCTTTTGTTTGTACACGGGTACCTTACATAGCCTTGTTTTCCAGGACCCATCATGCATTCTATTTTTAGGGTTTTTAGCTACTCCCTAAGTTTATCTTAAGGGGGGGTGTTAGAGCTATCATGCATTAGCTAATAATTAATTAATCTTAATTGATTATTAGTCTAATTTATTCTTGTGCACTTAAGCTAAACTTAGGAGTGTTTTATGCTTTTATTAGTTGAGCTAATATTAGATCAATTTGACTCATCTCATGTGCTATTAAAACTTGTCATGATCTGATCCCTTTCTCATTTAGGGTTTTTCTCTTAAAAGCACTCAACCCTCATTGTAAATATCTTGAGCTTTCATATCTTCTTGAGATTCTCTTGCTTCTATAGCTTTTTCTTGTTGAGGAATATTGCATATATTGTTTACAGATCTCTTGCATGGAAGGTGTATTTGTTTGTTGTTTGATCCTATGGCTCGTGGTTTTGTGCTTGTTTCACAATTCTATCAATGGGAACCAAACCAAGCATGAGAAAACAAAAATAACCAAGGTGTCTCTCATCCTCAAGTTTTCATGATACTAATAGCAATTGTTGGGTCATCCAAACTAATAGTAATAGAGTGGGACCAATGTGGAATTGTTATTCTTCAATTTGATACTAGTAATATAACATGTTAAGGATCATTATCAAAAAAGAGGTGACAACAAATTCATATTTGAAGGAACAAAGGAAATTGGTATCAAAATGTATAGATCATAACACCATAGTAGAGATAAGTGTTATTGTAGAGAGATTTTTGAAGCATTAATCAAGGTATGGTCATGTATGCTACATAAGGATCCATGGGTAAGGATGTGGTAAGTGGATGAATGGCTAAAATTGATGCCCCTGGGTTTGAAAATTAATATATATAAGATGAGTATATTATTATCATACATGATGTTTGTGAACATGTTTTCAACACAATGCTTTCCCAAGGCATCATAAAAATAGTTTTTGCCAAAGGACTATTTTTTTGTTATTATTTTTTTAACATTTTATTAGACATGACACCTGTCAATAGGTTGTCATCATGATGAATACCCAGGGTGCCAAAGAAATAGTTTTCACAAGAGAGCAATATTTTATCTTTACTATTTTTAAGAATTTTTGTTATTTGAAATTTTTTTCTATTCCAATTTTTTTGTATTTTTTTGCTACTTGACTTTTTGTATTTTTGATAGAAAAATATGATAGCTCATGGGTTCATTCAATTCTTAGCCATGTGATGTAGAGAAATTTTAAATTCCTAAGTAGTTTTTCTAAAAGGGTGATATTAATATTATGAGCTTACAAGTGTTCAATTAGTTTCATATAAGTTAAGTAATTATAATAGTTCAATGTCATAACCCCTACAATAGAGGGTACCACTAAGAAAAATGAAGCAGGTAGCATGTTGGATAAATGTGTATTTTTGGTCATGGGAGAATTTGGGTAGTGAGGTAATTGTGGATACCATGATACCAAGGGGGAGTGGAACCAACCAGGTCACATACCATACATGTATCTTGATGAACTTGTTGTTCTTTTGAGTTCATGCTAGTAACAATTTGTGTTAACTTTTGATCCTAGTTATTTCCCACATTCATGCCAATGGAATCTTTTGTTAAGAGAGTCAATCCATCATGTGATCTATGTGGAGAAAAGGGGAGGTGGATTTCCTCATAAAATGATGCATCCTTTAAGTCTTGAAAGGGTACTTCAATTTTTTATTTATTGATTTCTTGGGTTTTTGTGTATTATATGGAGAAAATGACTCCATTTGTTCCCCAAAATATGATACATTGTGAACATCAACATCAAAACACTTTTTTTTTGTCTCCCAAAGGAAGATGATATCTAACACTGAGTAGTTCAAGAAGAGACTCATCATTTTAAACTTCATCTAATGGTATGTGGTTGTGTTGGTTTTAGTTAATGAGGTTTGGATTTTTTGAGGAACCTTGCATCTTGACACTTTATGCAAAGGTGTCAAGTGCATTTGAAAGTTTGCAACTTGCTAAGGAAGAAAATGGACTCCAAGGACACAAAGCATGCATGGAAATTTTGGGATTTTCTCAAATCACCAAATGAATTTTGACCATGAAGAATAACATGACCCCCAAGGACCAAAAACCCAAGACATTTTTTTTTACTTTTGCGGGGATTTGGGGAATTAGAGGATCTAGAGAACCAAGGACAATTTCTAGTTCCTAAAATTTTGAAACCTCAAAAGGCCTAATATCACCTATAAAAGGGCTATTTTGTAAGGCACTAATCATAGAAACACCCCTTAACCAACTTCACTAGGTATTTTAAATAAAAAACATTGATTGGGCATCCTTTGACAACATATAATACAAGGGACTCAACTTGAGATTTATTGATTATCAATTGTGGCTAAATGAGGTCAAATGCACAAAATGGAAGTAGAGAATGGAGAAAAGAGACACATTAAAATGAAGTTCCAACACAAATAATGTTGTTAAAATACTATTTATTTTTTATCTCACAACAATGATATACATAAACATCAATGCAAATCATCTCATAAATTATTCTTTATATTAAATCATTATGACTTGGGATCTCACTATCTATCATATACACTATCCCTCCTCCCAATAGTCAAAATGAATAAATCATAACAAATCTATTCTAAATCCAAACATCACATTAATTATACTTTAATATATTTCTTATTAAATTAGAGAGCGTGAGCACATGGACTAAAGGATAAGTGAAGAAAATGAATAATGATGTTGGCATAGTAATTATCAAGTGCCATTAAATCTCAATAAACTTGATGTATCTAAGGTTTCCATACAACTCAATGGATATTCTAAGCCAATATCAAGTGGTCTAGTGATTTATAATGTACTAAATTTATCTTATCAACCTATGAACATATTCACTTGGTATGGTGATGGTACTATATGTACATCAAAAGATCAATGATACTTGAAATTCTAAAGTTACATATAGCAAGAAAAAACAAGGAAATAAATGTTGTAATTAAATAAAAAAATATCCTACAAACTATTTGATTAACCAAAATTTGAACATAAATTTTTATAGGTTCCCTATATATGTCAAGAAGTCTACTATATTGGTCTATTGACTAATACAAGTTAATTATGACAAATAAATCTAGCTAAGATTACAAGAATCTAAACTACCAAGATAAAATCTCAGTTATAGCTCACCTCAAGTGGGCCCTTTATTGGGGTAGTTACACCTTCTCTCCTTTAGTGAGATATTAATTGACTTAGTGCCTAATATAACTTATAACATTAAAATTATAAAAAATAATTCATGTAGTAGAAAGAGTTTTTAAATTATCTATTTAAAAATATTACATGCATGTAGAAAAATCTATATCCTAGATATGTTGGATTACATATTATATACTTGTGTTGGAGTATGAAGTCAATTGCATTGTTATTCTAGCAAGCACAAATAGTCAATATTGATATCTAGCTAGTGCTTCAAGTTTGCGCCCAATGCGGCTGAAGGCCTACTATTCAATCAATGGTTGAAATGATGGGGGATCCTAGGGGGCTGTTGTAGGCCCCCTAGATGTTGAAGGTGTTTCTGGCAAAGCCAAAAAAAATCAATATGAGAGTCCCTATTTTTGGTAATTTTGACAAATGTTTGACATGTAGTTGCATGAGTCACACTTTCTATTTTTGGAAAGTTTCGTTCGACAAGGACTCTACAACTCAAATTTCTTATACTCTTTTGAAGTCATATTTTCTATAACTTTTAAAAGGTTGTTTAATTGTAAATTTCCTGAGAAATAAAATATGAAAGATCTTTGCTTGTGGTTTTTTATTGGTATAATTTTACCAAGTTTTCCACGTAAATACTATGTTAAATTTGTGCTTATTATTTTTTTCTCTGTTTATTTTGCACTGTAAATTTTCTTACAACTTCTACTTCTACTCTACATTTATTAATCCAAAATAATTAATGCTACACTTATCTAGTCACTCCCTATTACATGGGAGGAGGACATATTATTTTAGAAATAGGAATAAATTTAAGAAACAAACTTTGAAGTAATTAAAGAAGAATATTCCTTTCATGACACTCCAATCTATGCTTGAAAGAAGCAAGTCATTGAGAAACATAGAGATGGGTGGATGTATTATTCACTTTACAATATGTCATATTGTTGAAGAATATATATTATTCCATATGTTTGATCATCCTCCCTTTTTTGATGAGGTCCACCTTTGACTATAGAGAAGTGATCATTATCGTTATATAGCTACATGCAACTATGACCTTGGTAGTTTGGTTGCAGGTTGTCATCCTTAATTGTTGTAGAAAAAAGTTAGTTCATAGAAAACCCTACTCTAATATCATCATACATAGAATAACATGTCATATTATTTTTTAAAAAATTAACACAACTATTTATTAAAACATCTCACAACTAATCATAGTGTTTTGTATCCAAATATTAATTAAATTATTTAATTATGGGCATAAATGTTTATGAAAATATTCTCTTAAAGTTGAAACATGAATAATAAATAGAAACAATTGTGAGTTTCATCAACACCCCCTAGATGAGCATGTTGTGTGTCCTCGAGCAACTAAGGTATCTCATTTTTACACGAGATCAACTAGCTTAAAGTCAAAAGACTAGGTTAAACACTCACTCTACTTCAAGTAGAATTCCTTCTAACTTTTTTTTTGTTCCCATTAGGCATCCTCATCCTATGCAACAAATATTTGATTATCATGCCAACATAAATGGGAAACCACAAGAGAGGTGGTTGAAATGTGAGGGGGAGCTAGGCAAGACCATTTGCTTGAGCTAGCTTAATATATCAATTTTCCTTATTGATTGTTGCATAATAGTTGTAGATTGAATAGGGATCCTTCCTATGTAACCCCATAGTTCATTCCACCTAGATTCATTAAAATCAATTCTCTTTCCCTTTTTTTATGACCAAGATTATAAACATAGAATGATTTTCCTATTGGTCATGTTGGTTTTTTTTGGCACTGAGGGTTCATTTACCAAGTGTATCTTGTCATCTGCCAATTTATAGAGATCACTAGTTTCTCCCCCAATCTGCAAAGGAATATATTTCTCTTGTTGCATGTATCTCTCCATCTAAATTTATTTGTTTCTTTCATTTCTTATAAATCGGATCAATGCCTTAACTTGAACATCACCTATTTATGGGACTAGGTTCCTTTTGAGGCATATTGAACAACCAAATCATGGAAATTAAATTCACATAATTGACTCTGAATTCAATAGCAGATGTTTGATAAATCTTGAAGAAATATTTAGGTGAATCTAATTTATAAGGAGATCGCAATAAATTTGCATAAACTAAAAGCTAAGAAATGTTTCCTTAAGGAACATGCCATGAACCCTAGCAGGGGATGACATTGTATTATTTGCGTTGTCAATCCTACCATTTTCTCACTTTTCTCTATTGATCCATTAATTTTAACATATTTCTTTTTTATTTCTTTAATAAATATTTGTTCTTCCACCTTCTTCTCCTCAGTCCAAGTTTTCTTAATAAACTAAATTTCTTTGTCCCTTTTCTATAACAATAGTTTAAGAGATGGCCCATCTGTTTAATTAATAATTGTCTTAAAATTCTTGGAGGAATTAAAATATGGAGGTGTCATAATTAGGGCACCCAAATAAAATCTCCATTTCCCTTAATTTTTTTCTTTATTTATTCTACACTATAAATTTTCTTACAACTTCTACTTCTACTCTACATTTATTAATCCAAAATAACTAATGCTACACTTGTCTAGTCACTCCCTATTACATAGGAGGAGGACTTATTATTTTAGAAATAGGAATAAAATTAAGAAACTGAATTTGAAGTAATTAAAGAAGAATATTCCTTCCATGACACTCCAATCTATGTTTGAAAGAAGCAAGTCATTGAGAAACATAGAGATGGGTGGATGTATTATTCACTTTACAATATGTCACATTGTTGAAGAATAGGTATTATTTCATATGTTTTATCATTCTCCCTTTGTTGATGAGGTCCATATTTGACTATAGAGAAGTGACCATTATCATTATATAGCTACATGCAACTATGACCTTGGTAGTTTGGTTGCAGACTGTCATCCTTAATTGTTGTAGAAAAAATTTAGTTCATAGAAAACCCTACTATAATATCATCATACATGGAATAACATGTCATATTATTTTAAAAATAATTGTTTTAACACAACTATTTATTAAAACATCTCACAACTAATCATTGTTATTTTTATCCAAATATTAATTAAAATTCTTTAGTTATGGGAATAAATGTTTATGAAAATGTTCGTTTAAAGCTAAAACATGAATAATAAATAGAAACAATTGTGAGTCTCATCAACACCCCCTATATGAGCATGTTTTGTATCCTTAAATAACTAAGGTATCTCATTTTACATGAGATAAACTAGCTTAAAGTCAAAAGACTAGGTTAAACCCTCACTCTACTTCAAGTAGAATACCTTCTAACTTGTTTTTTGTTCCCATTTAGCATCCTCATCCTATGTAACAAATATGTGATTATCATTCCAATGTGGAATGGGAAACCACAAGAGAGGTGGCTGAAATGTGAGGTGGAGCTAGGAAAGACCATTTGCTTGAGCTAGTTTGATATATCAATTTTCCTTATTGATTCTTGCATAATGGTTGTGGACTGAATAGGGCTCCTTCCTATGTAACCCCATAGTTCATTCCACCTGGATTTGTTAAAATCAATGCTCTTTCCCAATTTTTTGTGATCAAGCTTATAAACATATAATGGCTATCATGTTGGTCATATTGGTGTTTTTTTGGCACTAAGGGTTCATTTACCAAGTGTATCTTGTCATCTTCCAATTTATCAGGATCTCCAGCTTCTCCCCTAATCTGCAAAGGAATATATTTCTCTTGTTCCATGTATCTCTCCATCTAAAATTATGTGTTTCTTTCATTTCTTATAAAGGGGATCAATGCCTTAACTTGAACATCACCTATATATGGGTTTGGATTCCTTTCTAAGTCATATTGAACAACCAAATCATGGAAATAAAACTCAAACAATTGACTCTGAATTCAGTAGCATATGTTTGATAAACCTTGAAGAAATATTTAAGTGAATCTAATTTATAGGGGGATCATAATAAATTTGCATAAACTAAAAGCAAAGAATTTTTTCCTTAAGGAACATGCCATAAACCCTAGCAAGGGATGAAATTATATTATTTGTGTTGTCATCCTACAATTTGCTCAATTTTCTCTATCAATCCATCAATTTTAACATATTTCTTTTTTATTTCTTTAATAAATATTTTATCTTCCACCTTCTTCTCCTTAGCCCAAGTTTTCTTAATAAACTAAATTTATTTGCCCCTTTTCCATGACAATAGTTTAAGAGATGTCCCATCTGTTTAATTGAGAATTGTCTAAAAATTCTTGGAAGAATTAAAATGTGGAGGTGTCATATTTAGGGTACCTAAAGAAAATATCTCTTTCCCTTTCTTAATTTATTTTGAGGAAATTTAGGTCAATTTATCTAATCTACTACTTTGTTGTTCATAAGCCTGTAGCTGAAATTCCAATACATAATGATTTGTACATGGTAATCTAAAATTCATCAATTTATTTTATTTCTATATGGATTTATTCTTCTTCTTAATTCATTTCCTCTAACTCATAATATGGTTTGGATTCTTTGCTTAGGTGGAAGCATAAATTACTAGAGCTATCATAATGCTCACTTTCCCCCTAAGTAGAAATTTTTGAGCTTTTTCTATTCACAAATAACTCTTCATGCTCAAAATTTGTATCAGTTTCAAGAAAAACCATTTTAAGGGCTAATGAAGTAGTGCCTAGTGCTACCCCCTTTTCTTTGAAGATATATGAATACCTTGGTTGGGTCTCTGCTTGATTTAAGGGTCACTTTTTGTTTCTTTTTAGTGGGCATGGAGGAAGAAGGAGCTACTATGTGTGCCCTTTTAGGTCAAGATGAGAAAGACATAGTGGTGGCTATAGGTTAATTTTATGAGGTTTCATGTTCAATAGGAAGTGTTTCTTGCACAAGGGATGAAATTTCATGTGTAGGAGATGAGGTTGTAGGTTCATGAGAAGAGGTTGCATGTGTTACAGGTAAGATTCCAAACTCATGAAAATATGTTGTAGTTGTATGAGATAAGGCTATAGGTTCAAAACTTGTCAATACATGAGCATAAGAAGTTGACTCATACATGGGTTGTGTGGTAGTGAACATCTCCTACTCAAGTTGATCCTCCTCTACATAAAGGGTTTAAGGTTGTTTCCAATAATCCCAATCTCCTACCATGTGGACCAACATATGGTTAGTTTATACTATTATCCAATCCCAAAAACTCTTTCCAAGAGATGTTTATAAATTATTCATGTAGGCTCTTTGTAACAATTATTATACTATGTAGGCTCTTTGTTTATAAATTAGTCATGGTACTCAGACCAATCATTGCGCAGAGGCGGAGGCTGTGTTCATAAGTGTTAGATATGTTATCAGTAAAGGATACTCCAAATTATGGGTAGAAGGAAACTCCATGAACATTATAAATTGTCTACGTGGCACTCATCCTTTGAGTTGGAATGTCGACCAACTTATCAAGGATATGATAATTATGTTGCAATCTTGTGATGAGACCTGTGTCTCTCACGTTTACCAAGAAGGAAACTCGTTGGCAGATTTTTTTGCCAAGGAGGCTATCAGCTTAAATGAATTTTTTTCATGCGAGGAGGGATCGATCCTTCCCAAGAAAGATAGGAGTTTATTAAGAAATGATGGAATGGGGTGAGGTGATGCGGAATTTATTGTCTAGTAACTTCCTTCAATTTGCACACTTTGTGGGTGTTTTGTGGCTCTCTGGTCTCTAGTTGAGTTTTTTTCACAATGGTTATGTGAGTCTTTTGTCGTTTTCCATGGGTGGTGACAGGAGCTGAATCGAGCCACACTCTTGTGGTGACATTTGGAGAAAGAAGAAACTTTGGAATATTTTGAGCCATGGGAATTTCACTCCATTTTTTGAGAGATTGCATGGGCATGACCCTAATGCCTCAGTGTAATTTGTTTCTTTCTGGAATAATCGTAAGCTCAAGGTTAAAGTTTTGGAAGTGGAGGTTAATGAGGACTTAGTTGCCACTATCATGGGGATGTCGACTATGGGTTGGAAGTTTTTCAAGGATAAAAAAAGTAATGAGGAGGAGATGGTCTAGTTTTTTAAAGATGATGAATAGAAGAAATTAATCAAATTGGAGAGTTGGGGTTATGAGAGAACTTCCTCAAGAAAATTTGGGTGAGTGTTGTTGAGATCCTAATGCATTACGTGACTCTGGAAGGGAGGTTTGGGGCTATTCTTGGTCACCATTTTACTCTCAACCATTTCAAACATGGTTTTTTCATCTCATTCCCTTTCTTTCTGTTATCTTCTTTGGAGGTCTCAGTGTACACACATCTGAAGAATAGGAGGGCCATCATCCTCCATGAAGGGCTTATCTTATTAATCATGGAGCACGTCAAGGCTCTTATCCCTACTTTGGCAATCAAGGGCAAGGAAAAATTTGTAAGTGATTTTTTTGGGTCGTTAGGTTCGGAGTCCCCTTTGGAGGAGGAGGAGGAATGGATGAAGATGAGGAGGATGCTTCTCCCGTAACTGTGACTATGTCTTTGAAGAAGAGGAAGGTAGTTGGTGCAAAGTTTAATAGGACTATTAAGCGGTTGGCCCTTTCTAAGAGTGAGGACACAGAGGTGGGGTTGGGTGATTCTTCTCCCAAATCTGTGGAGGTGTATGTTGGTAAAGTTGTTGCTGGTGGTGGCTCAGAGGTGGGGACATAGGGTAATGCTGAGGGTTTGGTTGATAAATCGAGCAGGATTTCAAAATGTATTGCTAACTTGAAGAACAAGGCCTCTAAGGTTCCAACCAAGGACCCAAATGTGATTTTTGAGGATAAGGATTTTGGTGAAAAGATGGTGACCATTGAGGATTCTCCCATGCAGGACTTTCCCAAGGAGGAGTAGGATGAGTAAATTAGTGGTCTGGATGAGGAGGATGTAGAAAAGAATAAATCCAAACAAGAGCCTTTGAAGGTAAATCCTCTCTCTGAGGACTTTTCTTACCTTGATAATGATGCTACCTCCATGTTTGATTTACTAGATATGGCTAGAGCTGGGGCTACTAGGACCTTTAAATTGGCCAAATGGACTATATAGGAGTTCAATAAGATTAATATAAAAATCATAGGTTTAAAGGAAAACATGAAGAATGTTCTGAGGGGTTCAATGTTGAACATTCTAATAGACATAATGGTGGACCTTGAAGGCTCCTATCATGACTTTAAGTCTATGTGTGATGAAAGATTGGAGGCTCTGGAAGCCAAGGTTTTAGGCATAAATACGGATATCAAGAAGTTAATGCAAGTGTGTCATATCTCTGTGAAGAATAGTGCAAACTCCTTGGAAGTCCTTTTCAGGAAAATAAGTGAGCTTAGGGAGGATCAAGTTTATTTCTCTAAGCTTATGGAGAAAGAGCATGCGGCCAAGGGCAAGGGTAAAAAAGTTGTTAAGGATGATGACAAAGGTCCTACTAGCAAAGGGTCGGTTGATTGGAAGAAAACATTTGATGCTAAGAATAAGGAGTTATTGGATATGGTCGAGAGGCACAGGAACTAGCAGATTGAGGTCGCCAACACTCTGAGTGGCTTGAATTAGTGTCTGGTCTTTTTCTTTCTTGATTTTTTTTCCTACTGGGTGTAGGTTTCTTTTAGGTTATTTTTCTATTTTGTGGTTGTTGGGTGTTGTTGGTGGTTTTTTGTCTCACTTTTAGTATAGCACTTGCCCATTTGTGTTTTTTGGTTGTTGGGTTGCTGCTGGTGGTCTTTTGAAAATATTTCTTGGTAGCATTTTGTATCCTCGGTAGTAAAGGGTTTCGGGTCCCTTCAAAACCTGATTTTCCCTATAATAAAAACAACTATTTTGATTTTATAATGGTGAGATAATGCAACAAGCTTTCCTTCCTTATATTTGTTAGGCATTCTACTCAATATATTTAATAAGAATTTTGGAACACTGACTAATTGATTGTGATAGACGTGGCTCAAAAGTTTCAAATATACAATATATAGTAGATATTTCCTACCTTTGTAAGTGAAGTAGATGATAATGGAGACTTATACTTTGTCCCAAATGATTGGAAATGAAAGGTGCTTGTTCCCTTACAAAGAGAAATCAATTTTCTCTCTTACTTGTGCAAACTCTACTTTGGCTAAAATTGTGTTGGTTATCTAGAACTTGTTTGTGGATTAAGGCAACCCTAAAACTTCTATTATAGCTATGTCTGAAACATCCACCTTTAGTCACTATATAATTACTTCATTATTAATTATGTTTGAGAAAAATAATGGGCAACTTCATTTTCATAGCCATCCAATCTTTGTAAATAATCTATCCACTCTACCTGTTGAAATATTGGAATCCATACTTGATCATTTAAGAGTATTGTGTTGTCTATTCATTATCTATGGATGAGCACACCTTCCATCTTGTCCTTGAGATTTTTTATTTATTCCATCCATTTTATAACAAATTATTATTACTTACCTCTACTTTCAAATGATGTTAGTGTTTCTTACAAAAAATTCTATTATTTTTCTCTAAAATACTACATTTATTTGAGCATAAATGTTTTAAATATTTCACATCCATAGGAACAACGAGAGTGAGGTAAAATGGTAGCTCAATTTATTTTAGAATAATTATGTCTTAATTTATTTGAGTTTTAATCATTAGTTATTCATGGACACTTATAATTAATTATCACAACACTTATAGAAACCATCCCCCCATTTGAGTGTATCATGTTTCCTCAAGTGATATAAGGAAAAAAGAAGTACATATTAATAATAGTTTTTAAAAAGTACCAATAAATCTTTAAATATCAATTAATGGACATGTTAAATAAGCATTAAAAAAAATAGCAAGTAAATATTAGTACAAGATCTTCAAGTATCAAAACATGAATGGCTTTCCTAGAGATTTAGCATGTAGGAATTAACGGATGTTGATGGATTATGTCATGGAAGTGCTTTGACAACACTAAACATAACAATGAGGTGATGTTGCAGGTTAGAGATTGAGTGAGGCTATGGATCATTGATGAAAAATATATATGTGACTAGTTGTAGTAACAATAATTATAGTTGGAGCGGGAGCGAGAGAATTTTTTTTGAATTTTTGGTTTGGTTTTTTGTTTCATGTTTTGTAGTTTGATCTTGCTTCTTCCACATGATTGAGAGGTTTTTGGTGCTCCTTCATGTGCCTGCTCGGTCAGTCCTTATTTTTTATGGCATGGTGCCTGGGGGGGCTATGGGGCTCCCCAAACTAAAGATTATTTTGATAGTCATGTTGTAGGTTAGCACAAGTCTTCTCACACTTAAAGGGGGTTGTTTCCCCTTCCAAGAAGATGACATCTTTTCTTTCTAAAGAGGATCCTACTTCCTTTGTGGACAAACTTGTTGGCCTTTCTTCTTCGAAATCAACTATCTTCTTCAATGCTAGTCACTTGCTCTAAGGATGGTATGGTGAATGAAGTCCTGATGATTTGTTACTAGAAGTGACTGCGGGTATGGATTTAGCTCTTGTTGGTAAATTTATGGCTTTTAAGCTAAATGTGGACCATATCCGTAAATGTGTTGGTTCAGTCTAGAATCTTAAAGGTAGTGTTCCAATTACTACAATGGAAGATGGGATCTTTCTATTTTTGTTTGCTAATAAGGAAGATCTTGTTAAAATTCTAATGGGGGGTCCTTAGGTCCTTGATAATAACTTCAAAAATTATCTCTCTTTGTAAATGGAAGCCAGCTCTTGATTTGTCCACTATGGATCTCGGCTTTATGGCCCCAACCTAGGTAAGGATGTTAGGGCTCCCTCCAAATTTATGAAATTTTAAAGTGCTTCTGAGTATTTCCAATTCCTTTGGTCACCTCCTAGTTGTTGATAAGGTTACTCAACAAAGGCCAAGACTATTTTTTGCTAGGTTTTCTATTAATATTTCCATTAATACAATTATCCTACTCATGTCACTCTCAAATCTGAATTTGGTACCTGTATCCAACCTATTGTTTATGAGAAGGGAAAATTTTACTGTCAACTTTGTATATAATTTGGACACCTTAGTGATAGTTACTCAAATAGAAAAAAATCCATCAATTAAAAAATTGACCCACCTTTGTCCTCACACCCTTTGGGTAGTTTTGAAGACTTGGTAGCTCACTATGTTTCTTTGGAGGTTTGTTTGGCTTCTGGTGAGATTCAGAAGTTTACATACTCAAGTGTGATATCAAAAGAGCTACTTCATAAGGATGTCCCCTTGGAGTCCTTCTTTTCTAACCCATTTTTTTCATGGGAGGAGAGGGAGGTCTAAAGATGTGCTCATTGAAGGGCCTTTGGTATCAAAAGTAGATTTTCCTAAGTGATCTATTATTGGGGTTGAAGGGGTGGTGAAAGAGTTTTTTGTTCCTAAGGCCCTAATATTTGCTACTTAGTCTTATTTAGAGAATGATGATGAAGGACCCCTATCAACCTAGACACTATTATCCAACTCATCTCTCCCTCTAATAGTTATACTATTCCTTTTCATATGAATTCATAAAAAATAAAAAGCAAAAAACTTGGGTTTGGGGATTGAAGAATCTATGAACTTAATAAGTTTTGGGTCTTTCTCTTCTCCTAATCCGCTTATAAATTTTGTGGTTGACCTAGAGGTGGAAGAATTGACTCAAGTAAATGAGAAGCAAAAAAAAAGTCTGATGTGGGGGAGATAGTAAACAATTTTTTCCCTCTCATAGGGACACCCGAACAAGGGAAACATCAAGGGAGGTGGATATTGCAAAAAAAAAGGGCCTTGGATTTGTTTGGTCCAAAGAACCAAAATAAATTTTATTTTTTTTAAGTAGGAGACATCTCCGTCTTGTTATTGAAAATTTGGTTTTAGGATTGTGCTTTGAGTTATGTTTACTATGAAGATCCTCTCATGGAACTTAAGAGTCTTAAACAACACCTTCTTAAGTGTTGTCTTGTTGAACATAAGGTGGATATCCTCATAATCCAAGAAACTAAAATTTCATCATCTAATTTTTCATAGATCATTAAAAAAAATTGGCCTTCTGTGGAGTTTTGTGCCTCCTCAGTGGAGGATTCCTCTAGGGGGATTGGTTGTCCTTTGGAACCCTAACTTGTTGAGGTGGTGAAAAGGCCAATTTGGTAGGAATAGCTTAACAATTAATTTTGAAGTTCTAAGCAACTCCTCTAAATGGAATCTAATAAATAGTTATGCTCCCAATACTATACCGGATAGAAAAATATTGTGAGACCTTCTAACTGACCAATTGGATATTAGATAAAAAAAGAAGTGGCTACTTGGTGGTGATTTCAGTACCCTATTAGTTCCTTTTAAAAAAATTGGTGACCTTGAAGACTACTCTGATAGTATGGTGGATTTTGTTGATTTCCTGTCCTCTATGGATCTTATGTGCTTAGACCTAAAAGGTATTGCTTTTACTTGGTCTAATCGTAGGCAAGGTAACAATTTGATTCAAGTTAGACTAGACAAGTTCCTTATCTCAAATGGATGAAATATCTTTCAATGTTTATCCCTTTTAGCCCTTCCTAGGATGGGCTCTAAACACAATGTTATTATGCTAAGGTGGAATGATACTATGCCTAAAGGCCCATATCTCTTTAGATACAAAATAATGTGGACTTCTCATCCTGATTTCAAAAGTCTAGTGGAAGAATGGTGGAGTTACCCATATCTTGATACTTGTATGCTTAGGCTCTAAAAAAAACTAAATTTAATCAAGGAAAAAGTTAAATGATGGAACATAATTATTTTTAGAAATATCTTTCAAAAAAAATTAAAAAATTGATAATATATCTGAAGAATGTTCAAGATGAAATGGAGAAAGATTCAATAGATATATATATACTTGCAACAAGGAAAGACTCCTAAGGTCTGAGTGGTACTACCTGTTGAAGGAGGAGATTTTTTGGAAACAGAAGTCAAGAATCCAATGGCTCTTTGAAGGGGATAGGAACACTAAGTTCTTCCACAAATCAACCCTTAAGCATAGAAGTTGAAATGGTATTAGATAATTGACTCTTCAAAATGGTGTCACCATCTCTAAGGATGTTGATATAATGAATGTTGTTGTTTCTTACTTTCAAGAAACTCTGGTTGATCCCTTTTAGGACTTGTTTGGTTTGGAGGAGATAATTGATGTTATCCCCCAAATTATGAATGAATAGGATACTCAAGTTTTTGAAAATGCAATATCTTCTAAAGAAGTCAAATTTGTTATCTTCTCCTTTGGCACAAAGCTCCCGGACCTGACGGGTTCTCCCCTCCTTCCAAAATTTATAGGATATAATTTAGGAGGATCTTGCTATGGAAACTCGTGACTTCTTTAGAATGGATAAACTCCTTGGGAAACTTAATGCTACTTTTATTGCCTTGATTCCTAAAAAAAATTAAGGCCTCTTTTATGTCTAATTTTTGACCTAACAGCTTATGTAATATAGTCTATAATATTTTTTCTAAATTTATAATTAATAGAATAAAACCTATGTTACACACACTGATCACTAGTAACCAAAAGGGTTTGTGCTAGGGAGCCATATCTTGGATATTGTTTTGACCGTACATGAATATGTTCATTCTATAAAACACAACAAAAAACCTAGAATTGTGCTCAAACTTGATATTTTTAGGGCTTATGATAGAGTTTTCTAGTCATTCTTGTTTGTTGTTTTAAAAAAAATGGGTTTAAAGGTAAAATGTTGAAACTTATTACTACATGTGTTACCACTCCTAAATTCTTTGTGCTAATTAATGGGGTCCCCAAAGGTTTATTTTCTAGTGGTAAGGGGCTCAGGTAGGGAGATTCTCTGTATCCTTGTATGTTTATTTTAGTTGTTGAAGTCCTGGGAAAAAACCTCCAAAAGCTTATTAATGATGGGTCACTGAAAGGGATAAATGTTGCTTCCTCCCTCCCCCCTATTTGCAATAATAGTTTGTGGATGGCACCATCCTTTTTGGACCTACTTTTGTTGTAGAATCTAAACACTAGAAAAACCTTCTTGATGATTATGCTAAAATGGTTTTATTTTTTTAATGTTGATCCCCGTTTGAAAAAAATAATAATGAGAATTCTTGAATGTCAAATTTCTTATCTCCTTGCTACCTATTGGGTCTCCTGTTATCCATGAAAAAAATCCCTAATCATTATTAGATAAGTAATATGGAGAAGCTATAACATAATTTGGTTGGCTAGAAAGGGAAGCTACTTAGTCAAGATGGTAAATAACAATTATTGAAAGCTTCTATTTAAAATATCCTAGTCCTCTATCTCTCTTTGTCTAAAATCCCAACTCATATGGTAGAAAAAATAGAGAAAATATAAAAGAAGTTCCTTTGTTCTATCATAGAGGAGAAATTAAGAATTACTCTTATCAAATGGGAAAAGGTGTGTAATCATAAATGGTAGGGTGGGCCAGGTATAAGAATGTTACAAGGGTTCAACAAGGCTTTAATTGTGAAGGTGGTCTAAAACTTTATTAATTGTACCAATGATTGGGGATCCATTCTCAAAGCTAAGTATCTGAATAATTTGGACCATTAATGTTTCTTGAACTCCTTTGACATCCCCCATGGTTCGGTTGTTTGGAACAACCTTCTGAAAATCATAAACATAATCAAACAAGGTCTTCTTTGGAATGTGGGAAATGGAAAAAAAGTAACTTTTGGTATGACTCTTGGCTTGAGGGTTTGTCCCTCTCCTCTCTCCAAAGCTTGGATATCATCAAAGAGTTTCTTATAAGTGTAGTGTAGAAAAATGTACTCCTTTACATTTTCACACTTTGTTTGGGTCCCCTCAATTTAAGTTGGGCTTAATTAAGCCTCTAATTGGTCCAAAATTGTATTTACAAGCCTAATTAATGCATTTATCATTAATGCATTTATCATTATTAACACCCCAAAATTCAGGGTGGTCTTAGTGCACATACATGCAATAAGACCAAGATGCAGGGTGGTGCTCCTGCTAAGGAAATGTTTGAAGTGATGGATGACCTTCAGAAAACTAGGATGAGTGACATGGAGGCTACTACTATCCTAAAGAATATGTAGTGATGTTGTTGTGTTCCTATTTTTTGGTTGTTGTCACACTGATGGTGTTTTTTTTTTTGGTTGTTGTGTGTTGATTGTAGTTATCTTTTGATACAGTTGTTCCTTTTTTGTAAATGGTTTCGGGGCCCCTTTAAAACCTATTTTACCTCTAATAAAAAACACCCTAAAATTCACAAATCTTGATAACTTAGGTCGGGACCCATTCACCCATGGGCGAATGGGTCCCCTTTAAGTTGTAAATTCAAATTTTAAATATGTTTTTGGTGGTATTTTCATGATCCCAAATTCATATTTAAATGTTGGCTTGTAATGTTTAATTTTTGAGAAATTAGAAAATCATCTATAAAAGCAAGGTTATTTTATCAATTCAAAACATCTAGAAAGAGGTGAGCTTTCATATGAGAAAATATTATTGTCAAGAGCATTCAAGGGAAGATTTATCAAGCATATACAATAGCAATCAAGATCTCAACCATCATGTCAAATTCTTTTGCAATCATCCATGTTTTTGGAGCTAACATTGTGATGTAGGTTTCAAAGATTCAAGTCAAGCATTCAAGTCATATTCCAAGCATCAAGATCCACATCCATTGAATCCATTTTGAATACAAGATAAACATCAATATTTCAGATTTTGAAAGGTGTATTCAAGGGTTTGGTGAGTTGCAGCATAGAAATTGTTCATTTAGCATTCCCTTCATGTTTCATTATTTCAATTCAATGTTTAATTACCAAAATAGGATTTGACCAAGGCAAACCCCCATTCACCAAAAACAAAAAATTTTCCCCTCTTTTGTTTGTTTTGCAAGTCCTAGGTTGAAGAAAAATTGAAGAGTGGAGATCTCTAAATTGCAAAACTATAAAATTTGCAAAAGTTACCAAAGTTGCAAGAAAATTTGTCAAGATCATAGAAACTTAGATCTTAGATTTATTTTTCATCATTTTTTAGTGAAACCAATGGGAAATTGCATCTCAAATTTGTCTTAAGATGCTCCCAAAAATTCAGTTCGAAAAGTTGTCTCAAGACCCATTTGCCATTTTTGGACACTTAGCAACCAATTTTTGAGGCTAGTTTTAAGTGTCTTCCACTCATCCAATTTGCACAAAATTTTCCATTTTTGTTAGAGCCATGCTTCATCTACATGAATCAGGTCTTAGGTTACAAAATTGAGGTCATTTACTATTTTATTTTCATCTCCCAAAAGTGTTGTTTGAACTTTACCCCCCATCCACACGCACATAAAGGAAATTGCTAGATCTTCCGTGGAATTGACTCACCTAAGGGTTGAAAGTTAATTCTATCTTGGAGGATCTCATTCCCTGAATGAAATAGAAGAAAATAGGTTCATCATACCCCACTTTTCCCCCTTCTATTTATGGAAAATTGGTAATAAACTCCCACTTTTCTATGTTTTAGTGAACATACGCTCTTTTTCTATGTTTCAATAAGATAAAATGGAAAAAAGATCCATAAATACATTGATTGGAGTGGCCTAAAACCTAAATGGAGGAATTTTGGGGAACAACTAGCTCACAAAAGGATTCTCAAAAGTGAAAGATAGCAAAAGCAGCAAGAAGAAGTGGAGCGGCTCAAGCAATATATAGGAGATTATAGATTCTTCTCCCTTAATAAAGAATCCTATTGCATTTAGGAAGTTACCCTTCAGGATCCTTCTTGGTTAGATCGACTTAATCCTTATTGAAGCACAAGATTGAGGAAAAAAACTTCAATTGGTCTATGGTTTGGAATAATAAATTGATCCTTAAGATAAATTGTTTTTGTATACACCTCAAAACGGTCATCACATTCAGTTAATTAAATACAACCTATTTAATTAATACTTCAACTACATATAAATAAGGTCTTACTTTATTTATATTGTTCACTTTCCTTTTAATTCTCCAAAATCACATTCTTCTAAATAATTAAATAAACAAAATACCCTAAACGTGTTTATTTAATTAACCTTCCTTAATCCTGATTAAGAATTAGAGCACATTTCTACAACTTTTTGTGTGCCAACTCATAAAGGCCACATGAAAATAAATAAGCCTAATTATTAATTAGAATTATCCTCACACTTCCACCAATGAGAAAAAGCACATGGCTTTATTCCCCCACACTTCAAACAAATTTGGAGCACATGGGTCTTTGTTTCACACACTTGGGAATCCCATACATTTGGCATGTTTCCAATTAGTCAAAGGATTCTCTCCACACACATGGCATGTTTTCTTTGGTCAAGGGGACAACATCCCGATTCCTTTCATCTCCACCGTCTATTATTTCTCCTTCAAATCTAGACCGTTGATAAGTTCCACCTCACAAAATGTTCGAGAAACCCTATAAATACACCCTCTTTCCTTAGCATTTATCATCCACAATTTGAGTAAAGTTACTATGCAGGTTTATCTTAGGAGCTTGGAGCTTTCATTGAGTCTTATACTTAGTTTTCATATCATGTGTTACTTTGCATTCTCATCTTAGATTAATTAATTGCTTCATAGTTACATTTTATCATCCCCATTGCATCATAGTTACATTTTAGGTTAGTTTGTTTTATGTTTGCATTTGATCGTATGCATAATCATGGATAGTTCATTTTAGTTTCATATCATCTCACTCATCTCCACTTGTTCATTTATCATCAACATCATCCTTCATTTATCATTGCATCCATTATCCTTTCCATCATTTTGTTTCATTTAGAAGCATACCACTAATCATTCCAGCACACATTTGCACATAGAAATCATCTTAGCTTGCATATTAAGCATCAAATCTCATTTTCTAGGTAGTCATTTTAACAACCTTTGTGCCCATAGAAATTTGAGGGCCAAATGGTTTAATAAATCCCTAGAAATAGAGGACAATGATACGTATTTCAAAGGTTTGATTGTATTACAAATAGAGTAGTTTTACTTGCTTCAAACTTTGAATGTAAACCATCTCATTAAGGTTTGTGTTGACATATAAATCTATCCACATTCAACACACGCATAGTTTCTAGTAGGTTTTTACCCACAAAAAAAATCCTCTCCATAGACAATTTGAACAAAAGATGATTTTAGATGGATAATAGATGTACCATGTGCTATAAGGTGGAGCAAACTGTTGACCATATTCTCTTGCATTGTGATTTTTCTAAAGATATTTGGACTGAAGTTTTGTATAACCTCAGTTTATAGTGGATCTTCTAGGTAAGGCTATAAAATATTTTATTACCTCTTGGCACAGAAGTTCCCCTTTTCCTCATACTCTGATGAGTGAACTCTAGAGACAAATTACTCTTACTATTTCTTGGGGTATCTAGAAAGAAATAAATAATAGGATTTTTAAGGAAACTTCAAAAAATAGCAAGGATGTCTTTTGAAGTATCCAGACTAACCTAAGGGATAATATCAATGCTTTGAATTTTAAAAATGCCAAGATTGGTCCCTCTTATCTTGAAATTAGGATTAAACAAAACTAGGACATAACCTAAGATATTACTAAGATTGACCTAGGAAAAACTTTGTTAAGAAAAATGGTAAATAGAAACCCCCTGAAAAAGGATGGATAAAACTCAATTTTGATGGTTGTTTGAAGGGTAACCCTAGAGATGCAGCTACAAGTGGGGTCATTGGAGATGATCATGGTTTTCTGATTAAGGGATTTTCTAATTATATTAGAAAAAAGTCTAGTAATGAGGTTGAGGCTACCACGGATTAGTGGGACTTATCTAGAATAATGGATAAGGGATCCTGCAACATCAAAATTGAAGGGGATTCCAAGTTGATTATTCAGATTTTATAATGGAATGTTCACTTTCCATGGAGGATTAGGAATATGATGGAGGAATGTAAAAGAATTATAAGAGGATTTTCTATCACTAAAATCAAACACATCTATAGAGAGGGTAATTTAGTTGCAAATGCTCTCACTGAAGGCTTGGGGTATTTGAACTAGAAGTACTAGCTCTATCAATATCTCTTGTGCATTGTGAAGGAGAAGGTTTCCATTGAAAGATTTAATTTAAAAGAGTCCAACTATGTGCAAACAAAATTGCAATTGATCTTGTATTGAACAGATGATGTGGCTAATTGTTGGCACATAATCTATTAGTTCTATGTGATGGTTGTACTTTTGGTGGTGATCTAGCTCTCCCTTTGCTTAGTGTTATTAGTGACTTAAATATTTCTCTCACACTTGAAAAGTTAATGATGTATTTAAAAAGATTGATTTGGATTCATCTCAATACTTCTCCCGAGGTGAGATTAGGATTCATGATTATGAAGAGATGGATTTTTTTATTCTCATAATTACAAGTGTTGTGGGAAGAAGCAGTAACATCTCCAGATCTATGGACGATATTGATTACAACAGGTGAAGGGTAAAGGGCTTAATTTTTCCATATTTTTTGTATAAGAGTGGAAAACTTATATTAAGATTGTTACTAATTTTCTTTGTTCATATTTCAAGTCCAAAAATAGTAAGAGAACTTATCTTGGGGCCTTCTATTGTGGCTCTGAAAGAAACAAAACTGATGTGACTAAAATGGGAGGTCCACACAATATAACTAAACTGCAATCTTGTGAGACCCTACTATTGAGCTCTAGGAGCTCCTCAAAAAATTGGGATGCTCTCCTTTTTCAATGCTATGAAAGGATTTAATGACAAGTTAACTTCCATGTTTGTCAATTCTTGGCAGAAAGGTGTGGTCACTATTGGTGATGTGAGATTCAAAGTCACAAAGGACCTCATTTTGAAAGCTACAAGGTCTGAGATGTGACAAAGAATGAATAGAGAAGAAGAGTAATGGGAAATATGAAAGATTTATGGCATCATTCCTACAAAAAGGGGAAAAGCTAGTTAAGTATCAAAATGGGTACAATAGGGAGAGAATTCAACACCTTGGAGGATTGGTAAGATTTCGTATCATGAAAAATTTTACTTTAGAAGGTTGATTCCAGACCATTCATGGATACCACTTTCCTATTTTAAATCATATATGTCATGGCTTAAAGATTAATTTATTATTCTACCTTCTTTCCTCTCTCTAAAGTCAATTTTTTGTTGGGGCTTACCCACCCCTTCACCAAGGCTTGACCATGAAGTTTTATAAATACAACCTCTTTCTTACTCCCAAAAATAACCCTTTGAGAAGGCATAGCACTATGAAAATTAAGGAAATTGAACCCTCTATTTTGTCTATCTCTATTGATGGAATCCCTAGCTTGACTCTCAAGCCCAAAGGAAAAAAAATTGTTAAAACCAGCAAAGTGTCTCCTAAGGTTGATACTCCCCCTCCTAGTCTTCATGATCTCCTCATAACAACCCCAAAAAAAAGTGTTTGGTCTTGCTTGATAAAAATTGCTTCTCAAAGCCTCTTGTTGATAACACCCAACCCAATGAGAGTTTGCTTGTATTTGAGGCCTCTCCAAAAAAAAAGAACCCTCCTCTACCATTTCTACTAAAAAGAAAAAGAAAAAATATTGTGATATTGTGTCTAAAGATAGCCCCATCAACATTTCAAATTTTGAAGGTGAGATGAACTCCATGCTTATGTTGGAGAATAATCCATCACTATCCTTGGGGGTAGAAGATCTGCTAGGTTGGCCAACCAACCAGATGTGGGGCCTTCTTTTGTTTCCAAAGGTAAAGAGACTTCCCCCTCCTAGAACTTAGAGAGTGATGATTATGAGGATGAGGCATTCATTCCTCAACCATAGTTGTTTGATGATGACTTCCCATTTGAGGAAAGGATGGAGTTGTTGTAGACCGATGCATTAGAAGATTAGTTAGAGGAAATGGAGGAGGAGTCAGGTTCTAGTAAGGAGAAGGAGTTGGATGGTGATGGGAAAGGTGAGGTTGATAAAGAGGAAGAAGACAAAGAGGTTCTTGATGCTAAAGAGGAGGAAACTAAGGATGATGAGGATAATGAAGTTGATGAAGATAACAACTAGGTGGTTGAAGAAGAAATTTTAGTTGTTCCTCAACACAATGATCACAAGGAGGTTGATAGTGTTGTCATTATGAGTAGTGAAAAGTAGAAACCCTCTCATTCCAAGTATCAATTGGAGAAGTTACACTAGGAGGTTCATAAGTTGAAAGCCACTAATGAAACTAATAAGGAAAAGTTTAGAACTTTAGAGAAGTCCATATGCAGTCTCACAAAGGTTTCCCAAGGTATCATGATGAAAGTTGTTATGGGGACAGTGTCAAGAAATTCCAAAATAAATAAAGAAAAAAAGGAAACTTGGTGTGGATGAAGACCACCAAATGACTAAATATAATGATAAATGAAGGATGGACCACTCTAATGATGACTGGATGGCACTGCTAGATGCTCTACTGAATAACTAGGACCTCATCAATTAGGTTTTTTGTCACCCTGGTGTTGTTTCTTTGTTTACGGGTTGTGTTGTTCTATGACGGCTTGGGTTTTTGGTTGTTTTATTATTATTTTTTGGTCCTGCATGCCTTACAACTTCTTCTACTATTTTGTGTTCCTTTGGTCTAATTTTCCTTTGTTAATGTCTTAAACTTTTGGGTTAGGACTCTTCTTCTATACTTATTTAATAAAAAAAAATGAAATGAAAGTATTGAAATGCTATAGGTTAGTTGATGGAGTGATGTTATGGGCCATGGACTAAAAGTTACATACTACAAGCTAAGAAGCTACAAGTGGCCATATACAGTGACTACAGAAGAAAAGATGAAGATGTTGCAGATTGGCTTGCAACAAATTTTTATAGAAGAAACAACTACTAGAAATTTTTGAGGGACATCTAGAACCAAATATTGGTTGTCTATCATAGAGTAGCAACAAGTAATATAAATATACTTGAAAGTGAATAAATTATCAATAAGAAGATGAAAAATAATGCCTAAGAAGTTCTCATTGTTTCCTATTTTATTATTTTTTTGACAAAAAATAAATAAATCATACTTGAGTTCGAACAATGGAAAATTGTTAGGCTTATCCACTACTACTATTAAACCATAATTTGTTGTTTATGACAATGAAAATTGAGTTCAAATGTGAGGTTATTTATTTTTTATGACATGAGGCGATGACCATTGACCAACAATAAAAATATTACAAGTTCAATGGTTGTTAGTTTAACCTACCTTTAGGAAATGCTTCATCAATGTCATATGAATCCAACAATTTGGTTTACAATTTTCCCTTCTAATCCTTATATCTTAAGTCATGCAGCAATACCCAATCACCTTTTTGAAATTATTTTGTCTTGATAAACCCATCATTCCATTGCATTTATTATTTTTGCATAATGTACGTGTGATGGAAAACCTCCTTTCTCAATTTATTCAATACATTGAGTTGAGTGATTTTTTCTTTTTGTGTATTAGATAAGTCCATTCCTAATTTGAGTGCAATCCTCAAGGTTTTATGCAATAATTCAATAACAAGAACTTTCTTACCATATACTAATTCATAGGGTGTGAACCCTATAGTTGTCTTCCAAGTAGTAATAGAAGCCCACACTACTTCAAGAAGGTGTGCTACTCAATATCGTTGATGAAAACCTATTATTTTGATAAGAATACTTTCTAACTCCCTGTTTGCTATCTCCACTTTACCATTTGATTGTGGGTGCTAGGGAGTGGAATTTATGTGTCGGAGTTCATATCTTGGACAAGAGATGTAAGCAAGTCTAATGTAAATTTTGGTCCCCATTTAGTAGTGATCTCCTTAGGTACTCCATAATGGGTGAAGATATCTTCATACAATATTTTGTCTATTTTTCATGTCGTGCATGTTTCAAGGCCTTGACTTCAATCCACTTTGTTAGATAGTCTATGCATAATAATATATATTCATTCCTATTAGATGGAGGTTAAATTGGGACAATAAAGTTTAGACCCAATTTATTAAATGGTTCATACACTAGTTATAGTTGTTGGCAACAATCAGATTTACAAGTATAGAAAATTATGTCCTTATGTGATATTGACCAATACTATCTAATAGTTAATATCTTAAAGGTCATTGATTTTGCTATAAAATTTCCTCCACAAGTTTTATCATGAAATACCCAGAGAATATAAAATATCTCATCTTCTCACATACACCGATGCATGAAATTATTAAGATCAATATAGAAGAGATAACTAGATATCCATGAATAAGGAAGGTTCTTCTCCACTAAATTATATTTTTATTTAGATGAAAAATATAGAGGGGCTTTACCTACAACCAAGTAATTTGGAATGTTTGCATGGAATGGAGTATGCACTATTAGAGAAAACAAATGTTAATAAGGAAATGATTCGTCAATAATACGATCATTTGTATCTCGAGGGTAAGTCTAGAAATAAAATCTACTACTACATTGGCTATACCAGGTTTATCCATAATAGTTATTTCAAGCCCCTATAGCAAAAACATCCATCTAATTAACCAACCACTTGTTAGGATTTGGTTTTGTATACCATTGCATAAAATTTTATATTATAATGTTATAATTAAATAATTATTTAGTGCAGTGCACCTAGGAGGTGTGTTTAGCCATATTAGGTAATTATTTGGGGCCACTTGTAGGTTGTATTATAACATTGGGTTAATTATTTTATGTGTGGGTGATAGGATAGTGATTTAATATTTGAGGAAAGTATTTAATAATGTGAAAAATGTTAGAAAACCAAGATCTGATTGCAAACCTGAATAGACCTTCCAGAGAAGATGAAAATGAAAAAGCAGAAGCTTTGCATAAAAACATGCAATTTGATATATTCGAAAAGACCAATAATTACAAGAGATAATTTGCTTTATAAAAGCAAAGATGCAACAACCTAATCTTATCTTGAGCAACAAGATAGCTCGATAAGATAAAGATAAGATCCTATAACCTAGGAATTAAATAATGCCTAAGTAAACTTATGCAAGTGTAATTAAATATTAATTACACTAACACCCCCCCATAAGTGCAACTTAGGGAGAAGCAAATTATTATGCAAATATGAGTCCCGGCAACAAGGCCTGATGAGGTACTCATGTACAAATGTAAAGAGAGAGAAACCCCCCTCAGTGAGATGAACTGCTACGAAGAAACACTGGAAGAACTCTAATGAAGCAACACTGGAACCCCAAATCTGACAAGCAAGGAGAGATAGTTCTATTTGCAAAATGCCAATTAGAATCACAAATGCAACAACAAACCCGATGCCAAGGAACACTAGAAACTCACATACTGGATCAACTCTAGAATCTGTAAGCAACGGTAGATGAAAGGATGAATGGACCCATAATGGGGACAAATCTGGAAGTTGTGTCTCGAAGCCAATGCCAAACTGAAACTAAAACTGCCCATAGGACGAGTACCATCAAGATTCTGGAACATTAAGCATAAAACCATGTCCCTCAAATGAGAAAGATTTGAACCAATACGGATCAAGAACTGTAAAATCCCAATGTGAAGTGTGAACTAAAGCAAACCAACAATGTGTCCAGCGAAGCAAAAAAGAAGCTAGAAGGAGACAACAGAAACAAGGAAAACTCATGCGAGTTGTCACCAAAAAGAAAGATAGATGCAAGAACCCCCCTTAATGAAATTTTATATCAGTTCGTTATTACAATACCCAATGATTGCATAAGGAGATAATGCAAAACTACAAAAACATAGGTGAAAATGCAAACCTAGCACACGAAACAAAAAATGAATGCATGCAAAAAATAAGTTATAAATTTTCTAGAAATGACCTCAGATCTATATAGAGGCTGAAACCAGCTTTCCAACGTCGTGAAAAATGGATAAGCAAGTGAAAAGATATGCATCCCAGAGTGAAAAAGGCAATATCAGACTTCCGAGGTAGAAAAAGGCATCAAAAATAAAAAACCAGAAAATTACACCTACACCATTAGGTAGAGCATCAAAACATCTTTCCGACGATATCTTGTTTGTAAAAAAATACCTCTTTTTTCCCAAGATATGCCCGTTTCCGTGAAAGTGGTCCAAAAAACTCCAATTTGGCCCCTAAAAGCCCTCAGGGGCTAAAAAAATAAGCCCCCTGATCGCCTGGGCGGACTAGGGGCTGAAGGGCAGGGGCCGGCGGTGGAGCCCCTGGATGCCAATAGGACCGGCGTAGGGGGCTAGAGGCTCGGCAGGGGCTAGATCTGGATTGTCAGTCATAGATATGACCAGCATTGGTGGCTGGTCCTGTGCGGCAGGGGCTAATCTGGGGCTCCCAGTCGCTGAAGCGACCACCGCTAGGCAGAATAAGCCCTTGGGGGCTACGGACCGGTGGAGTAGCTGGGAAGTGGCGCGGCCTGGTGGAAGCAACCGCCCAGTGGCGGGATGGTGGCCGCTGGGCGGAGCGGTGGCGGCGGGGAGCTTTAAAACTAGAGGCGCAGGATTTTCTACGTTTTTTTATTTTTTTGAAATTTTTCAAAAAATATGCCTCAGAGTGCATGTTGGGGAGGTCGTACAGCCTCCCTACAAAAAAATTTTGCCTCTCCAAACGATAGTGTCCAAATTGGACAAACTTTATATGAAAATGGGGGTTTTTGGGCACTGCGAATCCAATGGCAAGGTCCGTTTGGGCCCAAAGTGCTCCGAAAATCAAGCAACCCCCAGATCTATCAGATAAATAACAGAGCTTGAAACCTTTGCAGATCTGGCAAACGGTGATGAAAATCAAAGAAATAAAAGCCATTTCTAACTTTTTCCAACGCTCTGAATCCAACGGAAAACCCTGATCTAATCCAAGACGCTGCATAAATGTACTCAAGGATTGAAACCCTCGAGGGACCTTGAACGAGCTCTGCACTGTGTTCCTCCAAAAATGCTGAGAAGGGGCTACAAATCAAGGCTCTAATACCATGTTAAAAAACCAAGATTTGATTGCAAACCTGAATAGACCTTCCAAAGAAGAGGAAAACAAAAAAGCAGAAGCTTTGCATAAAAACATGCAATTTGATATATTCGAAAAGACCAATAATTACAAGAGATAATTTGCTTTATAAAAGCAAAGATGCAACAACCTAATCTTATCTTGAGCAACACGATAGCTCAATAAGATAAAGATAAGATCCTATAACCTAGGAATTAAATAATGCCTAAGTAAACTTATGCAAGCGTAATTAAATATTAATTACACTAACAAAAAATAAGTAGTTGATATTAAATGAGGGGTCAATGGTTTTGTGGCCCATGTTTTTATCTTAGCACTTGGTTGTATTTATCTGAGCTTGTGTCTATAAAAGCAAACACATGATTAGTGGTTAAGGTTGGCTGGATGAGTGGGTTATCATATTACCAAGTCTTTTTGAGGAGTGCATATTTGAAGCATGGTATGGGATGTGTAGATTTATGCTTGGACATATGGAGGATGCATTGGAGAGGCTCGATTTTTCAAAAGTATTCATTGTAACTCTATAAGTGCATATATTATTTATTTGTTGAATAATAGATGGAGTATGAATATTTTTGGAGGTTGAGTTTTTCCCTCTTAATGGTTTTCCTAGGGTATATCTTGCCTTATCTTTTGGATTATCTATTTGATCTTTGCATATGGTTATTTTGTAAGCTTATATGCATGTTTTTCTCTCATAGGATTATGTAGGAAATGAATTAAACATTATGGATATTATCTGTTATTTCCTAACAAGTGGTATTGGAGCTTTCATAGTTGTGGGAGGTGTGAGCTCCTAGATTTTTTTATAATTCTTTGAGTAGATCAAATGCAAAGTTGAATCCATGGAATTTCAGGAAAGATTTGAGGCACTACAAGGTATGAAGCACATGTGTAGGTGTTATTTTGCAGATTTAGGCTTTTGGGTTTTGTAGATTTGTTGAGTTTGTTGTAGATTCAGGGTTTGAGAAATTTGGATCAAAAGGGTTTTTTGGATTATTTATTTATATGAGGTTTTTGTAAGGGAAGTTTCACATATGACCTCTAGATATAAAACGAACCTCACTTAGATCCAGGATGGCTGAGAAACAAAAAATGATATAAAATTTGCCCTATTTTGGCCATTGTGAGAAAATGCATTTTTTTACCCCCACATTCCTACTCGTATAGGTGTACAAGTTGATTACAAAGGAAAAATAAATTGAAAAATCAAAAATTAAAAAAAAAAACTATAGAGAAATATTTAAAAAATTAAAATATATACATATATATAATGTTGTTGGGGGGGTGGGGGGGGCAAGTGGAAGGTCCACAGACCTTGTACCCTACTGTGTAGAATAACATCTATAGGTTACCCACTGACAATGACCCCGAGTCAATGGGCTTCAGCCCCTAGTCTCGTGGGTGCCTTGCTTAGAGCTTATGAGGCTTTAAAAACTTTAATCGCTCATTTTATTTTAAAAAAATTATTGTTAAAAATTAAATCACATTTGATTCTATTTCATGTCTACCTCCTTTGAAGCCTGCCACCACTTCTTAGTTGTGCCACCTAGATAGGTCGTTGTTGCATCATCCACGAACCGCTACCTTGTTGCCAACCAATCACCAGTATAAGTGTATTTGGATAACTTTTTTCAAACAAGCATAACATTCATCCAAGGTGTCAAATTTTTTACTTTCAATAGTTGATGAAAAGCTTTTTTCAAGTACTACACAATAGTATAGGTTTGGTTCCATTATCAATTTTTGGGGCCTAAAAATCAAATATTCTTTGTTTCATGGTTTTGGACATAAATTTTTCCTATAGAAGAATCAGATTTTCAATTTGAAATAAGAATTGAAGAGCATGTACATTGTACTACATAGTGTATCAGATAGTTTTTTAGTATGTGGTGTAGAGAGAGGATTATAATTGTTTGATCACTTATAGGTTCTTGAGATTTGGGGTGTGATTGTGTGAGCATCCAAATTCAATTCAAGAGATGAAACCTTGAGGAAGTATATGTTTGTATGTGATATTCATGATGGTATTGTTGATTATCAGTTTGGTGCTTTTTGATAAAGGTTTATAAAGTGTTTTTTAGAGTTGGGCATTGAAGGTGATAGGTACACAAGTTTTCTTCTGGTTTGAGGACATGGGTTGACATGTGTAGATACTTGGAGTCTCTTGTTGGTGAGACTTGAGTGCAAGTACATCGATGGTGATGATTATGGTGTCATGAATATATAGGTACATTTGAACATCAACATAACATGATCATGTATGTGGTTGTCTAGTGGTGGTTTGGTTTTGTGTTATGATATTTTTCTTATCTCCTTGATGCTTGTTTGGTTCCTTGAATATAATTACTCATTTGTAGTCATGCTTAGCAAATCAAATCTATGGTTGATTTGGTGTTTGGGTCTTATTATCTATATGATTATCTTCTTTGATATCTGAATTTTTAGGTTACTAAAGTGATGATGAGTTTGCATGCTTTAGTGTTTGGTATCTATGAGTTGTGCAATGTTGTAGGCTACCTATACTTACAGGTTGCATCGATGACTTGAATGTGAATTTTCTATATCCATGAGATTTTTTTAGTGTTGATGTAGATTTAATTAGTTGGCCTTATCTATGGTCAATTGTGCATTGGTATGTGTTGCAATGGGATGATAGAATGGATGATTAGAGTTCCTTGATAGTCAATGATTGGTACTTGTAGCATGTGGTTTTATCACAATGCCATGATAGCTTGGTTATATTTTATTGGTTACAAATTTCAATGGTAGCTTTTAACAGTGATGATTTAGTGGTGTAGGATTGATTTCTAATGTTTTGATGACAGTTGTATCTTATTGGATTGGAGAACTTGGTTCTAATTCTCCTCTAAAACTTATGGGATTGTAGTTGAGTGTGTGTGGACCATGGGTGATCTTCATTTAGGAAATGGTTGTCATGTGCCATGTGTAGCTCAATATCATGGTTTAGTAAGAGTTGTTGGTAGTGATGTGGATTCATCATTGGTGATGGATGATCTTCCTCAATGTTTGTGGATGTATTGGAGGATATCTTAGATCTTGTTGCTATAAAAGAGTTATTTCACATTTGCAGGCTACTATTAGGAGATGGTTATCTTCATGTCATTGGAGATGTTGATCCTTGGTTTAAAGTGTGTTTGGTATTATGTCTTGGATTACTTTGGATACCAGTTTGATTCAATGAGTATAGGCATGATATAGGTTCTCTTGAGACTAGGATGTGTGCATTGGTGCATTATATATCCTTGGAGGAGATGTTGGATCATTATGTCATGATTGGGTTCCTGATTCTATAGTTGGAGCTTTGACATTGGTCTTTTTAGTTCTCTTGGTATTTGAGTACTTTGGTCATTTTCTTGGGAGCTTCATGGGAGTGTTGTGTTACATTTGGATCTTAGCATGGATTGATCGGTTATAGGTGCTTGTGGATACTTGGAGACTTAGGTGAGGCTAGAGTTCTCTTTGGATTAGAGACATTTTTTTGAGACAATTACTATTTGGAGGTTTCATCAAGAAGACCAAGGATCCTTCACCTAGATATGGACTTGAGTTAAAAGGATATTATTTTTGGAGTGAGTCATGATGACTTGGTTATCCCAAAGGAGCATTCTCATTCCCCACTCTTGTTCTCCTAGATAATTTATCTTCTAATAAGTATTTCCGATCTTATTTTTAGATACATTATATTTTATGCTTTATCTTTCATAGATATGGATCTTGATCTATGAATAGTTAGTTATGGAGGATTCATTTTGAGGGATGTTTGGCATGGTTGTCTCCTTGTCCATATGATTTTATTTATGTTATCATCCATTGATGAGGATTTTTAGGAGATGTTTTTTGGGCTAATTTCCTATTTTTGGAATTGATGCAGGAGCATCCATGGTGACTTGCAACCTCGTGTCAACAAAAAAGGTTAATTTTTTTTTATTCATGCAATTTTGGATTTTTGAAGTGGATTAAGTTTTTTTTTGAATTATATGGTGAGGATGGATAAGTATTGATCTAGAATTAAATTATTGTGCAACTTTGACAAGTTGACTAGTGGGATTTAAAACCAAAAAATAAAGCAAAATAAAGCATTAAAATTGCAAATTATTTGGAAAAAATCAAGATGGGAATTGAAAATGAGGTAATGGATGTTTTAAAGCACAATAATCATGTCCCTAAAAATTAGGGACTGGAGGTGGAAGCCCATGACTTGATTTTTTCTTTTTTTGCTTTTTCTAAAATTGTAAGTGGAGAATTAAAGCAGCAATTCCTTTCCTTGTCCAGGCAGTTTGAAATGGATTTTATTATGCATTAATTATTTTTGAAAAGTTTTAATTTTTAGCCACATGGAAGATGGTGTACCTGGGAAGAGAGGGAAGAAAATTATTCTTTAATTCATTCTATGAAGAAGTGGTGGAGAATCTAGAGAATGGGGAAAGCAAGAAAAGAATTTTTTCGAAGGCAAATTTTTGGGGGAGTTAGTTTTTCCCATGCAAGTTGAGGAGATACTCAAGAAGGGAATGGATATTCTCCAAGAAGGGTTTCCTAAGTTTTTTTTTTAGGTTGAAGGCATGAAAGTGAAGCTACAACAGTTTTCTTCCATTGGTAGTTGTTGATTGCAAGTTTGTAATCCATTGTTTTGTGTGTTATTGCAGGAGAGGGGCTTGAAGATTGTATTGGAAGATTTATTTTTCTGTTTTTGATGTTATTTTTCTTTTTTTTATGAATTTATATGAGCCTTGTTGCAGCCCTTGAGTCCCAGCAGTGCTCATCCGTTTAAAAGTTGTTGATTGCAAGTTGCCAATGCAATGTTTATGTGTTACTGCAGGAGAAGGGTTTGGAGATTGAAAGGGGAAAATTAATTTGTTGTTATTAAGTTTATTTTTCTATTATTTGTGAGTTTAAATGGGCCATTTTTTAGCCCTTGAATCCATCATAAACTGATGTAAACATTGGAGATCATTTTGTAATAAAAAGTTGTAAACTAGTTGCCAGTTGCAAACCAGATTTTGCATATATTGCAATAGTGTTTTAATGAAATTTTAATGTTTATTTTGTGTTAAAGAATGGTTTTTATGTTGTGAGGGTTTGAGTGTTTTTTCCCTCTCTACATTACTAGTATTAGAGCAGCAAGATCTTGAGTGTGTAACAGACCACCGAAGAGAGGCAATTGCACCAGGACTGTGTTGTGGGTGTTCAAAAAAAAAAGGATTGGAGAGGAGGCCATCATGATAGAGGTAGAGGTAGAGGAAGAGGAAATAATTTTGTAAGAAATTATGATTTTAGAGCCTTGATAAGGTAGGTTGAAACTTTGCAAAATGAGATAAGGAGAGGATTTGCAAGAATGAGAGACCCAGGAAGTGATGATGAAGAAGATGAGAAAACATAGAATGCTAGTTTAAATACTAAGCAAAGAGAGGAAGTTGCAGCAATTGCAAGAAATCAATTGCTAAGGTTTTTAACAAAAATGGTAAAAAAATTAATTATTAATGTTCCTACCTTTAATGGGAGTTTGAATCTAGAAGAATTGATAAACTGGATAAATGATATGGAAGATTATTTTGAATTTGAGGAAGTTGGAGACCCAGACCGAGTAAGGTTTTCCAAGACAAAATTGAAGGGACATGCTTCAATCTGGTGGAGATAAATTCAGTTGGAAAGAGGAAGAAAAGGAAAAGAGAATATTACAAGATGGGATAAAATGGTAGAGAAAATGAAGAGGCAATTCATTCCAGTAGACTATGAGCTGGAATTGCTTAAAAAGATGCAAAGCTTAAAGCAAGGAAGCAGGATAGTAAAGTACACCAAATAATTCCATAGAATTCTTATAATGATTGGACATTCAGAGGAAACCAAGGAAAAGGTTGCAAGATAAATAAATGGATTGAGATCAATTATCCAAGAAGAGATGACACTGGTCAGATTTGTGAAAATGGAAGATGCTTATCAAATAGCATTGAAGATAGAAGAAAGGATGAACAAGAGGTTTGAGAATAAACACAAGGGAAAGGATAAAGCTTATGTGCAACAAAAAGAGGATGAACAACAGATTAGAGACATTAAGGGCACCAAGGATGAAAGATGTGAAAACTCAAGCAAGCTGCGTGATCAAAATTTTAGAGGAAGAGAAAGATCAGGTAGGGGATTTGAAAGAGGAAATTTTAAAATAACATGTTTCAAGTGTGGAGAAGAGGGGAAAAAATCATACGAGTGTCCTCATGAAGAGGAAATAACAAGAAGAAGAACTATAAATTAGAATGGAGCAGCAAACATAAATGGAGAAGATGTACATTCAACACATTTTGAATAAGCGGAAGATGGTGAAGCCTTGATGACGAGGAGAGTTTTGATGAGTGAAAATAGTGAACCCATTCAGAGGAGGAGATTATTTCATACAAGATGCAAATGCAAAGGTAAAGTTTGTAAAGTCATTATTGATGGTGGTAGTACTGGTAATATTGTTTCTATAGAGATGGTTGAGAAGTTGTAGTTGGAGAGAAAGAGGCACCCACATCCACATAGGATCTCATGGTTGCAGGATAATCACAAAGTGTTGGTAAATGAACAATGTGTGGTAAGATATAAGATTGGAAGTTATTATGATGAAGTATTATGTGATGTTATGAACATGGATGTTTGTCATTTGTTGTTGGGTAGACCATGGTAGTTTGACAGGAAAGTAGTGCATGATGGATGTGCGAACACTTATAGTTTGACGAAGGATGGAGTTCATCATAAGTTGAAGCCATTGGATGAGAGAGGAGGAAAGGTATGTAGCAAGGTTGGAATATTTTTGGTTAGTGATTTGAACCAGTTAGAGAAAAGGATGAAGGTGAGGAGGATGATTTGATGATGCAATTGGAAGAAATTGTAGGAGAGAGGAATGATAAAATTTCAACACAAAGGTTGCAGCAAAAGGTAATGATGTAATTTCTGATTTTTATACTTCTTATGATGAGAATAAAGATGTAGTTGCAGCATTAGATGTGTTGAAGATAGGTGAGAGTGATGAGCAAGATGTGAATATGAAGTTGGGGATTGTTGATGATTCCTTGATTGAGAATGATGAAGGTGAAGATTCCCTGATAGAAGAACTTGATTACTTGTTTTAGAAGGTGGATGATGAGTCACAAGATTATCATTCTAACATTGTTTTGGGTGTAGAAAACCAGTTTGCAATAGTAAAGTATCTTCCTAAAGACACCAATAGAGTGGAAAGTTGCATTGAAGACAAGGCAAAAGGAGGAGTAGAAAAAGGTGTAACAACAAGAAAGGTAATACAGGACACATGTTGTGTTAAAGAATAAGGTATGAATACCATTGATTTTTTTCATTTTGGTAAAGCACATTGGTGGGAGGTAGAGTTTGGTAATTTGTATTTCATGGGGATGAGAAAAGGAGGGAAGATGAAAGGGAATACTAATGCAAAGTTGCAGGATGAGAGGAACAAAAAAAATCCAGCAAACAAGGAGCAAAGGTGGATCCAAGATAGGCACAAATTCTACAAATTTTTTTGAGTACAACTCATGAAACATTTCTTTTCTACCATGGGTGTCTCATGCGGGAGCATCCATGGTGACTTGCAATCTTGTGTCAACAAAAAAGGTTAAATTTTTTTGATTCATGCAATTTTGGATTTTTGAAGTGGATTAAGTTTTGGTTTGAATTATATGGTGAGGATGGATAAGTATTTATCTACAATTAAATTATTGTGCAACTTTGACAATTTGACCAGTGGGATTTAAAACAAAAAAAAAAGCGAAATAAAGCATTAAAATTGCAAATTGTTTGGAAAAAATCAAGATGAGCATTTAAAATGGGATAGTGGATGTTTTAAAGCACAATAATAATTTCCCTAAAAAGTAGGCACTGGAGGTGGATGCGCATAACTTGATTTTTGCTTTTTTTTGCTTTTTCTAAAATTGCAAGTGGAGAATTAAGCAGCAACTTCTATCTTTGTCCAGGCAATTTGAAATGGATTTTATTGTGCATTAATTATTTTTAAGAAGTTTGAATTTTCAGCCACAGGGAAGATGGCATACCCGGGAAGAGAGGGCAGAAAATTAATTTTTAATTAATTCTATGAGGAACTGGTGGAGAATCTAGAGAATGGGGAAAGCAAGAAAATAATTTTTTCAAAGGAAATTTTTTGGGGGAGTTAGTTTTTCCTTTGCAAGTTGAGGAGAGACTCAAGAAGGGAATGGATATTCTCCAAGAAGGGTTTCCTAAGTGTGTTTTTTAGGTTGAAGGCATGAAAGTGAAGCTACAACGGTTTTCTTCCATTAGTAGTTGTTGATTGCAAGTTTGCAATCCATTATTTTGTGTGTTATTGTAGAAGAGGGGTTTGAAGATTGTATGGGAAGATTCATTTTGCTTTTGTTTCTGAATTTATATGGGCCATGTTGCATCCCTTGAGTCCCAGCAGTGCTCATCCGTTTAAAAGTTGTTGATTGCAAGTTGTCAATGCAATGTTTATGTGTTACTACAGGAGAAGGATTTGGAGATTAAAAGGGGAAAATTAATTTTTTGTTATTAAGTTTATTTTTCTATTATTTGTGAGTTTAAATGGGCCATGTTGTAGCCCTTGAATCCATCATGGATTGATGTAAACATTGGAGATCATTTTGTAATAAAAATTTGTAAACTGGTTGCCAGTTGCAAACTAGATTTTGCATTTATTGCAATAGTGTTTTAATGAAAGTTTAATGTTTATTTTGTGTTAAAGAATGGTTTTATGTTGTGAGGGTTTGAGTGTTTTTTCCCTCTCTTCATGAGGAATGGGTGTCTTAATTTTTATCTTCCTTGATTAGAGAGGCTTACGTCCATGTTAATATTACATGATTCATATGTTGCATTTGATCTATGAGATTGAGTGGTTGGGTATTGTTGAGGCTTTCTTATTTGGGGTTGTAAGGATATCATAATTGACATAACATATCACATTAAGGTGTTGGTAGAAGGACATGTTATGGTTTATAGGTTTTCTCTCTTCATTTTATAGTTCCTTCCCAAAGGTTCATGTTTATATGATTTGGAAGGATTGTAGTGACATGTGAGATATTATGTAGCTATTTATGTTGCATATGTGGATCATTGCAATTGTTCTTGGTACTACAATGTTTTGATCATTTACTGCACCTTCATATGCCTTGACCATTTTCATACTTTACATTACCCATGCAATGGGAATTCTTGGATATGTATGTTCTTCATTGATAGGTTTTATACAAGGACCTTGAATGTAGTTTATGGGTTTGATATATTATTGGCATGAGTTTACTAATATTTTTGATACCTAAGAGGTATGGATGGTTGGATGCATTATCATGTGTTGTGGGTTCTATTTCCAATCGTGTAGATTTTTACCTTTGGTAGCAACTCGAAGCCTAATTTGTTATCACTTGGATTTGATGCTTGTGTTCTTGGATTGGTGCATCTTTAGCTTGGCATGTTCCTTTTATTTCATAGGTGGAATGTTTTAGGATGTGAGGATTTATTACTTGAGATGGTGGTCACTTTGATTTTATTGTAGGTATCTTGATGGAGCATGAGAGCATGCTAGAGATTCATGTGGTTTAATGTATGGCTATAATGATGTACTTCATTGATCGACCCTTATGTAATGTATACAAGTGGGAGAATGTTAGGATTTGGTGTTGTACACCATTGCATAAAATGTTATATTATATTGTTGTAATAAAATAATTATTTAATGTGGTGCAGCTAGGAGGTGTGTTTAGCCATATTAGGTGATTATTTTGGGCCACTTGTAAGCTGTATTGTAACATTGCGTTAATTATTTTATGTATGGAAGACATAGGATAATGATTTAATATTTGGGGGAAGTATTTAATAATTGAAAAATTAGTAGCCAATATTAAATGAGGTTTCAATGATTTGTGGAAATAAAATTTACATTACCACTTGGTTGTATTTGTGTGAGCTTGTATCTATAAAGCAAACACATGATTAGTGGTTAAGGTTGGTTGGGTGAGTGAGTTGTCATATTATTGAGTCTTTCTGAGAAGTGTATATGTGGAGCATGCAATGGGATGTGTGGATTCATTGTTGGACACATGGAGGATGCATCAAGGAGAGGCTTGATGTTTCAAAAATATTCATTGTAACTCAATAACTGCATGTTTTTTTTATTTGTTGAACAATAGATGGAGCATGGATGCTTTTGGAGGTTGGTTTTTTCCCTCTTTAGGATTTTCCCAAAGTATATATTCTGTTATCTTGTGGCTTATATTTTTTTATCTTTGCATATGGTTATTTTGTAAGCTTTTAGGTATGTTGTTCTCTCATGGAGTTATGTAGGAAATAGATTAGACATTGTGGGTATTATGCATTATTTCCTAAAACCACTAACTATAAGCTTATTCATTAAGTATTTTATAACTACATGGTTAGTGTGAACAAACACATGGTAGCTTGTTATTTAGTGTCAAAACTTTTTTATGACATAAAAAATAGCAAGGAGCTCTTTTTCAATAATAGTATAGTTTAGTTATGTTGCTTTGAGATTCTTACGGATGAAATATATGATATAATCTAATGAACCATCTTTTTTATCAAGGATAACCCCTATAGAAAAATAATATGCATCCATACGAATATGGAAGGGAATTATCCAAATCGGTCCTCTTAATATAATTTTCATGGTTAAAGAGTCTTTAAGGGGTGGTTGGAAAGATTTTTGACATACAATTGTCTAGGGAAAATCAACATCTTTAGTAAGTAGGAAAAATAGAGGAGTAGCTATTTTTTGAAATTCCTTGATAAATATGCAATAATAACCTACATAAAAAATAATAAATTTGAAATCCTTTTTTTTTTTGGTGGTATTGGCATAGTTGTGAAAAACTCTATCTTAGTAGGGTCTACTTGAATAGATGCTTGTGAGATATAATGTCCCGTAATTATTCCTTCCTCCATTATCAGGTAACACTTTTCATTATGTCAACATGTCATGGTATTCACACCTTTGTAATAATTTTTCTAGGTTAGCTAAGGCTTCATCATAAGTATTCCCATAAGCTGTAAATTCATCCATGTAAACTTCTACACAATCATGAGTAAGATTTGAAGAGATACCCAACACAACCCTTTGGAAAGTGGTGGGCCATTACATAGGGAAAATGGGAGGATTGTATAAGCATATATTCCTTATGGGTAGGTGGAGGTCATTTTATCTTGATCTCCATGTACAATCCTAATTTTTGTTATAGCCATTGAATCTATCCAAAAAAGAGAAATACTTATTGCCTACCAAAGAGTCCAAAACTTGGTAAATGAAGGGAAGGGGAAAGTGATTCTTCTTGTTACAATATTAATTTTTCTATAGTATACACCAACATGCCACTTCCCTTACTTTTTAACATTATTAATAGAGGGAAAACTCGTTGATTGTCAGGTATAGGGTAGATGAAGACAATGTCCAAGAGTTTCTATAATTCACCTTTCACAATATCGTGGACTATGGGGTTCATCCTCATTTGTAGTTGTTGCATAGGTCTACAATCATCCCTTATGTATATATGATGTGTACAAAGGTTTGGGTTAATATATTTCATGTTATGGTAATCCCATGCAAAGTTCATTTTGTAGTTATGTAACATGGTAATTAATTATAGTTGTTGTTATAGGTTCAATCAACTATTAATATTAGTGGCCTATTGGGAAATATTTTGATTTGCTTTGACAAGGAAAGCATTGAAGCAATCCTTGAATGTAATGTCTTAAGAATGTACCTATGAAAAGGAGTTGATGAAATATACAAATGTCACATACATAGCTTGATGTCTCTATTATAGGAAACATTTTATGTAGTGAAAAAATTACACATGTCAAGCGGTTATCCTATTATGGGTTCATTCTATAGTTGTTCTATATAATGTTACAAAGGATAATATTTTTTGACATATTTTATGCCACCCTTAGATGCACATCATTTATATCTAACTAGAGAGATCCTATGTGTGCATCATGTGGAAATCCATGATTTATTTAATGATTCTAAGTCTTTGAGGTTTTGAAACTCCTCAATTGTATCTGCTTAGGGTTCCAAATTGTGTACATGGCCTAAACCCTCCTAAAACCCTAATTATTCCATGCCTTGTCCTTTTTTTCTATCCACTCATTGACCTATTGTGCCCGGTTCATGGTCAGCCAAGTTATAACTTATGTCCTAGGTGGTCATTCTTTAACTCGCCACTTTTAACTTACCTTTTCAGTTGTGGCTCCATTTAAATATTTGATCTTATTTCATGAGCATTGAAATATTTTTGCTCAAGTCTCATCTATCGAGGCAGAAATCCCCTTTTTAAGTTGCCAACCTTGTGCATGTGCATATTGAAGTTTTAATGCAGGTGGTTGGATCAAAGTGATTTGATCCTGACCGTTCCTCGCCAAACCTTTGGATTAAAATAATAAAATTAAAAAGGCAAAGGGATAGCAGGTAGGTGACACCTGTCCACCATCGTGGTGGGTCCTACCATTGTTCAAAGGCACCAATGGCTAAAGGTTACTAAATCAATAGTTACGTTGGATTCTAACAAACAAATCTTGACCATTCCCCACCAGCCTGTGGGGGACCCACTGTCAGATCTGGGCCTATAGAGGGATAGCAAGCATGAGCCACATGGCACCATCGCCGCCATTCACTAAACTATTGAATGCTTAGAAATATTGAATGAAATATTTCTCGGTGACTATGGATGGTTAAAGAGCATGCTACTAAAAGGATGTTATGCATGTGCAAAAATGATTCATCGAGATGTTTTAATCTCAGTTGTCTATTGTCGTTGAAGGATACACATTATGACCACTGGACAAGTGGTTAAAGAAGATGCATGTTGGTGGTTGTCGGGTTGATCTAGGTCATTTCCCGCTAGCCTGTGACCATAGATCTTAAATGTGCAAATCTCATAGGGTTGGCAGGCATGCATGAGGCCTTGGTTTGCTTTGTATTGTATCAACAACACAAATTTAATTGAGGAGGATCTAATGATCATCTTGTCATCTTGGTGATGCATTAAGGCTACACGATAGCCATTAATCATGATTCTCATGCAATCAACGGTCGTGTTTTAAAGTTTCATTAGGAATTTGATCTTGGCCACTCATGCTTGATTTGACAACCAATATTCAAACATCAATGACTACTTGATCCTATTCATGGTAGATTTGTAGAAGTTATTACTTAGTGACATCCTCAGCTACTAAATCAAATATGATCGACTTGGATCAATTTTTTATGCCTTTTCAATGTTGCTTTTCATTTCAAGATGACGCCATTACTCCTCGATGTGTTGCAGAGGCCATATTCTCTGTCAGGGTGTATTGGTCAAAGAGTTTTTTTAGCAAAATTTGTGGGAGATCCATCCCTGCATTCATGATAGCCTTCTTTCTAGGGCTTGTTTGAGATTTCAGAGCCTTTATGGATTGGCAATTACTCTATTATGGGAGCAATTCAGATCTTTTCTCAACCTAATCAGCATTCATCTTAACCCTAGTTGAGTTGGGGTTAGGGTTTTGGATTCAATCTAAGTTATGCTTGAACTATAAAGGAAATGCTTGTATCTTTTTAAGGGTTCTTCCTCTAGCCCCTCTAGGATTTTTCTTTTGCAAACCTGCAAATCTTGCATTCTTCCATTGTAAAGGTTAATTCAATCTTTTATTTTAATGAAATTAAACTATTTTCACCATTACCTCTTGCATGTTTGAGTAAAATTTATTTACATTCATATCTAAGTGGGTGTTTAGTTGTTTCTTTGAAATATTATGTTGTTCTAAAGTAGGAAGGAACACACTCTAAATTTGGTGTATCACCTTCTTTTACATTTTATGTTTCCTTCTACCCTTTTCCCTTGTGATCTGTTAGAGTAGGTTAAGATTAGGACTTTCATGTGTTGGGTTAGACCAACACATTTGCACTTAGTTTGGAAAAGAAATCCAACCTTCTTTGGAGACTTGACCTCAATTTTCAAGGTCCCACACCTTGAGGTCATTTCCATTGTGTCATTAGAACACTAAACTCTTGTTCAGTAGGGTGTAGTTTTATGTGACAACATTTTTTGGCACACCCGATGGGACAAGCTTCTCTCCATTGAAGAATTTGGTGTTTTCTTCAACGCTTCTTGCCTTTAGAGGTGAATCTTCAAACACCATGGCAACTCTGTTTCAAATCATTTGGTTCAAGCAACCCAGTTTCATTTTATGTTGCTAAGGAGTTGGTGCACTCTTCAACATTTCAGCCTTTAGAGGCAGTTCTACAAGCACTTGGTGACTCTGCAAGATACATCTTTGGGTGACTTTGTCGTATGTACCCAAAATCTTTGGTTGGGTAGTCCTTTGCTTTCCTTTGATAATTTTCAAAGTGTTTCCCATGCTTAATAATGTCAACTTATAATGGAAACCATATGTACAAATCCCCATATCATGATAATGCTAGCTTTTCACCTCCCAATCAACCATATTAGGTTGGTTATGCCTCCCATTCCATTCCATAGAACCCTGCTATTATGGGTTTTCAATCTTTTCAAAATGTGTACCACCCACCCCACCCTACTCAGTCTTCTTAGATGCCTACACATTCATATCAATAGCCCTAATAGACTTATCACTTTGAAAATCAGCCTTGTCCCTCTCTATTCAACCCCATAATTTTGATAATTTAAGTATAAGTGAAGCCACAAGCATTTTGCTTGGTTTCAAAAGATAGTTGGGTGAGATTCGAGTACAACAAGAGGCTCCTTGTTCTTCCTTTCAACCCTAAAATGTGAGTGAACTCATGTCCATGGTGAAGGATGTATTTAATCAAATGGTTGAGCTTTAGGAGCAACAATAGTTTGACCAACAACAAGAGGAGTGGGCTAATCAAGTTTATCAAGGGCAACAGGAAGGTTGTTTTCCACAACATGATGAGTTTGTCCATCAAACTCATTATTCATAGCAGCATAATAATGACATTCAATGGAGGTATGAGCAGTAGTTGGAGGCACAAAGAAGGCAACAAGAAGAGTGTACAATAAATGATGTTGTTTCTAGGAAAGAAAAAATTATACTTGCCCTTGCTCTAGCACAATTGCTCGAGACTCAGGAAACTCCTTGTGTGCCTAGTTTCAAGCAAGCACCTCCACCACTTCCAGAACAGCCTGCTAAGGAGGAGGTAAGAAAACATAAATTCCCAAGTTTCAAGAAGGATAACAAACCTCTTAAAACCCCTATTAGCCCTTGTTTTGTTCCAGAACAACCCATTGTGCAAGAGTTTTGCAAGCAAAAAACTTTTAGTTTCAAGAATCCTAATCAACCCCTTGAAACTCCCATTCAACCTCTTGTGCCATCAAGCGGATCTTCTATGTTGGAGATTCTAAGTTTTGTGAGCCTCCATTCCTCACAAGAACCCATCCTTGAGGAGGCTCAACCTTTTACTGCTATTGAGCAGCCCCTTCCAAAACTTCAACAAGAGTCTCAATGCCCTTTTGACCATTTTGCTCCCTCTTTTCCTATTTCACTCTCTAAGGGTGGACCTATGGTATGGGATCCTAGTTGGTCAAAAGCATAGAGGACGGAGCAATTTTGGGCTAGGAGTGAAGAGGCTATTTCTGAGGAGCCTTCGTCAGCTCAAAATAATGAGTGTCTTGCTCTGCTGCAAGAAAAAATTGATGATGAAATAGTGTTGCAGCAACAAGACATTAAAAAGGTAGAAAAATTTGACGCAGTAGAGGAATCAATCCTCTCATTTGATGCCCTTCCTTATTTTGTTGAGGATGAGGAAGATAGATCAGCTATATCTACATTAGTTGAAGCCTTCGAGCATCTTGGTTTGGGCTTGATGGTTGAAGAAAACTCCATGGTTTTGGAGCAGCAACATACATGTTTATCCCCGATTGTAGTGGATGAAGATTCACAATCTATAGAGGTCTGTAGTTATGAGGTGAAGGATCTCTTTTGGGATGATTTAGAAGCTTTTTGTTTAAGCTTGGATGCCAATCCTTCACCCAAGAGAGGAACTTTATGGGCAACAGCATAAGAACGAGGAAACAAAAGAGGATGTGGTAGAAATTACATGCCAAGAGCCTAATTTTGTTGCAATTTGTTGCCAAGAAAGAATTAAAATAGAAGGACAACTTGAAGAATTCAGTTCTTCATTTGAAGTGTCTCACAAATCTAAGTTTTGTGTTGATGAAGTGTGCATCAATGCAAATGATTTTGTACTTATTCAGCAACCACACATTTATTTGGAGAGTGATGCTCCCATTTCTCAATTTGATTGTATGTCTGAGCTTCAAAGCTTTTCATTTGAGGTGCATGAAGAAGAGATTCCTTGTGCAAATCAAAAATCATATTTTGCATATTTTGCATCACCATGTGAGCTGGAAATATTATCTTTTTTTTTAGTTCATGCATTAAGGAGGTCAGTAATGTTGACATTAGCCTATCCTTTTGTGAGGTGAGTTCTCTTCCCTCTACAAGAGGTTTTCCCTTGGATGTTGGCCTACCTTCAAAAAATTCCACCCCTGCTATTGTATGTTCACCTGAGGCACCAGTGTAAGATGAATCAGATACTTGCATCATATGGTTCTCCTGCAATGGAAAAGTTTACAGTGAATTGATCCTTCACTTGGCAAGTATTTTGTGCAGTTACATGAATATTAGCAGTATTTTCCAATGGTTGCAGCTGGGTGAGGTCTACAACTATGGTTTGAGGGAGATTAGCTCCTTCAAAAGGTTCATCTTTGACAGAGGCATATTCCCTTCTTTTGCTTCCTATTAGTTAATGTACATATTGTTTTTTTTGTTTTCCATAAGTGCTTTTGCACACCCTACATTATCCTTAAGGGAATGTATGTTTCTATTTTCCATGCCTTCCTCCAAGTGCACCTACACATGTTTTGTTTTGCCCTTGGGAGGCCCAATTTCATTGACCCCTTTCATGACTCTGTGCCCAATGGACTAATAAGGCCTCTAGATTCCATAATTAGCAAGCAATCATCCCAAAGAAATTACCAAAATGTTGACTATGTATTTTATGCCACCCTTGGATGCACATCATTTATATCTGACTAGAGAGATCCTATGTGTGCATCCTATGGAAATCCATGATTTATTTGATGAGTTTGAGTCTTTAAGGTTTTGAAACTCCTCAATTATATCTACTTAGGGTTCTAAATTGTGTACAGGGCTTAAACCCTCCTAAAACCCTAATTATTCCATGCTAGATTCTGACAAACAAATCTCAGTTGTTCCTCACTAGCCCGTGGGGGACCCACTATCAGATCTGGGCTTGTGGAGGGATAGTGGGCATGAGCCACATGGCACCATCACCACCATCCACTAAACTATTGAAGGCTTAGAAATATTTAATGAAATATTTATCAGTGACTATAGAGGGTTAAAGAGCATGCTACTAAAAGGATGTTATGCACATACAAAAATGGTTCATCGAGGTGTTTTAATCTCAACCGTCTATTATCATCGAAGGATACACATTATGACCATTCGACAAGTGGTTAAAGAAGATGCATATTGGTGGTCGTCAGGTTGATCTGGGTCGTTGACCGCAAGCCCGTGACCAAAGATCTAAAACATGCAAATCTCAGAGGGTTGGCAGGCATGCAACATGTGTCATGGTGGGTGGGCCTGAGGCCTTAGTTTTCTTTATATTGTATCAAACGCACAAATTTAATGGAGGAGGATCTAATGGTCATCTTAGCATTGTATTAAGGCTACACGATAACCATTGGTCATGATTTTCATGCGATCAACACCCGCATTTTAAAGTTTCATTGGGAATCTGATCTTGGCCACTCATGCTCGATCTAATGGCCAGTATTCAAACTTCAATGGCTACTTGATCCTATTTTTGGAAAATTTGTAGAAGTTATTGCTCAGCGAAATCCTCATTTGCTAAATCAAATCTAATCGACTTGGATCATTTTTTTACGCCTTTTCAACGCTGCTTTTCATTTCAAGATGACACCAATACTCCTTGATGTGTTGCAAAGGCCATATTCTCTATCAAGGTGTATTGGTCAGAGAGTTTTCAATGAAATTCATGGGAACTCCATCCCAGCATTCATGATAGCCTTCATTTTGGGGCTTGTTTGAGATGTCAGAGCCTTTATGGCTTGGCGGTTGCTCTATTATGGGAGCAATTTAGATCTTTTCTAGACCTAATCGATGTTCATCTTTCTGTAACCCTAGTTGAGTTAGGGTTAGGGTTTTGGATTCAATCTAAGTTATGCTTGAACTATAAAGGAAATGTTTGATCTTTTTTAAGGGTTCTTCCTCTAGCCCCTCTAGGATTTTTCTTTTGTAGACTTGCAAATCTTGCATTCTGCCATTGTAAAGGTTACTTCAAGCTTTTATATTAAAGAAATTCAACTATTATCACCATTACCTCTTGCATGTTTGAGTAAAATTTATTTACCTTCATATCTGAGTGGGTGTTTCAATTATTTCTTTGACATATTATTTTGTTTGAAAGTAGGAAGGAACACACTCTAAATTCAATTTATCACCTTCTTTTACATTTCATGTTTCATTCTACCCTTTTCCCTTATGATATGTTAGAGTAGGTTAACATTAGGACTTTCATGTGTTGGGTTAGACCAACACATTTGGACTTAGATTGGAAAAGGAATTTGACCTTATCCAAATACTTGACCTCAATTTGAAAGGTCCCACACCTTGAGGTCATTTCCATTGTGTCAGTAGAACACTAAAATCTTGTTTAGTAGGGTGCAGTTTTATGTGACAACAGTATCCTCATTTAAATTCTCTATCTCAAGGATTCTTTCTATAATCATTAACATTTAAACTGAGCATCAATCATTGTCTTTAGGATCCAACCATGTGGATTGCTCTTGGTGAGTGAAGGTTGTGTTAGAGGGTACATAACTAGCTTTTTGGTTTTATTATCATTGGAAATAATCATGTTCCCTAACCTAAAACCAATGAATTCATAAATGAGTGCCAATAATGGTCTTCCTAAGATCATAAGGTGTCCACCTAGGTTGGCCTCTGGCTGCAGGACCATAAAGTCTGCTAGGTACTCCCAGGAATATAGTGTAATGACCAATTCCTCTATGACTTATTTTGGTTTAATATTTGAATGGTCTACTAGTTGTGGCACTATAGGGTAGGAAAAAGATAAAAAAGTTAGAGGTTTTGCATTGTTTCTTTGGTAATAAAATTAATGTTGAAATCCACAAATAAACAACTAAGGTTTGCATATTTTGGAATAATAATGTTTAAAGCATAATGTCTATAAGATACCCAATTACTTGGATAATTTATAGGTCTTTACGTTTTCATCCAAGTATTTTAGGTACAAATTCATGATAGTTTTAGTATGTATTAGTACATCTTAAATTCCTTGAAATAGAGGAATTTTTACATAGAAAATTTAAAGTTGTTATGGGAAATCAAATTCAAGTTTAGGTTCCTATTTTATGAAGTCATGTTTTCTAAAAATGAGGGATTACAATTCATGATTTCTATTTGTTGTGATTCTAGCTCAGGGTTTAATGTTTTATTTCTTATCTTAGGGTTAGTATCTATGGTTTAACTATCCATTTTAATTTCTATAATGATTGGAGTGGTTGGTCCATGGAGTGCCTTTCTCGAGTGAAGTTGCACATCATATATTTTGATTGCATAGGCTAGGTATTGAAATGTGTCATTAGCATATGTCAATTAAATTGACATGTTATTGGGGATAGGCGTAGGTTGAGTTGGTGATTGAGTAACCTAGGGTGGGGTAGGAGCATAATTGTTTGGCATAATAGCTTGTTGTTGAGGAAAAAGTGGCGGTGATTGTTGAAAGCTTTTATTTGGATTGGACAATGACTCATTCCCATTATTGTTGCCATGCATTGTGTGGCGACTACCATTGTTAATTATGGACTTGGGATTGGTATGGCTATTGTGGCCACTCTTTGTCAAGGTTTCTAGTGGGTGGTATTGAATTTTTCCAAGCTCAAGGGGGAATTTGGTTCCAAGGTGTATTATACCAATTAATGGAATTTGAAAATGAGTAAGGAAATGAAGGACTATAAGACAAAAGTTCTTAGGAAATACCTTGTTGTGTTGGCCAGGGTTTATGTTGTGACATGTAAAAGGATTTTCCTTCATCTTCCACTATTCTAAATTCATGTCTCTCATGCTTATCTTCTATAATGCTTTCCACCTATTTATATTTGCAATTAAATTTCTTTTATCATTAATGATGGCAATATTCAACCAGTGTTGCCTCTACTTTCTCATGTTTCTTATTTACATGTAGTGTATCGATTTGAGTGGCCATGTGGTTTATAATATCTTATTTCATGTCCTTGAGAAGATTATTGAGCTCCGTTTTAAAAACTCCTATAATAATCTTTGTGGAGGACAATTCTCTAAGGCTATGAGTCTTCTTCATGGTGGACCTTGAATAGTTCTTATAGATCTTCTAAACATCATCAAATGGTACTTGGAAAGTATCTCCATCATCAATAGTGTCTAGTGCATCCATATATTCTTGATTGACCCTCCTTAAGAAGATGATTTTGAGGGAATCATGGGACAACCTATTTTGCTAGGTGGGCTCATCCTCTTTCAACATCGTTATAAATATATCATCTCTCATATCTTTGGCTTTGCAATAATATTAATACTTTCTTAGGAATTTCTCCTTCATAGTTCCCCAATATAGTGCTACATATCTTCCCAATCCTATAAACCACCTCAATATTACATCTTTGAAGGTTGTTAGAAAAAATCAACTTATGTACATATATGGTATAATTATAGCTTTCACAGAGGACATCAAATTCAAATAGACATATATTTGGGTCCTTTATAATAAAACCATGGAAGTTGGATAATGCAAAGGGTGGTATATTCCTTATGGTAGCATGTCTTACTGCCATGTCCCCTTTCCAAAAATAGTAAGTTCATATTTGATTATTAAGCGATTTTATTTTCCCATGGGTTAATAGTAAATCATAGGGAAAATAATTTATTAAATATTTAATTTAGTCTTGATATTTTATATTTTGTGGGACAATTAAATATTAAATTTAATATTATTGATAGATGGGGGCATGGAAATCTCTAGGAGCATCTGACATTTATTTTGAATTCAAAAGGAGCATCTTCTTTTATAGTTGTCATTCACTATTTTTAGCTAATGGTTATGAAGTGGTCTTGGGATATTATTTTTAATTAGTTTTCCCTCCCAAAATGGGGCATGGGATTTTGGGAGCCCAAGTTTGTCTTGCAACATGTGAAAAATCTCCTTTTGGATTATTCATCTACGCGGATTTATTTTCTAGAGCAATTTGTGTTGAAGTTTCTATTGTGGACAAAAACCCATCTAGTAGATTACAATCGATGGACAAAAACCTATTGGTTGGTGGAATCAGAGGAAAAAAAACCTTTGGTTCTTGAGGGAATTCTCATACAGGAATTGCATTCGAGCTTCAAATATTTACAATATAGTTTAGTTATTTAGTGTGTGCATTTTTGTTTTTGGTTGCAGGTGAAGGAGTGTGTAGTTTGGCTGTAGTTTGAATTACAATTTTTGGTCAGTGTGTGCTAATATAACACATATTTTTAATGTCAATATTTTCTTCTATATCATTTTTTATCAGTTTCGGAGGTTGTGGTAATTCATTTCCATTTTGAAGATTTCTTGTGTTACCAATGTGTGTGTGTTATAGTGCGGTTGTGAGGGTTCATGGAGAGATGGTTTCATATTCTTTTTTCTATGGTGGTTACTACTATTATTATTGATATTTCATTATTTTTAAAATCATTTCCAAGAGTTGATAATATCAGTCTTTGTTATGGATAAGACTAGAGAGTTTCAATGCTTTGGTTGGCAATGTGTGTGATTCGATAGGGTGTGAGTTTAATGCATTGTTTGTTCCATATTTATAATTGTTGTCATTGTTGTTGTAATGAATACCATAACAATCCTTTTTGATGTAGAAATCAAATTAAAATCAATATAAAATGTTGCTATAGTTTTTGGTTCAGTTTGTGCAAGTTTAAGTGTTGACTAACTACTTTAATTTGTACTATTTGGGTGTAGTTTTTGGTGAAGTTTATTATTTATGATTAAAATATGTTATTATCATTGGAAAACATAATTTAGAACATTACAACTCCTTGATTAGATATGGGAAAATAGAAGTTAGTGGGTCCAATTGGATCATTTATTGCTGCTTCAACCATTATGGCTCAAGGTGGAACAACCCCTAGAATACGTGATTCAAGGAATTTAGAGATGTGGTTATGGTTTGCATAAATATACTGAGCCACATTTGATTCTTGATTAGTATCAACTTATAGAGAGACCAGAGGAAATTTCTCTTTTAAAGGAAGATATTCATTTGCTTGTCCTATTGTAGTGTCCTTAGTTATTGTATATGATTCTTCGTGAGGTATTGAAACCAAGTTGTTGATTTGGAAGAAATTTTTTCCAAGGGTCTCTTCTTCACTGTATATAATGAACCAAAGCTAAAGTAGCTCTCCTTTTGTATAATGTTAGTGAAAATTTAAGTAATTTTACTAATAATTACTAATCCTAATTTATAAGAAATGAAGTTAAAGTCTAGGAAAATTAATAACAATTAACTCAAGACCCAACATTTCTAAAGATTGACACATCCCTAGAAATAATTCCAAAAATGTTGTACCATTAATCCTCAATAAACCCAATGCAACTAAGGCTTGCATGCAACTTAACAAATATTCTAATCCATTATCGAGTAGTTTATTGAGTTATAATGTTCTACACTTATCAATCCAAGGACATACTTAGTATAGTGATGGTATTGTATGTACAAAAAAATATCTCTAAGACCTAAAGTCTTAAAGTTGCGTATAGTGGGAAAAAATAAGGAAATAAATATGATACTCTTTGATTAACTAGAAGTTACATGATAATTGTTGTAGGTTTTATATGACATTGTGGGTTGTACTAGATTGACTTATTGATTGTAGTACAAATTAATTGCAACAAATAAATCTAGCCCAGCTAATATTACAAGATTGAACTATAAGGATAAAATCTCAACTACAACTCACCTCAAGTGGGCCCTTGCTTGGGTTAGTTGCACCTTCATTTTCTCCTTTACTAATTTATTAGTTGATTTAGTGCCTCATATGACTTATAACATTAAAAAGATAAAAGAAACTTGTTTGACATAAAATCCTTTTCAAATTATCTATTCAAATTTCTTACATGCATGTCAAAAAATATACATCCTATATGTGCTAGATTGCACACTTTATAATTCTACAAGTGTTATTTTTCAATTGATGGTGTTGGGATTTGTACCTCAAATTATTGGCTTGAAATACTCCTTGAATTCTTGTTTCTATCTCTTATCAGCCTGACTTCCTCATATCAACGAGACCTTGTTCTTAGTCCCCTCGATGCTCCAATGACCTCCACAGTTTGGCACTAACAGTTTCCTCTAGTGTTGTGTTCTATCGGTGGGAGTTAGTCATGTCGACGAGAATCTCCAAGAAGTATTCACGATAGCCTGATGTCTTTGCTTGGTCACTTGTCAATAGGACTTCGTTTCATTAGTGGGACTTTGTCTTGAGTCCCCCCAATTGTCTGATGGAGCAAAGACTTGTATGGCGGTAAAGACTTGTCGGTGGGAGATGACATCATCAGTGGGAATCTATGAGTTGTCACATCAACAACCCGATACATAGCATTGGATCCTCATCAATGGGAAGTTGTGTCTTCGGTAGGACACTGAAGCTTGTCCCACTGATGGAACGTTGGAGTGGTTCGTCAGTAGGAGATGCCGGTATCAGTGGAACCTTTGTGAGTGTCCCTTTGATAGGCCAATGGTGTAGGCGATGTACAGTACATCGGCGAGACTTCCCTGTATCAGTGGGAGATGAATTGGTGTCCCCATAATATGATGATGGTTGGCTCGGTGACCTATGTAGAATGTCTCAGTGGGACCCAATGATTGGCTGGAACCTATTGACGGTTGGATCAGCAATTGGGAATTGGTTGGTTTTCCTAGTCGGCCTGGAACCATTGGATAAAATGAGTGTTGCATTAGAGTTCCATGATGAAAAAAGGAAAAATTTAGAGAGAAGGGAGGAGGAGAAGTATTTGCACTATATGTTGTTTGAGGGTATTGTAATAGTGTGAGGATTCTAAATGGTTATGTTGTCTATATTCTCTAGATGGAACAAGATGAAAACTCTTGTAAAGGATATGAGCCTAAAATTGTATTGTAACTTTATTTTTTGCTGATTAATACAATAGCTTGATTGTTTTGGAGTGTGAGGTTTTTTACCCGAAAGGTTTTTCCCCACATAAATTTGTGTGTCCATATATTTTGTCTTTCATGTTGGTTGATTCTACAAGTTGAATCTATCTTATGCATGTTGTTGAAAATGGTTGTATTTGTATGAACTTTTCTCAGGAGGGTTAATGTGGGAAATCAACTATGTTTGTTTCCACTTTGTGGCATAGTAGTATGTATCTTTGAAGTAAATTAATGTTTTTGAAAGTATTTAAAGGCACTAATGATCTTAGATGTTCATTCTGAGATGACCATGATTTCGCTACAAGTTGTACCAAAGCCTTCTTATGGCATTTGCTTTTGCTTGCATGTGCAGGTTTGTGAGTTGCATGTACTTGCATGTGTGTTGCATGTACTTGCACAAACTCGCATGTGGCTTGCATGTAAGAATTCTTGGTGTTTCTCAGTTTTGTGGATTCCTTTTGTGAATATTTCTTGTCTTGACAAGCTTGAGGAGATCTAAACAAGTTTTTTGATGATTGATCATTTGGTGAGTAGAAGTCCTTACTCTTTTTGTTTTAAGAGACAACACACAGCATGAAGGACATTGAAAATGGAGAAAATGGAGTTGATCATATTGTAATGATGTGGTATGAGGCTCCTAGTTGACAACAAATAATCCTGATGCAAGGGGTGTGAGTTTATGCTTGTGGTTGTGTTGTAGCAAAGTTATTCATGTTGGGTGTCTGTGTGAGAGGCTCCCCAATGATATGGAGAAGAGTGGGTTGTTATTCAGCCATGGATTATTATGCTTGTGATGGGTGCTTTGTCTTGGTATTCAAGGTGTTGTTCTCTATTACCCTAATTACATGTAGGCTATGAAGTTGATTTTTGGGTGGTCTAAAAAAAATTGAATAGCCTGGCTCTCTCATATGCATGTGCATGTTGGTGGTTATGGAATTGATTTGGAATGGGCCTATAGTTCATGTACTACTTTTTCATTTTAACGATGCCTTGTACTTGCATGGCTCAGATTCATGTTCTTTGGATTTGAAGGGGTTTTATAGATTTATGTTTAAAGAATCTATGGTTATGCATATTCATGTTATTCCATTATTCTGGTTAACTGTGATGGTTGTATGTAGACTTTTGAGTCATCTATACATGCAGTGGATATGGGTGTGCATGGGTGTTTTATAAACACAATGATTTTGCAGGTTTTATATGGTCAAGAAAAAATTGTGGTTTTGTGGAGATGCTAGTGAACTAATTTCTAGACCCTAGCTTGTGAGGTGTTACTAGATGAGATAGGTGTAGTTATGCATGCATGGTGAGAGGAGGTTAGGTTCTCTACATGGGAGTGTTGGTAAGTGTATAGTCACTCAAATTTTTTGTGGTGGTGCTTAATAGATTCCCTTGACTATGGTGCTTGTTGTGGACATGATTGGAAAATAGGATTTGAAATAGATCTAGTGGTTGAGTCAAGTTGTCTACGTTGTTATTCTCCTTAAGATCTTAGTTTTATAGTTTCTAGTGCGATGATGGGTTTGTATGTTTCATTGATTGAATCTACGGGTTGAGCAATGTTGTGGGTTGTCTTTACCTACATGTTTGTTGTGGGACAACTCGAAACTGGATTGTCAATATCCACACGGTTTGATTCTATGATGGTGCAGATATGTTAGTTGGCCTTGTCTTTGGTCGCTTGTGCATTGATGTGGTTGCTTCAAGATGAGAGGATGGATGATGTAGAGTACCTGAATAGTCAGCTATGGGGACCTATAGAATGTGTATCACGATGTCATGGATAGCTTGGGTACACTAGTTAGTGTTTCCTTTTGACAATGATGGTTTTGTCTACTTGGTTTGGACATCTTGGTGCTACTTGGTATTGTTGTCAGATGGACATATTGTTGAGTGGACCTAGATTTTTTTTAGATTAGCAGATGTTTGGTCATGATGCTTGGAGAGCTTGGGTCTCATGGTTCAGTGGGAGCTTTAGCAGTGACTGTGGATTCAGCACTTGGTGGTGAATGATCTTATTTAGTGTTGCAGATGTTACTAGAAGGGACTCTTAGATCTTGTTGTTGCAAAATAGTTATGCCGCATCTGCATGGACACTATTTGAGGATGTGTAACATCTTGGAACCATGGCAGACGCTTAGAGTCTTTGGTTGAGGTGTTGGTGGTGCACTTGATAGGTGATGTTGGTTTAGAGTTGTTTCATGTCATGTTATACTCTTGCTTGTGCATTAGAGTTTTGGCATGAGGCATTGCTCTTGAGACCATGGTAAGGTAACTTGGAGCATGGAATCTCCTAAGCGGGATGGTAAGATCATGATGTCATGATAAGTTCCTAGTTCAAATGTTTGGAGCTTTGACAGTGATTTAGAGATTCTCTCTGTTTTGGGTGCATTGGTCATATGCTTGAGAACTTCATGATAATGCAATGATGCAAATTAGAGTTTAGTATGAAATGATTGTTTGTAGGTGCTCATGTATACATGGATAATAAGGTGAGGTTGTAATTCTTTTGAGATAAGATAAGTGTTGTTGATGGTTACTCTTAATGAATATTTTAGTAGAAAGTCTAAGGAGCCTACACCTTGGTTGGACGTGAGTTCAATAGAGACCAATGAGGAGATTGCTCTTGGATGAGTCATGGTGGCTTGTATATCTTGGAGGGGCATTCACATTCCACTCTTAGTCTACTTGGTAGTGAAGTCTATTTGAGAGGTATTTTCCAATTATATCTTTCAAATGTGTTTTATGCTTTCTTTCATGATATGGATCTTGAACTGCTATTTAATGGTTCTGGAGGATTCATAGGGAAATATGGACAACATGGTTATCTCCTTGTGAATTTGAGTTTATGATATCTTATATTGATAACAATAGTTAGGAGATGCTTTATGGGTTTGTTTTCCTGAGATGGGAAATTGAGTGGTTTGATCTTCTTTGAGAGGCTTATATATATATATATATATATATATATATATATATATATATATGTTGTTTTTGATCTTGGAGATTAAATGGTTGGGTGTTGTTATGTTGTTCTCTTTGGGGTGTTTTGAAGGAGATCATACTTGTCACAGCTAGCATTTAGAGGTGTATGTAGGAGGATGTTCTACAGGTATATGATGTGTAGTGTTTCTCTCTTTGGTCTTGGTCTTGGTTATCTTCCTGGAGGTTTGATTTCATATTACATTGGTTTGAGATTTGGTCGGAGCTATTATTTTCACTCAAGTTATTGGGTGGTAACTTGGAGGATCTTTATCTCTTTCTTGTGTTGGGTGTGAAGAACTTGGGAGAGTTGTGAATACTGGTGGTGAGAATTTTTCTTGCAGGTTATTAATTTATATATTGTGCATATCATTGTGGATGTTTCCTTGGTACTACATGGTTACACTTTCTATGTTTTTCCATTGGTATACTTGTTATTCCTTTGATCTTTTAGATTTGGAATTACCCATGTGATGGGAGTTCCTGGATGTGTTTTGTCTTCTTCGACTGGTTGGCACATGGGGCTTATTTTTGTTGTTGATGGTTTGGCTATGTAGGTGGCATGATCTTGCTGATGTGGATACCTTGAAGGTATGAGAGATTGGATGGTTAGCACATGTTGTGGGTGCTACTTTCATTCATGTGGATTGATCAATTGGATGGAAGCAGTCAATTTTCTAGTTGTTGTTTTGGCTAGTGTTATATCTTGTTTCTACATAATGGCTTCACAATTGTGTTTTGTTTGGGGCTTTGAATCTGGTGCTTTTGTACAAGCTATGAGCACAATGGAGTGGTGGTAGTGAGCTATAATCATTGCTATAAGTTGGGCCTAGATATGGTTTTCTTTTAGACTGGTGCATATACACCATGGTGAGTTCCTTTCCTTTAGAGAATGGATAGAATAGTTGTCGAAGATGGTGAAAATTTTGAATGTTGTTGCATATGTCTTGGAGATAGGGACTTCGATCTTTGATTGGGAGAAGCCAATAAGTTCTTTTTCAAGTGGGAGAATGTTGGCATTTGTGCCTCAAATTATTGGCTTGATATACTCCTTGAAGTCTTGTTTCTATCTCTTATTAGCCAGACTTCCTCATATTGGCAGGACCTTGTTCTTAGTCCCCTCGATGCTCCGATGACCTCCACAGTTTGGCATTAATAGTTTCCTCTGGAATTGTGTTATATCGGCAAGAGTTAGTCATGTTGGAAAAAGTCTCCAAGAAGTCTCCATGATAGCCTAATGTATTACCTTGGTCACTCGTCAATAAGACTTCGTGTCATTGATGGGACTCTGTCTTGAGTCCCCCTGATGGTTCGATGGAGCAGTGACTTGTATGGCAGTAAAGACTTATCGGTGGGAGATGACATCTTTGGCGGGAGTCTATGAGCTATCACATCGATAGCCTGATACGTAGCATTAGATCCTCATCGATGGGAAGTTGTGTCTTCGGTGGGACACTGAAGCTTTTCCCATCGATGAAACATTGGAGTGGTTCATCGATAGGAGATGTTGGTATCAATGGAACCTTTGTGAGTGTCCCTTCAATAGGCCGATGGTGTAGGCGGTGTATGGTACATCAGTGGGACTTCCCTGTATCAGTGGGAGACGAATTGGTGTCCCATCGATATGACGATGGTTGAGTCGGTGACCTATGTAGAATATCTTGGTGGGACTCAATGGATGTTAAGGTGGAAAATGATGATTGGCTAGAACCTATTGATGGTTGGATCAACAATTGGTAATTGGTTGGTTTTCTTGGCTGGCCTAGAACCGTTGGATAAAATGAGTGTTGCATTAACATTGAATGTTTAGAGTGCCATGATGAAAAAAGGAAAAATGTAGAGAGAAGGGGGGGGGAGAAGTATTTGCACTGTATTTTGTGTGAGGGTATTATAATAGTGAAAGGATTCTAAATGGTTATATTGTATGTATTCTCCAGATGGAACAAGATGAAAACTCTTGTAAAGGCTATGAGCTTAAAATTGTATTGTAACTTTGTTTGTTGTTGAATAATACAATGGCTTGATCATTTTGGAGTGTGGGGTTTTTTACCCAAAAGGGTTTTCCCCACATAAATTTATGTGTTTATATCTTTTAATTTCAAGTTGGTTGATTCTGCAAGTTGAATTTGTCTTATGCATGTTGTTGAAAATGGTCGTATTTATATGAGCTTTTTTCAGGAGGATTAATGTGGGAAATCAACTATGCCTGTTTCCACTTTGTGGCATAGTAGTATGTGTCTTTGAAGTAAATTAATCATTTTGAAAGTATTTGAAGGAATTACTAATCTTAGATGTTCATTATGAGATGACCATGATTTCCCTACAGATGGAATGTGGAAACTAATACCTATATACTTCTACTTCTACTCCATCCATTTATTGATCCAAAACAAGTAATGCAACACTTGTCTAGTCACTCCCTATTACATTGGAGGAGTATTTCTTATTTAAAAAATAAGAGCAGAATCAAGAAACTGTTTGAGTAATTAAAGAAGAATACTCCTACTATAACACTTTAATCTAGTGTTGAAAGAAGCAAGTTGTTGAGAAGTATAGGGATGAGTAGCTGAATTATTTGATTCCTTTGTAATATATCATCTTGTTGAAGAATAAAAATCATACCATTTTTCATTCATCCTCCCTTTGTTGACGAGGTCTACCTTTGACTACAAAGCAATGACCATTATCATTGCACTATTGTAGACAACTACGACCTTAGCTATAGGCATACTATAGGTTTGGCTACAAATTGCATCCTTAATTGTTATAGGTAGAAGTTAGTTCATAGAAAACTCTACTCTTAAATCATCATACCTAGAATAACATGCCATATTATTCCAAAAATAATTATTTTTAACACAACCATTAATCAAAACATCTCACAACTAATCATAATGCTTTTATCCAAATATTAATTAAAATTCTTTAGTTATGGACATGAATGTGAAAATATTCTTTTAAAATAAACATGAATAATAAACATAAAAACTTGTGAGTCTCATCAATAATTATATTACTAAATTCATAAGCTAACCTTCTTTTATTATTAACTAACTATTATCCAATAGAATAATAGATAATATAATTTTAAAATTTTGATTTAAAAAATATATATACATTACAAAATCTAGTCAAATTATTTTAATTATTTTAATTGTACTGTCTCTTCGATTCATTTATTATCAACTAAACAAAATAATGTTATTTCAATTAATAGAATCAAATAGTGATATGAATTGACTTCACTATTAATTGTTTTATAGTAATGTGTGAGGGGGAAAATCATAGAAGTCTAGACGAGATAAACTTAATTGAAATAGAATCTAATATATAATCAAGAACACTAATATAAGATATATTCCTACACTTACGAAATGCATAATTAAGAATACTGAATTCAAGTACATGTAAATGAAATGCATAAAAAACAATTGAATTCAATAACAAAACTGTTACCCATCTCGTACTAGAGTATATTCGCGAGGATGTGGTTGCTCGTATCACTACGAAGCCTCCATAGTTTGTGTGCAAAAGCTTGAAGAATGATGCATGTATGCTTGATCGAAGGTATGTTGAAGCTCTATCAATGGTGGTTGTGAATATTGATAGTACTTCGTTGTGCAAATGCTGTTGAATCTTCGATCCTTTTTTGTGAGGAAAGAGGTTAATTAAATAGAGATTTTGATTTGAAATGAACGATCAGGATTAAGCAATGTTGAATCAAGATCAACGGTCGAAAGATATTGAGAGGATTTAGACATGAATAATTTGTGAAAAATAGATTGCACAATTTGTGTGATTGAAGAAATAGATTGAATGATTTGTGGGATTGAGGAATAAATTGATCAATCAGGAATATATTGATCAGTCAAGGAATCATAATTTGCTCAATCAAAAATAGATTGATCAGTCAAGAATAGATTGAGAAATTAGGGGATTATAATTTACTCAATCAGGAAAGTGGTTGAGAAAGATTAATTAATTGATTAAATTAATTAATTCATTTTGGAGTTGAACATGTAAATCAAGTTTGATTTTTGCAAACAAAGTTGCATTAGTTTGAATTGATTTTTGATGATAATTTGAATAGTTTGATTTAATTATTCAAATTTTTGGAAGGAAAGTGTTGTAATTGAATTATTATGATTTAATAATTCAATTAACTTTAGGTGAATAAAGTGATTTAGCGACGTAATTAAATAATTGGTTTTATTTAACTAATTAGGACAAAATAAAGTGAAGATTGGGACTTTATTAAATAAATAAAATTTATTTAATTGGTCAAAATGATAGAAATGTGGTACCGGAGGGCATGTCGTGCCAGCGCCGCCGGTCACGTTAAAAATTTTACCAGGCGCACTACAGTTTATAGGGGGTTGTGCTACCCGATTCCTGCAGTCTAAAAAAAAAATGATAGAAACGTGAATTAACTAAATAATATCATTTTATTCAATTAATAGCAGAAATAGGGTTTTAGGACTTTATTAAATAAATGAAATTTATTTAATTTGTCAAAAATGATGGAAAAGTGAATTAATTAAATAATGTTGTATTATTCAATTAATAGGGGAAATTAGGGTTTTGGATGCAATTTATGTGAAATGTAGTGATGTTTGATGATAATGATGTCGATGATGTGAAAATGTTGTTTAGTATGTGTGATAGGTTTTAGGTCAATTTTACATGTCTACATTTTGCCCCTCTTTGATACAAAGTACCAATTGCTTTGTTTCAAATATTTTGATGTTAAGATCAAGTTTTTGAAAAAAATTATGCCCCATTGTGCCCCAACAATTAGCGGAATGATAGTAGGACTTTGTGCTACCCCCTTGAGAGGTTGGTTGAAATTTTCAATTTTGAGGTCAGGCTCACAACACTGTTCTATTTCAGTTTAGTTTCATAGAGAGCAAAAAATTAGGTCTATAGGTCCCTCATTGCTTATTTCAATGTTCCCGGGAAGTCCTAATTTGAACGTTGGAAGCTTCCCTAAGTAAAAAATAGGGTTTCCTAGGTGAAATTAGGGTTTTTTGAGGGTTAAAATAGCTAATTAGGGTTCTAATTACCTCATTTGTGCTTTGACCCTATAGTGAAATATTGTCTCTGGATTTCCCATTCTGTCAATTGTCAAGGAGCAATGCATAGGATTCAGGGAGCCTTGCATTGTTCAGACCTGGTTCGAGAGTTTGGACAGCCTGCAAGTGTCAGTGCCCCAGTATGTACCCTCTCGCTTCTCATTTTTGTTTGTTCATATTCTCATAATTCATGTACAAAGTTTCCTAAGTCAAAAGCGAGGGTTCTAGGTTTTCTATGCACTTGCATCGGTTTCATTGCACTTGTTAGTTTAAAAAGCTCATACTTTGTTTTTGCACACTTGCCTTAATTTTGTGCATTTGCTTTGGTTTTTTTCCTTTGTAATTCACTTCTTCCCTAATCATTTGCTTTTCAATGCTCTAAGTTTATTTCTATGCACTTGCTTTAGATTTGTGCACTTGCAAAATTTCTTCGCTTTTGATATTTTCGCACTTGCAATTTCTCCTTACATTTGCCTTTTTCCTCGCACTTGTTAGTGACTTCATCACTTTTGCTAAATTTTCTTATTTTTCCTATTTGGAACCCTAAGTCTCATTTTTTGTCATTTTTGTTTTGTTTTGCATGTTCAAAATGAAACCCTAACATCATGGGTTAAAATGATTGCAAGTGGTCCTTAAACCACTACAGCCAAGGGAGAGATGACCTCGAGATCTATTTGATCCTATTTCCCACTTTGATATTTTGGAGCGAGATTTCCTAGATGTGGTCGGGCTTCGTCATATTTTTTATATGCCTCCCATTAGATCTCATACAACGATGATGACTGCACTCATGGAGCAATGGAATTCAGAGACTTCTTCATTCCACTTACCTACAGGAGAGGCCACCATTACACTCAAGGATGTGTGGAGGATTCTCTGCATTCCTATCCATGGTGAGCTCATGAAATACCATGTTCGATGAGGTACTTGTGCCATGTGGTGTGTGTTGGGTGTCAGACACTTGGAGGTTTGACAGTATGAGATTGATTTGTTTGAGTTCATTAGCAGTGTAGACCCTATTTCCCTTGTTTTGTGTGGTTTGATTTTGGGACTAGTTGTTCCAGATAGGAGAGGTCCCCAGTTCCTTGTTGGATGGGGTATTTTTATTGGGGGTGTGTTTGAGCATGGGCCATATATGTATGGGATTCATTTCTTCTCGCCTGCCTCTATAGAGATATGCATGAGGTTGTATATCAAGGCAGGAAATCTATTTCTGTAGGTGTCTCTCTTTTGCACATATGGGCCTAGGAGCACATTGCAGTTGCTTGGCCTGATGGGATACATAATCGTACTATTGGGGATTCATACTCACATTGTTATGGAAATTTCTTACATTACACCTTGCATGGGGATCTTTCGTATTGGTGTCATGTGCTCAATGACATGCCAAGTTTTGTTTGGAGACCTTATATGGACTATGAGGCATGGTCAGAGGATTCATAGCAACTTGTGTATTATCAACGGACCAGATGGTTGATTGGTCACTCTCATTCTCTTCTAGAGTGATAGTTATCTGATAGAGTATGCCAACAGTTTAGAGAGAGGGGTCAGTTTCCTGATACATATGAGGCTTGGTTTGGTCGGACCACTAGAGAGGTCTGTGTATGGGGTCATCAAGCAGACAAAGATGTTGTGATTGTTGCATTTAGAGCACTTGCCCCAATCAGATGGGGTTGGTCTATTGGTTCAGTGCATCTGAGTACCACACCCAATTCTGATCAGTGGTGGGTACAATGCTTGCCTTTGAGATTTACAGATCCTGGTGGTAATCCTGCAATTGACTGAGCAAGTATTATAGGTCATCATAGAGAGTGATAGTGTGTTGAGGTCCTTGCATATCAGTTGGGTAGGGCTAGACAAGATGGAGCACAGGGTGATCAGGTGTAGGGTCTAGAATAGGTTCCATGTCCCCCTCCACCACTTGGGGATGGAGGTGCTCAGTTAGTAGCAGAGATAGCATGACGATAGGCCTTGGAGGTATAGCTGGCCACAACGACAATAGAGAGAGATACTACTCGACATGAGCGAGATGGTTTCAGAGCAGAGAGAGACATAGAGATTGGTCATCGTCTCGTGGCTAAGACACAGTTACAGGGTGTTACTAATAATAGGGATAGTCTATAGGTAGAGCGTGACAATATATGAGTTGAGTGAGATGGGCTCTTATAGATGTCGACATACTATCAGACCTTGTATGATGCTACTATTCCTAGGGATGCTTGGCATCCACAATTTGGAGAGCCTAGTGTTGCAGGAGGTGGAGGTGGTGTTGAGTCGGGTGGTCATTTTCTTAGACAGCTAGATCCAAATGGTGATCTACAACCTACTCTATAGGGTTCTTCCTTTTCTACCAGATGGTGTTATATATGTACTTGATCTTTATGATGTTTATTTGTTCAAAGACATATTGAAAACATGATTTTGTATATATAGTCATCGGCCCAGTTGAGGCCTCGTATATATGTATTATTTTGTATTATCCTATCACACTTGGTTCATGATGATGGTGTACTATGGCATTCTCCCTTTTTTGATGATGATATATGAGATATACCTTCTTCAATTTGGCTTTATTTTATGCTCATGTGATGATCATGGATGGTGATGTATTTTTTTATACATTTTTGTACTTTTCCTGATGTATGCATAGGACGTGGATAGATGGATCATACTTTATATCATATGATATTTTATTATGGATAATCAATAGATTGTTTGATATATGTTGTTCATGTGATGTTGATGATATATGATGGATGTATGCCTTATACATGATACATGATGTTTTCTTTGCTTTATTATCATCATGTTATGTATTGACAACATTGTGGATGCAAGGTGAATATGGTACTAATGATATTGGTGATACATGATGGATGTTAGTTAGAAGAAATTTTTGATGATGGATAGAAATTTGATGTTGTTAGTTGTTGATGAGTTGCTTTCGCTTTGCTTGGAGGATTTGAAATTTTGAACAATCTTGTTTGATGTAGCAAAAAAATATGATGCACCAAGGTATTAATGACCAAGGTGACTTTGTATCCATTGTGTGGACTTTGACTCTACAAACAAAGAGTATTCTTGCTCATACCAGACATTTAGAAACTTGTTTAAAGTATATAGCTAGGTTGTGTTAAAAACTTTTCAAACCAGTCACATAGAGAGGTATAAAACACCTAACATGCAACTCCTTCACGAATTGTCTCAACACAACTTTAATACACTCAATAAAGCAAGTATTCACCGTGGTAGTTTTACAAAAATATCTTACAAACAGAAAATCAAAATGACACTCAATTGCTCCCATTCCTTCCTCTCTAAATCCTTATGGACATCCTCAAGAGATCTTGGGAATGAGTCAATAAAATAAATCATAAAAAATAAGACTACAAAAAGATAAAAACAAAGTTGTATCAATTTCCATATCTTTTTGAGGTTTCAGGACTATTATCCATTGTTGATCATGTCTATCGTAGGAATGGATCCGTTAAGGCATATCTCAGGATGTTGGTGAATTGTCAAAAGATAGGTAGTTGATACTTTGGCCTTGTTTTTGTCTATTTTGTGATCAAATCTTTTTGATTGTTTCCTTGAAATTTCAAACTTGTTAATGTTTTCTTTCTTTGTTTGTTTCTTTTGTCAAAGAGTGAGTGTGACGTTTTGTTTATTATGAGTGAAGAGTTTATTGCGGATTGTGACGATGGGGCTATGTCTTTTTGATTTTTTGAGTTTTATGATGTTGTTTTTGTTGTTTTCATGGGACTAACCTAGGGCCTTGGGGGCTCATCAAATATAAGCTTTACCTATGTTGTACAGGCAAAGGCTCATAGTTCACTTGGTTTGAATGTTTTGACCTTTTCTATTTTGTGAATGTTTTTGGATTTTGTATTTTTTGACTATTTTTGGATTTTGAATTTTTTGACTAAGTTGAAATAAAGCATGTTAGAAACTTAAGGGGACTAACCTGTGGTCTTGGGGGATATTAAGCCTTGCTTATTTTGTACATGCAGAGACCACATAATTCGACCAATTGACTCAAAGCATAAGCTTTTTTTTGAGGTTCAAACAACATTGTTGATTTGGATTGATATTCCACTTCTATGTCTAGAGGATATATATATGTTGTGAGAAATCTACTTGAACTCACTGTGAGGTTCAAGCAAATGTTGATATCTTAGATTGTTTGAGTGAAGGAATAACCTAACGATGTTGTTTTCTTTTTTATGTTTTTCAATTTTTATTTTTATTTTTGTTGTTTTTCAAGCATGATAGGACTCGTAAAGATCTAATCCACGACTAGCTTCGGGAAGTTGCCCCGAGTTAGAGAGAAGACTACTTTCCTTAATTAGTAACAAGCCATGGTTGGATGCATTTTTTATTATGAAATGGATGGGTGGATGCACTGATAGATAATTATGTGAGTCCTATTTAAACATAGCTCTTATTTTCCAGGTTTTCACTACGATACTTGTTCTAGGAGTGCCACAAAGTGGTTTTCACTCAAAGAATGTTTTATTTCTCTTTACTGTTTTTCTTGCTTATTTAATTTTTTTGTATTTTTTATCTTTTTCTTAAATTTTTTTTGGATTTTTACCCTTTCCCTGGCGTATTCCGATGTGCTTTGTGTGTAGAACTTCTTGAGGCGGTTGTTGTTCAGTAGTTTAGCTAAAGGTTCTCCTTCAAGAGTAGCCAACTGACAAGCCCTAAATCCATAGCTCGTTGTGAAGATGAATGGGCCTAACGAGTTGGGTTTGAATTTTCCTTTGTCATCCTAATTCAGTTGTACCTTTTGATTCTCCTTGAGGACCAAGTCACCAATTTGAAATTTTTTGTCTTTGATTTTTTTATCATAGCTTCATTTGAGCTGATTCTAATAAAATTGCAGATGGTTTAACGTGCTCAAATGTTTTTCATCTACGAGCTCTAATTCATTTAGCCTAGATACCTAGTATTCTTTATTGTTGATCATACCTTTTAATCAGATTCACAATGAGGGGATCTTGACCTCGATAGGTAAGATAGCCTCTTATTCGTAGACCAAGGAAAATGGTGTGGCACCTGTAGGTGTTCGGATGCTGGTTTGATAAGCCCATAGGGCTGGGTTTAGCTACAAATGCCAATCACAGTCGACTTCATTAATAGTATTTTTGAGTATTTTCAATATGGTTTTATTATATGCCTTAGCTTGATCATTTCCTTGGGGGTAATAGGGCATGGAAAATCTATGCTAGATAGAAAATTTGGAACAAAGTTCTTAGACGTCGTAATTTTTGAATGGGGTTCCATTGTCCATTATTATCATTTGGGGAATTCCATACTTGCAAATTAGATAATTCAAAATGAATTTTGATATCTATTTTTCAGTGATATAAGTTAATGGAATTGCCTCTATCCATTTAGTGAAATACTCTGTCATTGTGATAATGAACTTGTGCCCGTTAGATGAAGTAGTCAAAATATTGCCTACTAGGTCTAATCCCCATTGTGAGAAAGGCCATGGTGTGGTGATGAGTCTCAACTCCTATGTTGGTGTATGAACAAGGTCACTATGTTGCTAGCATTGATGACACTTTCTAGAATACTACATGCATTCTTGTTCCATGAAGGGCCAATAATACCCCATTCTTAGTAGTTTCTGGACTATATTAGGTCTGCTAGAGTGGGACCTGCAAACACCTTCGTGTACCTCTTGTAAGGTTGTTTGTGCTTCTTCTGCATTAAGAAACTAGAGTAAAATACCATATAGACTACAATGGTATAGGTATCTCCTAGGATTGTAAAGCGGGAAGTTTTACGAGTGAAGGTTTTCTTTTGAGTGGTCGTTAGGTCAAGTGGTATGATACCGTGTTGGATGTAGTCAAATGTATCTTGGAACCATGGGGAGTTAGGAACAACACATACTAGTTTTGATTATGGGATGCCAAATGCAGGTGCGAGCAATTGTTCTATGAGGAACTCATACTTAGGAACACTCTTTGGAATATCAAGAAGTGAGCCTATTGTTTCCATTGCGTTGGTAGCTCTATTGTTGATCCGAGGAACTTGGTCAAAGGTTATTGTGAAAAAGTATTCCTTGAAGCTACCCACCATCCTTTTATATGGCATCAACTTGTCATCTTTTGTATGGTACTCATCGTTCACCTATCTAATCACTAGTTGAGAGTCTCTGAAGACATGTAGCTCCTTTATTCTCCATTTGATAGCCATTTTTAGTCCTATGATCAAAGCTTCCTACTCTGATATATTATTTGTACATGGGAAAGTGATCTTGTAGGCTTTGGGTATATTATCTCCCTATGGTGTGAGAAATAGAACACCTGCTCCAAATCCATGTTAGTATGGGACCCATAAAAGTATGGAGTCCAATGGCTTGTTTGTTCTGCACCAAGATGCTTTCATCTAGAAAGTCCACTGTGAGAGGCTTCTAATCATCTATGGGTGCTTCAACCAACTGGTCTAGTATGATTTATCCCTTGATAGCTCTTCTATCCACATGCTCTATATCAAATTCACTCAAGATCATCACCCATTTGGCTATTCGGCCTATTAGGGCTGCCTTTGCTAGCAGGTACTTTAGTGGGTCTACTTTTGAAATCAACTTTACCTTCCTCTTTAAGATGTAGTGTCTCAAATTTTGTGTTATAAGCACAACTGAGAGACTCGATCTTTCTATGGACGAGTAGTTCAACTCGTAGCCCACCAATGTTTGATTAATGTAATACACCGCTCTTTCTTTGTTATCGTCATCTATCTAGGCTAGGAGAGCTCCCAGTGTTGCTTGTGTGGTAGACACATAAAGTACCATTTCCTTGTCTAGAATAGGTGGCATGAGCACAGGAGGAGTAAGTAGGTGCTCCTTGACTTGTTGGAATGCTTGGTCACATCTCCCATCCCATTTGAAGGTGATATCCTTGTATAGGAGATGAGTGAAAGGGTGACATTTGTCTACAAGTTGTGCGATGAATCGCCTAATGGATTACAACTTTCTTTGTAAACTCCTAAATTGTTTCAATGTTTTTGGTGGAGGCGTCTCTATTATAGCCTTTACCTTTGCAGGATCCACTTCAATCCCCCTCCTTAACACTATGTACCTTAACAGCTTTTTAGATGTTACTCTAAACACACACTTCTTAGGGTTGAGTCTCAAACTATATTGTTCAAGCTGATCAAATACCCTTGTGAGATTTGACAAGTGATCTTCCCTTTTGATGTAATTTTCTAGAATATCATACACATAATCTTCCATGATGGTGTGTAGCATATCAAGGAATATGGTTGTCATTGCTCTTTGATATGGTTCTCTTGTGTTTTTTAGACCAAAGGGCATTACATTCCAGCAAAAAGTCCCCCAAGCACAAGTAAAGGTTTTTTTGTGTTGATCGTTTGGAGAGATCTTTATTTGGTTATATCCAGAGAAACCATCAATTAAGGATAGCATCTCATGCCCTACTATTAGATCCATGATCATGTCGATACATGGCAATGGAAAGTCATCCTTTGGACATGCCTTGTTTAGGTCTCCGAAATCTATGCAGATCCTTATGCCCCTAGTAGGTTTTGACACTGGTACAATATTTGATATCCATTGTGGATAACCGATGGGTTTGATAAAACCCACATCTAATAGTTTCTTTAGCTCTACCTTGACCAGTAATGTTATTTGAGTATGCATTTTTTTGAGTTTTTACTTGATAGGCTTTGCTCCAGGGATTACAGCTAAATGATATACCACTAATGTCAGATCTAGTCCAGGCATGTCAACATAGGTCCAGGATAAATTTACCTTTTTGTCATTGACAAATGCTGTGAAATTTTCTTTCTCTTTGGGATCAATTGATGTCGTGTGGTATGTTATTTTTGGGTCTTCCTCTATGCCAACATTTATGGACTTTGCTTCTTCTACTAGGAAAGTTTATCTTTCTTGATATTTTGATATGGGGAGATTGAACCCTCCATCTTCAAATGCCTCGAGGAGGTTTTCACCATCATATGTGTCCTTTATTTTCTTCTTTTCTAGATCCGATAGAGCCACACTATGGTTTTCTCTAGGGGATCGCATGTTTATTTTTATGCTTCCCTTTTCATTTTTGCAACTAGAAGGTTCAATCTCTCCACCAAAGTATGCATCTCATTTGAGTTCCATGATGAACCCTACCTTGTGATCTCCTATTGGTATGTCTACTCAAAGTCCCATGAACTTCACGATTGCCTCATCATTCTGGAATTGATCCAGAATAGGTGTTTGTTGTTGTTGGTCCCAATCTATCAGTTGTGAGTAGTAGAGTGGGAGGTTATCATCATTATCCGCAAAGATTATGGAGGTTACATAAATGGTCAACATGGCTCTGGTATATTTTCCCATTGGGTGTCTAGATCATCATTACTAGAAGTGGGGGAATCATATCTGGTGATAAAGGAAGGGGAATCACATTCATATTCATTAGAGTCTGTTCCAGAATGATAATAGATGTTGGGAATGGATTTGATGAACTAGAGAGGAAACCTATCAATGCAAAAGTTGTCGAATAATTCTTCGACAGGTAAATCATTGTCCATGATATGGTAGATATCCAATGCCTTAATGCTAGAAAAAGTTTCTTGTTTCTTAAAAGAGGTTCATCTGATTTTTGAAGTAACCTAGTCTTTTAGCTTATAACCTAGACCCATATTTTTATTTCTCCATTCCACTATGATAGGCTTCCACCTATCTTTGTGTAGTCCAAGGCCGCCCGTTCCATTGTATCCCATCTGCTTAACTAGCTAGTAGCCTTTACTGCTAGGGTCTACTAGAAGGGTTTATGACTATTCTAGTTCTTTCTGATCTTCTCTGTAAATTATGGACGAGAAGTCCTCTTTGAATCTCTTTTTCTTTCATGTCTCCCCACTTGGTGAAAATCGTGGGTATGGCTATCATTTGCATTGTCCGAGTAGGCTTGATCTCTTTCGGACCTCCATAGATTTTAGGTGTTGGTGGAAGCATGCCAATGCAGAATGCTTGGTTGAAGTGGTAGTTTCCATTACCCCTATCCAATACTTGAACCTTGGTTTTCATGTTTAGTTTCTCACTTGAAGTGGTTTTGATTGAGGTTGATGGTAGCATGGAAGGGTCAACATATGGGAATGAGTGGAAGGCTATGTCATTGCTAGGTATGCATTGGATCTTATTATACTTTTCTTCCAACTTTGCACAAAAATGGAATGGCTTAGGATCAGCATATAAGGTCACCTCTTTTCCTTCATGGGAAACTTTAGGCATTGGTGGAAGGTGGAAGGGACTGCTTGTAATGCATGAATCCAAGGGTGTCCCAAGAGGAGGTTATATGACAACCCAAGGTCAAGTACTTGACATGTGGTTTATGTGATGGCCAGTCCTATCTGCATTGGCAGCCTAACTATCCCTTTTGAATTCCTTTCAAGGTCATCATAAGCCCTTATGGTAATGTTGTTCCCTTTGTTTATCACATCGTTAGAATACCCCAAGTATTTGACAAATTTTAAGGTATAGATGTTTAGACTTACGCCATTATCTATCAATACCCGCTTGACCATGTTCTTGTGGACACCAACCTCTATGTATAGAGCTTGATTGTGGAATTTTCTTTATGGGAGTTCTTTCTCATAAAATACTAAATGATTGTTGGTCGTATTTTTTCCAACCATGGCTTGGAACTGACTAGGATCAAGATGATTAGGGACTAATGTTTCCAATTCTTTTTCCAATATTTCCCTATGTGCGAATGACAATTTTAGCAACTCTAGGATTGAGATTAGGACAAGAGCTTTCTTCATCTATTCCACAATGCCATAGTCATCTTATGACTTAATTGTGGGTTTGGGTGGGGCTCCTTGTATTGTAACTCTCCCTCGATGGGTAGTTATGTTACAGTTGTTGTCTCCACCTCATATTGTTACTACATTTGCCCTATTTTCATCAACTTGGGAGAGCATTCCTAAAACCGTGTCACCATACGTGTAGTTAGCATTGTGGTACTCTTGTTCTTTTCCTTTGTCATTCCTTTTAGCGTGATTTGGGATTGGGTTTGTGTATATTTGAAGATCCTTATTTTTGGGACTATGCTCAACGTCCACTTCCTCTTTTTCTATCAATTCTTGGATGAGGTGTTTGAGTCTCATGCAATTTTTTGTGGTGTGTCCTTTGATCTTATGGAATTTGTGCAAGTATTTCTCATTATACCATGGTGTCTTGAAGCTAGGTTCCTCATAGTTTGGGTGATCATTAAGTTTGATGAAGTTTTTCTATACTAGCTTTCGCATGACTATCTTAAGTGACTCACCTAATACTGTGAATTGTCTCCTAGGTTGATCGTATTGCCTCTATTGCCCTCCTTGATTCATTTTTTAGTTGACAACCTAATTGTTCTTGGGATAGGTAATTTGGTTGTTTTGAGTACTATTTGGGACATAGCTCATTTGTGCCACCTTAAGTTTATTTTGCGGTATATTTTGTGTGTTCCATAGTGCTCTAGTGTCAACTACCCCATTGTTTATAACGTTCTTGTTTTTGGCCTAGACTTTAGGTTTCTCATTTGAACTAGAGGGATTGTCTTTTGAGTTGTTCAATTTAAGGACTCCCCTTGTAATGAGGGATCTCTCAATATGTAATCCCTTTTCGATTGTTTCTTCAAAGTCTACGGGACATAACATAGTGAGCTAGTAGTTAATCTTGGGTAGGAAATTTGAGATGAAGATATCTACCAATTCCTTGTTTGGAATGGTTCATTTGTATCGACTAGATTTATGCCTCCATCGCTATAGGTAGGAGGTAAAGGACTCTCCTTGACTCTATTTGATTATGGATAGATTTTTGATGGGGACATCTTGCTCTATGTTGAATGAGAAGTGGCTTATGAACTTTCTAGATAGTTAATCAAAGGTTTTAATTATTGGTGTTAGATGGGAAAACCAATCCATAGCATGACCTATAAGGCTGTGTGGATAGAGCCTCATGAGATAAGTGTCATTCTTTTGTGCCTCCATACATGACATTGAGAAGTCTTGTACATGCTCTACTATATCTCCTCTTCCTTTGTACTTGTCGAACCTTGGTATCTCAAAGTTTTTTGGAAAAGGTAGTGCAATGATGGAATGATAAAATGGGAATGGGAATATTTCTTGAAGGTTGTAGGTCTTGTTTGTTTTCCCTACTTACATATCTACTATTTGTTGGGTGAAAACCTCTAGTTTTAGTTCCATCTCTATTTTTGGTACATTTGTTTGCGAGTCCTACATGTAATAGCCTTGTTGTCCCACAACATTTGTATGGTCATAAATTGGATAGAATGGGGGTATTGACCCTTGGTAGCTATTTTGAACATAGGGAGATTTAGGTCCTTGTTGTGTGTAAGGAGGGTTAACTCATTGTTGGGATCAAGTATATTGAAGGTTACCTTGTTGGTAGGACGAATTTGGAAGGGTACCCTGTGGTACACCTTGTTATTGGCATGAACTATGTTGAAGGTTTCCCTAATAGTGCATTGGAAGGTTACCTTGTTGATGGGATGATTGGATAATGGTGCCCTATGGCATACCTTGTTGCTAGGATGAACTATACTCAAGGTTTCCTTGATGGTGTCTTGGCAGGTTACCTTGTTGATGGGATGATTGAAAAAGGGTACCTTGTGGCACACCTTATTGGTGGGATTGACTATAATGAAGGTTTCCCTAATGGTGTGTTGGTGGGTTACCTTATTGGTGGGACGACTGAAGAAGGGTGCTCTATAGCACACCTTGTTGGTGGGATTGACTATACTAAAGGTTTCCCTGATGGTGCATTGGCGAGTTACCTTGTTGGTGGGATGATTGAAGAAGGGTGCTCTGTGGCACACCTGGTTGTTGGGATAGACTATACTGAAGGTTTCCCTAATGGTGTGTTGGTGGGTTACCTTGTTGGTGGGATGACTAACGAAGGGTTCTTTGTGGCACACTTGGTTGTTGGGACAGACTATACTAAAGGTTTCCTTGATGGTGCATTGGTGGGTTACCTTGTTGATGGGACGAATGAAAAAGGGTGCCCTGTGGCACACCTTGTTGTTGGGATGGACTATACTAAAGGTTTCCCTAATGGTGCGTTGGCGGGTTACCTTGTTGATGGGATGACTAAATAAGGGTGCCCTATGGAATACCTTGTTGTTGGGATGGACTATACTGAGGGTTTCCCTGATAGTGCATTGGCGGGTTACCTTGTTAATGGTATTTTTGATTCAGAAGGAGACCCTGTGGTCCACCTTTTTTGTGGTACTAATTGGGAGGGGGACCCTGTGGTCCACCTTGTTGGTGGTATTGATTTGGAAGGGGACCTTGTGGTCCACCTAGTTGATGGTATTGTGTGTTTTGGGAAGGATTGACATTCAAAGTGTTTTGAGGTACATATTATCTTGGAGGTAGATTTTTTCTTTGTGGTATGTATTGGGATGGCCTCCTTGATACTGTTGTGCCACTACCACTTGTTCGATTTGAGTTGGTTTTCTGTACAAGGGGTTTTCCTTGGTTTGACCACTATTTTATGAGAATACAAGTGGCATGTTTGGATTTTTTGTGGGTTTGGATATCGGTCTCACAACTAATTTATCCCCTAAGGGAATAAGGTTGGGATATTTGAGAGCATCCACATTGAAGTTTATTGGCAATTTAGCACCACTCTGTGCTAACTTGAAGAAATATGAGTTTGGGTCCTTTCTCAACAATTTTTCCATTAGTTTGAGCACTTTTAAGTTGTTGGAGTGTTTAAATAGTTCCTCATCATTTATCTCCTCCTCAGTATCTACCTCACTGAAGGTGTCGTTGTACATAGGTCTCTTTTGGGGTGTTTCAAGGTCGCTTGACCTATAGCCTCACGGGCCACCTTCATCGTTCATGGTGTTTGTTGGTGGGATGCTGGCATTGTTCTTGTTTGCTTCCATATTCTTCCTATGTTGTGATCTTGTAGTTGTCATAAACAATTGCCAAGCTTTTTTGAACGTTTTCCTAAATCCTATCTATGGAATGAGAAAATGCTTTTGTTTTTTTGTATTTTTTGTTTTAAGGGAAATTAAAGTGCTTTTTTTTTGGTTCAATGCATTAGATCTAAGGGTGGTTGGCCCATTGAGAAGCACAAATAGAAATGGTTTAGTCGATTTTGATGGGTGTGGTATCTTCTCAAGATGTACCCTTTGGTGAACTTTAGGTTAAGGTGGTTCTTTGAAAGCCAGAGTATGGATTTCCGTTTAAGGATTTTGCTCTTGCCAAAGATATAAGAATTTTGCTCTTGTTGAGGATCATGAGGGGTGTATATCTATTGCCATGCAGGAAGTGGTAACACAGGTATTCTGGTTGTTAGGTCTACTTTCTCTTCATCTCCGTCTAAGATGTTTGTTGTGTTTCTCCACTGGTTGGGTGTTTCCTTCTTCTCAAATATGAAGGTTCTTATGTTGTTAATGATGTCAGTTTGTTCACCTTCAATGTGTGTGAGACTAGGTTGTAGGATCAATGCTACAAGGTTCAGTTGTTGAACCAAACCAACTAGTTGCCAAATGGTCATATGGTGAAATTATGAATGTTTTGATATGGTTTGTTATGAAGCTCAAGGCCCTAGGGTTTGAGTGTTTTTTGGGGTGATACTCTCTTTGGAACTCAAAATGTTGAGGGGCTTGGATTGATATCTCACTTCTCCTTCTAGAGGATAAGTTGTAGAAAAGCTTACTTGAACTATCTGTGAGTCCCAAGTAACTGTTGATATCTTAGAAGTGTGAGTGAGGGAATCATCTAGGTTTGTGTGCTTTGATTTTGATTTCTGAAAGTAGGATGGAATGGTGAAAGTGGAAGAAGGACTATATGACTTGTCTGGTTTTCCAATTGTTTTGTTCTAACATGGATCCTATAAGCAGCTTCAATTTTTTTTTCCCAATCATCAGTAGGATAGAGCAATAGCATTGGTTTATGAGTAAAGGCATCAAACTGTTGGCAAGAGTAGCAAGATTTATCAACTACGGCTAAGAATGTCTCAACTGCATGGGTTTCTAAGAAGCAAGTGTGAGCTAGAATGGAAAGTGTGGCTTATGTGTGTTTCTGTCAAATGTGGTGATCACTTAGTCAAAAAGTGAGTTATTCTAGCAAGTGTGAGCATATTATTGGAAAGTGTGCTAGTTTATGGGGAACAAGTGCGAGAAAAAAAGAGCAAGTGCATGGGTTTCGCATCAAGTGTGCAAATTTTGTCAAATCCAACTGATTTTCATTAGTGAATTTTCTAGGACAAAGAGAAAATGTAATGAATTTTTAGCAACTATGGCAAAAAATGGGGCAACTGCAGTGGAATTTTGTGCAAAGGCAATCTCTATGTGTTTTGTTTCCAGTTTGAGCAATATTTCTCTAGATTTTTGCTAGTTTAAGTTGGTTTTTTTCTCAATTTCTTTGTGTTTGTAGTATGGCAATTGATACACAACACTTGACTAACTCAAAAGGCATGAACTTGTGTGACCTTCATGTCTACAACTTTAAGTTGTGAAATCATGATACCTAAGCCATAGTTTCCAAATGTTTACTTTGATCCAATGCAGCCTAAAACTAAAGCCTGAATATTCAAAAACCTTCAAGGAGATCCTTTAAGGAGTGTAAATATAGGGCTTCTCTTAAAAGCATACACTAATTCAAAGGGTTTGTGATTCAACCATCATGTTTAGTGTTTTTTTTGATGTATTCTTTTTAGATCAAGCACAAAGTTTGATGTCAATATTTGTTTTGATTTTTTTTTGGAAAGTTTAACATAAACAAACATTTACAACCATAGAGATAGAAACAATCCTTCTAGGTAGGCTTTCCTCATGCTCCAAAGGGACGATTTTACATGCAGCTTATGGCATAGACCTAAAGTCGGACATGGCAAGTAACTTCTCGGAAGTAAATTTTGATGCACCACTTTCAAAGAATGTTTTGGATAAAGGGGTAGCTTCTAAAATATTTGGCTCTTAGTAATGTTTTGGGATTATTATTTTTAGATCTCTATACATGTGTTTTTCTCAATTAAGAGGCCTCCTAGACCTTTCGGGTTTTTACATATCACACAAATACTGGGGGAGAATGACGTCAATATAGGCCAGCAACACCGAGCTGGTGATGAACTTTTATCGCACCCATAATTATTTATATAGTGATCCAAAATGAGAGTACCACTTTTTTCGCCTATGATTTCTTTGGTGTGGGATGTGTCTCAATACGTAGGCCCTTTAAAAGGTATGCTTTGAAAATAACAGTGTGAAGCTCAAGACTTTTTTTGCTCACCAAAGATCATCGAAAGGTGCAAGGGGAGAAGACAACCATCTAGCTTGCCAAACACTAAATGCATGACATACAATTCATAGCAATTTGATTCTTTTTAAGCACCTCGAGCAGTGTTATCCCCAAAATAATGTGTGAAAATCATAACAAGGGTTCTTTTTAATTGCATCCAATGGAAGTGTTATAGATACCAATCATCATCATAGCAAAGGTGCAAAACAAACAAATGATTTGTTCATTTTTAAGCCCAAAATTTGAATGTTTCTAAATCCTGGTCTTACTTGGTCAACAAAGTGAATTCAAGCGTGCATCAACAAAAAGAAATTTTTGTGGTAAAAAAAAAATTTACACTCCAAGTGTTTAATTTGAAATCTTAAAAATCTTTTAGAGCACCAAATGACTTTGTTTGTGTAGACACTTAAAAATGTCTCGATGGATCACATTGGCTAACTCACATCATTTCGTCCTAAAACCCATCCTTTTTTCACTTAATTGATTGAATTAGCCTTGTTATTTAATTAATTGCCTCATTTTCATCTATTAATCTAATTGACCTTGTTAGGTTAATTCATCCTGTTTCATGCTAACACTTTGTCCTATTAAATTAAATAAATCAAACAATTTAATTTAAATCCTTAAATCTTCTTATTTAATTATATAACCCCAAGTTATTCAATTAAATGTCATTCCACCTTTCACCCTATCAATAAATCATTTTTAATGATTATCATCTAATTCTTCTAAATCTTCTAAATCCCCTAATTGCATAATTAATATTGTTTAAATTATCAATTAAATCTAATTCTCCCACTTGCAAGGGAATATTCATCCTTTGCACATTCCTCCAAAAGGGGAATATTCCCATGGAATATTCCTTCTCCTTTTGCACAATTAAACTTTGTTTTAATTTGCAAAATATCTATTTCCTCGCCCATGAGAATATTCCAAAGAATATTCTTTCTCCTCACTCATTTGAAAAAGGGGAATATTCCTTTTTCTCAACAAACTTACTTAGCTTCTTATGCCAGTTAACTTGTGACCTCTTGAACAAGTTCAAAGTGTGTTTGTTTGAAGGAATGTGAACCCTTGATTAAGTCTCATCTTGCATTCTCACCCGTTGATGAGAATCCATGATCCATGCCTCTTCTTTCTTTCATCCTTGACCATTGATTGATCTTTTTGATCTCATCCATTGATCTCTTTTTACCTATTCTATAAATAGAGCTCGTCTCTAGTGAATAGGGATCCATCTTTTTTAGAGAAAACTCATGCTATTGAAATCACTCACACTCACACTCATATTTAGTATATTTTTAGTTTAATCACTTTCATAATAGCTTAGCTTCCATTGATGGTTGCCATGGTAACTTAGATGCATACATTTAGCTTGTTTATTAATTAGGGTTTAAATCTTTTAGCTTGGAATCCATCCATATTAGGATTTCATTTGTATATCTAAATCATTTTAGCATAAAATAATGTTAAACTAGCTTGTATCATGATCATTTAAATTAAAATCATGTTTTCAAACACATCTCACAATGGTTTCACCAATTTTCTTCAATAAATATGGTTGAAACAAAGATCATTTATCTATAGGATTTGGAAAGGGTCATCGTTTCACATCAACACGACACCACTCCCATAGTGGGATAGGTTTCAGATGGATTAGAGTAGGAATTTTGAAGCTTTCATAGTTTAGTATGCTTAGTTTTAATGAATTCTTGGTTTAATTTGCAGTTGATTGATCCTGTTGAGAATGACATTAGTGGCTTCATTATGCTTTGATTCTTCATGGATCAAGTGTAATCAGCCCATACTAATTTTCAGTCACATTCTAGGGCTAAAAGGAGGGCTTTACTAACTTCATTTGATGATTTTTTATTAAAAACTTTATGAGTTGTAGGTTTCTAGGCTAGAGCGACACTATTATTCACTAGAGAAACACTTTTTCAAAAGCGTTACCATAATTGAAAACAACGTCACCATAATTGAAAAAAGCGTCACAATTTGCAAAGGGTGTCACTATTTTTCTATAGTGATGTTATCATTTTCTTGCTTTTATAGTCTATCTTAAAATGGTCATACAGAGGTCTTTCTCAAAGATTTTTTTTAAATGGGGTAGAATTTCATGCTCTACGCAATGGTATAGGTGTTTTTAAATTTCGGTGGAGTTAAATTTTCCATTTTTGGACCTAAAGTCAAATCACAATACAACTTGGTCTAGGTTGTAGGGTTTTAATGCTTAATAGTTTATCTAACCCTAACATCTTCTTGTTTTCTTGATTTCATCTAACATTTGGAACATGGATTGCAGGTTTGAAGAGGAGCATGGAACACTTAATTGAAGAAAAAGGCATTTAAATCTTATAATTGTAACAAGTGTTTTGACACTTTTGGGGCAATTATAACCCATTTATCATGCTTTTCATTTTATACTTTAGGACCACACTAGCTTTTAATTAGGTTTTAAAATGAACGCTCAAACATGATTAAAATGAACCCTCACATCATTTTACTTTAGGGTTTAAAATTGAACAATACAACTTAACACTTTGTTTGGTGCTTAAAATAAATTCACCTTTGCTTTGAGGGTTAAAATTAATGAGTGTTTGCTATGTTTTGTGATTTACATTTGTGTCATTGAATGCATATGCACTTCTCTTGTGTCACTCTGCATTCTTGAGAATCAGAAACATTCCTTGACATTTTGTATAATCACCCACATCTTTCAATTTGGATTAAAAATGAACCCCATGCTAGTGTAGGGAAAAGGCGTGGTGTGTGTTCTCTCCTTGCTTAATGCGAACTGAGAGATCAAACTACAAATGTAATTCTTTGATTTTGTTTATCTTTAGAGGGCCTACCTCCCCACTTCAAAAGGAGGGAACAACCCAAGCAGAAACAAGCTAAATCCAAGCTCTTTCAAGCTGTTATATAAATAATGTGTTTGTGATGAAAGTCATAAACAATAGGTGTAGATGTGTCATATCGACAAGTGTCACCCTTAGTATTCATGTGATACATTGAAATGTCTTCTTAGGAAGAGACTGGGAGGCCTCTTTATTGACCATAATCTTGAGCTAATCTTGTCACGTGTATGGCCTCCTCGAATGAAAGCCCTTACTAAGAACCATTGTTTAGGTGCAAGAATAGTCGTTTTGAACCTGCCCCACATTTTACTATTCAATTGTCAAAATAGGAAAATCCTTAGGATCTTCAGATCTTTAGGATTTGAGATTTGGTGCTCCCGAGAAGTGTGTGTCATGGAGGGGAGCCAGTGTTTCCAAATCTCTGTCTGTTCAGATTGTCTTAGTGTTTGGAGAAATCCAAGTGGGGATTCAGAAAGTAGTATCTTCTGAACTTAGGATGGTAAATGCTTGTTAGTCAATTTAATACTTTGCTTGGTTTTAAGTATGGATACCCTTTGACAAAACCTTGATATTAATGCTTGTCCTAAGAATTTATTCTTAGAGACTTCTAAGTATTTTGGTTTATATCTCAATCTGTATTTCCCAAAGTTAACCTAGGTAACTATGCCCTTAACTTCATCCTTTTCACGAAATGGACTTTGTGGAATTGATGATGTTTTTAACATAGACATTTAGTTTGAACTTAATTAAGACAAATGTTTGTGGTAAAAAGAAACTCACTTAAGCAAGATAAATTGACAAATTGAACCCCAAATGACCATTTGGAGACCAATCACTTTGATTGAACAACCAAACCTTACACCCACTATCATACAAGGAAAACATTGCAAAACATTAAGTCCAAATTCTATTGTCAAAATCATTGGGTCCTATTTCTAAAATCATTTGAGTTCTATTTTACCAAAATCATTAGGTCCTTAGGGTTTTATCACTTTAGAGGTATAGCATGTTTCTCACTACCTTGGTCTTGGAAAGAAAAGGTTCACTCTAGGTCAACATTGGGTCAAACATTTAATCCATCCTTCACTTCACCAAACTTTACAAACTTTTGAACATGCCAACACTTTGGACTTAGACATCAATCAACCCAAACCCTAACTTAGCTACTTTGTGTGTGAAATGGATCTTTTTCCAAGCACTTAGTTGAGTTGGCTATCACATTTTGTGAACAATTTTATCTTAAAGGTCACAAGTCTACCTTAAAGATTCACAAGTTCATTAACATCCTTTATCCATGGTATCAAAACATCAAACCTTTAAGTCTAAAGTGTTATCCCAAAGTTTAGAAAGTTCATCCCCCTTATCATTCACCCCTTTCATCATCGACTCACATCATTGGTCCAAAATACCTTAGAGGTTCACTTTTTCAACAAGGTCAAAACACAAGAAAAACATGGAATATAAACTTGATTCATCCATCATGAGTGGTCTAAATCAACCAAACTATCAAAACCTTACAATGCCAATTGATTATCAAAACTCACATTTATACAATCCACACATGGGATCATTATATCCTACAAACCTCAATGCTACAACAAATGTGAGTATGCCCAATCTAAATTTTTGAACACCTTTCCCTATGGTAGATTTAAATAAAAGTCAAAACCTACAAATCTATCAACCAAATGATCAATACATGAGTCTTCAACAAAACAACATTATCTCATCAAATCAATACATGCCAATGTGAATATACCAAATACAAACTTACCAAACATGAACATATCAAATCCACACTTGGTGAACTATGGGATAGATACGTTTGCAAATCACACCAATGTTGTTAAAAATCCAAACAATATATTGGCAACTCAATGTATTGATCTAGATCAAGGTAACACCATGCAAAATCAAGGTTACCTACATCAAATCAATGTGTTTCCCAACCCCAACAATATTCAATGCTAGCCTATTATGCAAAATCTAAACATCATCCCAAATCAGAACATTGTCCAAAATCAATTTGTGCATGATCCCATACTAATGCCACAAGCATTATTCAAAATACACTTGACCAACAACCAAATCAACTACACCAAGGGTATCAAAATCAAATTATGTGAGATCAAATTGCTATACTTAGAAATTTTGTTGATTCATATCACCAAAAGACATCTCCACCCCAAAATCAACACACTCCCCCATTGGTTAAACCATGTCATCAAAACATAGAGTTGTGTCCACAACCTCGTCAAGAACAACATCTTCAATATCAAGAAGTTGGATATCAAAATCAACAACCTCAACAACAAGATCAATCACCACATCTCCAAAATGGATCAAAACTAAATGAATCTCAACAAGAACAAATCTCACAAGATGAAAAAAATGAATACACTCATTTGGGAAAGCGAATTGAATCAACATTAAAAACACTAGTCCATGCTAAACTTAACAAACTTCTAGAATCATTAAATGGGGGTGAACCTAGCATCAAGTTCCCATGGGATGATGATAATGCTTATTGTGAATACCATAGCACAAAAGGTCATGACATGTCAGATTATATCGAACTCAAAGATCTCATCCAAGACCTTCTTGATCAAGAAAAAATAACTATTGAAGGAAATGATCAAGATTCAACCATTAATGATATCAGTGACAATCTCTCCACCATAATTATTGAAAACAATGATCAAGATCTATCCATCAATGGGCACCTTGAAGATGTTTCTACCACATCCAATGATAAAATCAACATACATCAAGAGTCATTTTTTAATCATGATCAAGACCCATCAACAATATCCAACAATGATCCATTTCAAGAATTTTTAACATCATTTGATCCTGTGATTGAAAACATTGACAATATCCCCACCACCATGTTTGAGGAAAAAATTCAAGATTCATCTACCAATGATCGTGTTGACAATGTATCTACATCACCTAACAAGTTAGAGGACATATCTCAATAATTTATTCAAAAGAATGATCAACATATTTCACCAAATTCTATCAATGGTCCTTTCCAAGACATATTGTCATCCTTTGACCTCATGGTTGCATATATTGAAGAAATCCTCAACTCAACACTTGATCAAAATCCACTCAAAGATCAAGATGATATTGAGCCACTTCCCATGCCTAATGAAGACATTCAAGAACCCTTTGAAAACAATCCATCCTTTGAAATTGACCCATGTTAAGAGCTTGATGCAAAGCATGTTGAAAGCAATTCCAAAATTAATCAAGATCAAGAATTTGTATCTCCAAGATACTAACATGACCTAATGGGTATTCTCCAATACATACAATATGTCACAAATAATGATCATATCTATATATCACATACTCCTCCATCTACCCATGAGATGCTTACTTGGACATATAGGTGATTTTCATCCAAAACAAGAGTCTCCTACTATTGATAACATTACCAAGGAACAAGATTCTCCTACTCTTAATATCTTTACACATGATCAAGGCATGGTAGAATCCATAGACATATCAAAAATTTATCATGAAGAAGGTATATACATGGATGGTGAATCTGAAACATCCTTTGAAGAGCAAGAAAAAATGGATCATAAGGAATACTCCTATATGGATTGTAAAGCATCAACACCTTTTGAAGAAACATCAAAATCAGACACATCCTCCATACCAATTGAAGAAAGTGAGTATCGGGATGTCAAGCATTATCAATAATAAAAAAAGCTAAAGCATCTTGAACATCAAGGAAATGGTTTGTTAGTAGCATAATCAAAGCATGTTAGTAATACTCCCATAACACTGGGGGCAACTTTATCTAGTGTAAACACCAACATGGGGAGCACAAAGAGTCCTTATGATGAAATGGCTACCAACACTCTAGCCATTCATATCATGAATAACCATCCATGCATCTTTCCACCCCATAATTGGGACCAACCACAAGAAAGAGTTCTATATCAAATAAAAGAGAAAATTATTGAAGCAAAAGAATCGGCAAAGAAAAATGGACAAGAAAAAATTGAATGGATACCAAAGCAAAATAAAGAAAATCATCCCTATCACACTCCATTAGTCAAATAAACTATGGGGCAAAGTCAAAAAGGGAGGTTCATCCATCAAAAGTGTCCATCAATACAAAAGAAAGCTTCAAGAGTGACCTACAAAGTATATGAAGAAGTTAGTCCCAATCAAGTCTCCATATCCACCCATCATTGCTCATCATCACATGTTTAGAGAATCAAAGATTCCAAATTGTCGACCAATCCATTTGCATCTCGTATCCCTCGATGCATTCCACCATCCACTTCAACATCCATGATATCCAACTCTCGTATTGACCATGTGTTGGCAACAACTCTTTATCATAAGGACTCTAAGGGCACTCTATCGCGATATACACATATAGGTAAGGTTAACTCTGATATAGATAAAGCAGATAAGAGAATCCAAGGGTTGTAATCAAGTGCCTGTATCCTAACAAAGCAACTCCTCCAAGAAGGATATTGTTGGCATATCATGACAACAATATCTATATCAACACCAGCAACGCCTACATTAGCACCACTAGGTGGTTCAACATGAGCATAAACTTCCAAAATACCAAAAAGATCAAAATCCAAAATAAATGAGAAAAAGGATTGAAAACAATAAAGAAAAAAACAATCATCCTCTAGTGAAAACCACTTTGATGGTGCTTTGGGAAAGTACCTTGGTGAAAACCTAGAAAACAGGTGCCTTATGTAAATAAAATACCTCCATCTATCTAAGTCTCTTTATCCTATCATTCCATTCATCGCATCACATCCTTCATCCTATTCCATCCATTACCCATCCATGTCCATATCATAGCTTTATATTGTGAAGTATTGTATCCATGTAGTACTACTTGGCATATTCAAAAGGTTATTTTTTCCTTCTTATATCGAGGTATTCTATCATTGAACACTGGGGGAAATTTGTTATGGATCAGATCGAGTTCTTGTATATCTTAAGGTCATTAGAAAATCTCAAAAACATTCATAAAATTGCAATCATAAATCCAAAACATCCAAAATCATGTACAACTAAAATCCAAAATTATTCAAAAATTTGTAAAGTCAAAATCTAAAACATCCAAATAACATCAAAAAACCCTAAAAATGTCGAACACAAAAAATCCAAAAATAGTAACCTATTATCGAACTACGGGTCTGTAAGCTTGAACATAGGCAAGGCTTATCTTTGATTAGCCCCTGAGACACCCTAGGTCAGTCTTTAGGAGTCCATCATAATAAACTAACATTCCATCAACTGTTCATATCTCATCTTCAATAAGTTATATTAGTCGAACTACATGGTCTCTGCATGTATAACGTAGGCAAGGCTTATCTTTGATCAGCCCCCGAGGCCCCTAGGATAGGTCTGTTAGGTTAGGTTCTTGGTTGAAACTCAGAAAATCCCTAAACATTTGTAAAATCTTAGAAAACTCCTAAACATTCAAATATCAAAAAATACCAAAAACATCCAAATAATAGAAAACACAAAAACATTCAAATATCTTAGAGAAAACCCTAAACAACCTCAAGTAATTGAAAAAAAAACATTCACATAAAATTTCAAAAAGATAAAAAACAACCTCAAAACATTTTAAAAATCCAAAAACATTGAACTATTCCAAAAAATCCAAAACCATCCATCCCATTTCGCTTTCACTCGCAATAAACCTCCATCCATAATAAATCAATCGTCACCTTCAACCTTTGGCAAAACAAATAGAAAGCAAGTATAGCGAGAACTTAAGTGTCAAAATCTAAAGTCTAAATTATAGGTAAATACGTCAGTGGAGTTTATATCAATGACTTATCATAAAGCTCATCATCATCCTACATCAAATCGTCTTACCAACATGTCCTAGGATGTATCCTTCTTGCAATGGACATCAACATCAGAAATCACCTTAGCTAAACTAAACTGGCAAGAGATATAGATAACACTAACTGTTTATATTTGATCTTTTCTTATGATTTATCTTATTGACCCATTCTGAGGACCTCTCAATGATGTCTATCAAAATTATTTAAAGAGAAAGGAATGGGGTATCGATCATTATCTTTCATTTTGTTGTACTTGTGGGTATTCTTGTAAAATAATCTTGGTGCATACTTGCTTAGTTGGGTGTAGAGAAGTTGTTTGGAGTACATTGTTGACTATTGTGTATGCTTCTGATATATTCTAAAGCTTCTAACATACATTTCAACGAGGTTTTTATATGTCAGGGTGAACAAGAACTATCCTATCTATTTGCAAAGTCAAAGTCCATTACACTAGATACAATGCCATCCCCGTTATCAATACCTTGATGCATCATATCTATGCGCTATATCAAAAAATAAGAAATGATGGAAAATCCCAATACCAAGATATGAGCAAATCATCATCATCATGATAATGCATCTCTCATTACCATCTCTAATAAAGTCTCGGTGGATCATAGACTTGTTGGACCTTTTGAATCAATCTTCAAAATCAATGGTTAAATCCATTCTTCTTATTCTTCTATCTTTACTAACATTTATATCCAAGTATCGAATTTTTGTGTGATATATCAAAATATACATGAGGCTACCCATAGTCGATGACTATATATACATCATGAAATCTGTCTACATCAACATTTGAGCTTTCCAGGAACTATTTTTTGCATCCTCTTTACTAGCAATCCCTCTTCCGCTGGAGCCCAATCAAAACACTTTATTCCCCGCTTGATCTCTCGAGGGGGCAACCAACCATCTTTCGATCATATCAATGTCAAACCATCTAACAAATTTTATTCCTAGCCTTGCTAGCGAATCTTGATCAAATTATTAAATCAATCATCATTGGGATATATCTTTCCTTACCAATCCTCGTGTTATTCAACACAATCCTTGCATTGTTGTGAATCCTCAAGAATGTTATCAATCAATCAATCAATTAGATCAATCAACTTTAGCTTGGCTATCAAAATCTCAAAGAGATCATCAATATATGTTTCTACATCAAAATCAACATCGAAATCAACATTAGTCTTTGAACCAATGCAACGAGTACATTGCTTCAAAGAGGGGAAAAATGTAGACACTTAATTTTTTTTTATGGATCACATTGGCTAACTAACATCATTTCATCCTAAAACCCATCCTCTTTTTGCTTAATTGATTAAATTAGCCTAGCTATTTAATTAATTTCCTCATTTTCATCTATTAATCTAATTGACCTAGTTAGGTTAACTCATCCCCTTTCATGCTAACACTTTGTCTTGATAAATTAAATAAATCAAACTATTTAATTTAAATCCCTAAATCTTGAAAAAAAAAATTTGGATATCGCTGGAGAACACGAAAATTGGAGACAGTGAGGAAGAGGCTCTACTAGGGTTTTGGTCTAACGGCCTGGTTTGGGGGTTCAACGGCATGGTGGTGGGGAAGGCTTGGCCCTACCCCAAGAAGGTAAGACCCCCACGTTCTCCTTTGTATCTATCTGCTTTCTTTGCCTTCTCGGTGTGTGTGTTGTGGTTATGTGTTCGGCTCTCTGTGGTTTTGTGTTCCATTTTCCTATATCTTTCTGTCCTGAAAGGCCTTCTGTCGTGTAAAGTGTAATGGAGGGGGGCACGCCCCCTTGAGCCCCAAGGGGACTCTGCGAGGGGTGAGGAGGTAGTTAGTGATATTAACCATCCCAAATCCTTTCGCGATGTTGTTGCAAGTGATCATTTTGTTTGTCTACGAAATGTGAAGTTTGTCTTTGACTCGATAGGTGAAATAGAGGCTTCTGGTATCAACAGAGAACCGCAAGATAGGATGCCTCCAGATACCACTGTGATTGCTCCTAATGTAGATATGCTTGACTCTATTCTTAAAGAAAGGGGTAGGTTATCAGAGGTCACAATTTTCATGGCTGTCATTATCCTGGATAACCTGCCCATGAGAAAATACCTTGATAATTGGTTTAATTCTATGTGGAATAAAAAACTGAATGTCCAATTTTCCTTGTGTAGAATGATACAAAAAGGTTTGCTTTTAATTTACTTTAAAACCCATGACATGCAAGCAAAAATCTTAAAGAATCCCTACTGGAGCGTTGGAAAGTCTATCTTCAGGGTTCTATCGTGGACCCTAGGAGCCAATTGTGATGAAATCCTTGCCTTGTCAAGCCCTAGGTGGCTGTTAATTAAAAAAATCCCTCAAGATTTGTGGTCCTTTGTCCCGCAAATTGTTGAGCTGTTTGGAAATGTGATCAGGGTAGATAGGCCCAGGGTCACATTGCCAGACCTAAACGCGAGGGTTCTTGCCTCTCTCAACCCGGGGGTGGAGTTACCGAGTAATATTGGGCTTAAAATCGATGGCTCCATCTACATATGCCTTGTCGAAGTCCTTGGTGGCCTAGGTGCTTGCTATCTCTATAGGAAAGAGGGGCATTTGAGGAAAAACTGTCCTTTGATTCAGGGTCCTAGTGGGAACTCTAACACCTCACCACTCAAGTGTTTTGAGAAAGTGGCCTCCACGACCGAGGTGGAGGTTGCCTCAGTTGTTTGTTTTGTGCCTCCTAACAGTCTAGAGGTTCCTCTTGGTGATCTCTTCCCCTCGAGCTCGTCTCTTGAGTCCCCCTTCCCTTTTGGTGTCACCCTTTCTTTGCATTTTGCTCCCCCCTTTTCTCTCGCCGCTCAATCTAGTTTCCACCTCCCCTCATTCAACCATCTTGACTGCTGCCAGCTTGGTTCTATCCTCACCTTCATTAGTCCCTTTCTCCAGCTCTCTTTCTAACGCTTCTGTAGTTGCTGTAAAGAAGAATGCTCAATAATTAGCCTTAGAAAACATCATGCTAAAAGGTGGAAAACTAAAGGAAAATGATCAGAAAAAAATAGAAGTCATTAAAACCTATGTGAATGGTGTGATGGTTGATGAAGAAACTGTGATAACTAGCATTCAAGACTATGATAATAAGAAAGAAAATGAAAGCCCCTCCATGGTCAAAAACTTAATCTCTACATTTGAAACTGACAATTCTTGTAAGAATCCTTTGGGATTAGGCATTAAAATGGTGAACCTTGAGAGCAATGTAACTGCCTCTACCCTGGGTGGGGGTGAGGTGACCATCACAGGCAACTGTGGTGGATCTAGTGCCGCATTGATTGAGGATGCTCTTGATTCTTTCAACGACATGGTCAAGAAGTGGGTTTTAGACAAGGTTGGGGCTCCAAAAGCTATGTCCCCAAATCCTCTTCACAACAGTGAACCTATAGGCCTTATTGGGCTTCCTGATGGTGAGGAGACCACTGGAAGTAAAGTGGGCCTCCCCAATGAGTTGTGTAAGGGGGACAACTTGTTAGTTGTAAAGGACTCTTCCCCATCTGGGGAAGTTGGTGATACTAATAGTGAGGAGGTCCATAATACCTCGAAAGACCTTGTGGGGGATCCTGGCCCCACTCCTTCTAAAGAACCTAAGAAAAGAGGAAGAAAAAATGGTAGTACCCTCACAATCTACAAAATTTTTATAGGAATTAGCAAGGGGAAGAGGAAGAAAACTAGTATAGTACTGGTTGTTCCCTCCCATAAGAGATTGGAGAATGAAGATAATTCAACCAAATACTTTGAAATGTTCAAGAATGCTAAAGAGTCTTCACCCAAAATGATTAGTGATAGTTAACTACACTTTTTGGAATGTCAGGGGACTTGAATCCCCTGACAGCAAATATGTGGTTAGAAGATTTCTCAATCTGGATCAGAGTAAGGATTTTGTGTTTCTACAAGAAGTCAAGGCTGTAGGCTTTATGCTTGAGATTAACTTGAAGTTCATCTGGGGGAATGCTTTGGCTTTGACCTCTAGCCATGAGAAGGGAAGGGGGGGTGTTGCCATCCTGATGGCTAGTAAATGGAAGCCATTTCTCACCAACTTGGGTGTCTCTCCCTACAACAGAGTTGTGTGGGCCACTTTTGAAAGGGGTGATGCCAAATTTGGCATTTTCTCAATCTACGCACCAATGATTACCTTGGGAGGTGTGAATTTTGGAAGTGGCTAATTGGGCTCCCTTAGGTCCCCTAGATTATGGGAGGGGACTTCAACATGATAGAGAATAGGGAAGACAAAAAAGGTGGCATTAGTATGAAATGGAAAGGTAATGAGAAGCATCATTGGTTTAGAATGAAAAACAAGCTTAACATCCTTGACCCTCTTGAAGGGATGAAACAAGAGAGCAATGGTGTGTGGTTCTCCTGGTGTAATTCCCAAAAAGGTGGCAAAAGAATCTATAGTAGGTTAGATAGGTTTTATGCTAATAGAGACCTCTGCAGTTTTGAGCCCAACAGTGATGGTAGCAAAGTAATGGTCTTTCCTTACACCTTATTAGATCACCACCCAATCAAGGCTAAGATAGCCATAAATAATGGAGCCAAGATTCACCCCATGAGCAGGGACAACTTCATCCTTAAAACCAAGTTGTTGAGGGACCAAGATTGCCTTGAGGCTGTGAATACCCTTAGGGGTATTAATAGATGGATGCTTAAGGACGGTGATCCCATTGAGAGATGGAACCACAATGTGAATGCCTGGAAGTGTATCTTTCAAATTTTAGGAAAGAAGAAAGCAATGGATCAGAGGAGAGTAGAGAACCACCTTCAAGATGAGCTCCTAGTTGTTGAAACAAAGATTCAGGAGAACCCTACTGATGAGCAACTCTATGAGGAGCTCAACAAAAGAAAATCCTCTCTGAGAAGTTTACAGGCCAATAAAATTTAGGGGTTGAAGGTTAGAGCTAAGCTCAATTGGTTGAACAATGGGGATAAAGGGTCAAAGTTCTTTTTCAGATACATTAAAGAGAAAGGCTTAAAGGAACATATTGATAAGATTTGTCATAATGGTGTGACCCTGTCGAATCAGGAGGACATTTTGCATCAATTCACACTACTCTACAAGGACCTTTTTAGGTCTGAGGACAGTGGGGAAGGCTGTCAAGAAGAAAGGAACAAAATCAAGAGGCTAATACCTAGAAAAATTTCTAATGAGGATAGTGCCCAGCTCGCCACTCCCTTATCCAAAGAGGAAATCAAAAGAGTCATCCTTTGAATGAGTAATGACAAGTCTCCTGGGATTGATGGGCTTCATGTTGAGTTTTACAAGGTTTTCATTGATTGGGTCTGTGAGGACCTCAACCAGGTCTATATGGATGCCTTTGAAAAAGGGCCATTGGGAACGTGTATCAACTAGGGCCTTATTAAACTTCTACCAAAAGAGGGAGATAAAACCCTGATTAAAAACTGGAGACCCATCACGTTGTTGAATGTTTCTTACAAAATTTTGGAAAAAGTATTAGCCTTAAGGATTACCAACATCCTCCCTAAATTCACAAGCTCTACTCAAATAGGGTTTATCAAGGGTAGATATATCCTTGAAAACCTGATAACTAGCTGGGAAGCTCTTGATTGGGATAAAAGATCTCAACAGAATGTTGCAATGCTTCTCTTGGACTTTGAGAAGGCTTATGACAGGGTGGAATGGTCTTTTATAAAGATGGCTTTGGAGGCTTTTGGGTTTCCTCAGGAATTTTCTAAAATGATTGGCACTCTCTTGAAAGATGCTTCTTCCCTGGTGGAGGTGAATGGAATGAGGTCTAATGCTATTCAGTTGGAAAGATCAATCAGGCAGGGGTGCCCAATTGCTCATGCCCTATTTGTAATTGCTTTTTATGCTCTCCATTACTTACTAAGAGAGAATATTATGTCCCCCAAAGTGAAAGGCTTGATATTACTTGACAATGGTGAACTTCTAAACATTCAATTTTTTGATGATACCTCTATATTTGTGGAGCTGGAAGAGGAAAATCTTAATAATTTAATGACAAAGCTTGATCTTTTCTATCTTGCTTTCGAGGGTAGGTACTCAAAGGCAAAATCCATTTTGTTAGGATGGCTTGATACCCCTCCTAACTGGTTGTAGAAGCTTGACCTCTAATGGGGGGGTCCCTAGAAGCAGGTTAGATACCTGGGAATCCCCTTTTCTATCTCTCCCAATCTCAAGGACATGTGGCAGTGGTTAAAAGAAAAAATTGATAAGAAATTTGATGGTTGGAATAGGCACTACTTGTCTCTTGTGGGCAGGATTTAGATCTGCCAAAAAATTATGTCTTCCTACACTGTGTACTTTTCTTTAGTTTGGTCCTTCAACAGTTACCAAATCAATGAGGTCCAGAAGAAAATTAGAAATTTTCTTTGGTCTGATGGGAAAGGTAAGAAAAAATTGCACTCTGTCAAATGGAAATGGTGTTGTTTGGAAAAGGCTAATGGTGGTTTGGGCCTTAAATATCTAAAGAAGCATGGTGTAGCTCTTGCTACAAAATGGATTATCAAGGCCCTACATGGAAAGGAACCTTGGAAAGTTCTTATCAGAAACAACATTTCACAAGTTGTCCCTAAGTTGGCAAGGCCATGGAAGGGTCTCCCTTTCAGTGATCTTCTCATCACCAAATACCCAATACTACCTGTAGGTTCACTGGTTTTTAGGAGCATTTGGAAAGCATGGGAGTCCATAAGGGGGAAAATCACTTGTCCTCTCTTATCTGATCCTAGCTGCAACCTGATCCACCCTAGAAGGCCTATTTGGTGGAATCTTAAGCATCATGGGAAGCCCCTGGCCTTGTTGCAGGGTTGTTCAGCAAAAAAATGGAACCATGAGGGCATTAAGACTTTCAATAGCATTTTAAAGGATGGCTCATTGGTTGCTTGGGATCATCTAAGGGAAGATTATGGGTTACCTACTTTTAGCATTAGGACTTACTCTATTATCAAAGAAGCATGTAAAGGTTGGATTAATAACTCCCACATTAGAAATTGGAAGGATGAGCCTGTTGAACTCCTGTGGAACGACTCTCTCTCATTGAATGAAGTCAAAACTAAAACCATTTATAAGGAGATCCTTAATTCTTTCACCCCTACTGATTATCTCAACAAAATTTGGAGGACTAACATTGAATATAAAGCTTGGCAAAAGGTTTTTTGTTTTTTGTGGCACAATAATTTAGATGCAAAGAAAACTTGCTTCAGAAGGCTTGTCTTACTACAAAAAGTTCCTTTTAAGTTGAAAAGCAATGATATTAATGTGTGTGAAATCTGCAAGGTACCTAAAACTATTTTCCATATTTTTTTTTACTGTTTCTATGCTAATGAAATCTGGAATCTATTCTGGAACAACAATGATAGTTGGGACTTAAATGGAAAAGTTAATTGGAAAGATATTATTTTGGTCTTTGATAGAAAGATGAGTAAAGACTTGCACTTGTTTTGGTTCTTACTTACAACTAAAATTATGTGGGTTATTTGGAAGGCAAGGAATGATGATAGATATAGTGGAGTTCAGAGGTTGCTTACTGAGTCAAATAAAAGACTCACACTCCTCAATGTTGCTTTGCAGGTTGTAGCCACCATGGAGATTGCTGAGGACAAATTCCGTAAGCTTCTCAAGGATAGATTTGTTCATAGTCACCAGAAAGAAGTCATACACAGACACCCCAACTTGACAGTGTTTATGCAGGCATTGGAGGCCCTTAAAGAAGAGTTCAAGGAGCAAGCTAATAAAGGGAAGAAGGGGCAGGAAAACAGAGTGCCTCTGTTGTTTACCATTTCAAATGAAGAGACTGAGGAAAGGTTATCCAACGAGGAGCTTGATACTGTCAGCACCCTGATAAATTGGGGAGCCATGGAGGACTAAACTAATATTTTTTCTAATGTATATGCTACATTTTTTGTTGTATATTTTTTGCTACTGTATATTTTATGTTGTATATCTCACTTGTGCGTAGATTCCTAGGGTTAGATTAGTATCTTTTCAGTCTTTATAGCTATTCATAACAGTCTATTTTCAGTCATATCATGAGTTGTAATCTGCTGTAAATGTTTTTCTTTTGTGCTTAGCCTATTATTAATACAAAAAATTCCCTAAATCTTCTTATTTAATTAAATAACCCTAAGTTATTTAATTAAATGTCATTCCACCTTTCCCCCATTCATTAAATCATTTTTTATTGATTATCATCTAGATCTTCTAAATCCCTAATTGCATAATTAACATTGTTTAAATTATCAATTAAATCTAATTCTCCCACTTGCAAGGGAATATTCCTCCTTTGCACAATCTTCCAAAAGGGGGATCTTCCCCTTTTGCACAATTAAACTTTGTTTTAATTTGTAAAATATCTATTTCCTCGCCCATGAGAATATTCCAAAGAATATTCTTTCTCCTCACTCATTTGAAAAAAAGGGAATATTGCTTTTTCTCAACAAACTTACTTAGCTTCTTGTGCAAGTTAACTTGTGACCTCTTAAACAAGTTGAAAGTGTGTTTGTTTGAGGGAATGTGAACCCTTGGTTAAGTCTCATCTTGCATTCTCACCCGTTGATGAGAATCCATGATCCATGCCTCTTCTTTCTTTCATCCTTAATTGTTGATTGATCTTTTTGATCTCATCCATTGATCTCTTTTTACCTACTCTATAAATAGAGCTTGTCTCTAGTGAATAGGGATCCATCTTTTTTAGAGAAAACTCATGATGTTGAAATCAATCACACTCACACTCATATTTAGCACATATTTAGCATCTTTTTAGTTTAATCACTTTCATAATAGCTTAGCTTCCATTAATGGCTGCCATGGTAACTTAGATGCATACATTTAGCTTGTTTATTAATTAGGTTTTGAATCTTTTAGCTTATAATCCATCCAAATTAGATTTTCAGTTGTATGTCTAAATCATTTTAGCATAAAATCATGTTAGACTAGCTTGTATCATGATAATTTATATTAAAATCATGTTTTTGTACACATCTCATAATGGTCTCGCCAATTTTCTTCAATAAAACTAGTTGAAACAAAGCGAGCATTTATCCACGGGATTGGGAAAGGGTTGTTGTTTCACATCAACATGACACTACTCCCACAACGACATAGGTTTCAGATGGATTAGAGTAGGAATTTTGAAGCTTTCATAATTTAGTATGCTTAGTTTTAATGAATGCTTGGTTTAATTTGCATTTGATTGATCCTGTTAAGATTGACATTAGTGGCTTCATTATGCTTCGATTCTTCATGGATCAAGTGTAATCAAACTATACTAATCCGTCGATCACAATTTGTTTGTTCTTCTTATGCACCAAGTGGAGTGAAAAATTTTCTAACTATGAAAACTTGGAAAGAGTTCATTTTAGAGCACTTAAAATTGAAATGTGTTGTTTGTAGGGTTCATTTTAAGCATTGAAATGAAGGATTCCTACCTTAATAAAGATTTGGAAATGATTCTTTTAAAGCACTTAAATAAACTATTTTGTTGTATGGTTCATTTTAAGCATTGAAATGAAAGATTCCTAACTTAATAAAGGTAGGTGGGAAAATGGATGGGGAATGATATGGGAAGGTAGGTGTAAAAGTCCACATAGACAATTTATTTTACACATGACACCTGTTTTCCATGTTTTCATCATGATACTTATCCAGGACGCCTGTTTGCTAGGTTTTCATCGTTGGACGAAATTTTTCTCTTTACTATTTTCTTGACTTTTTTGGATTTTTCAAAAAAAAAAAAATTGTATTTTTGATATTTTGGATGACCTTAATGCCCTAGCTAACCACTAATTATGCTAAAGCTATTGACAGTGCCGATGTAGAGACTGGTGCCATGACATGCCAATAATGACCTTTCTGAAGTAGTTGCCTTATCAGGATCGTAGCGCTTGCATACAACTAATTGGTGTCATTGTGATCCTCTTTGATACTAGAGTTGGCCTTATCAAAATACACACATCGTGATAGAGTGCCATGAGAGTCCTTACGATAAAGAGTTGCTGCCAAGATGTGATGGATTTGTGACATGGGATGTTTGGACTTTAGGCGAGATGTAGGATTATGACGGATGATAGTAGATGTGGAAGGATTGTTGAGACGTTTGGATGGATTGCTTTTTCTTTTCCAAACTTGGGATGTGGGATGATAGAGTTTAGAATTTTGATTAGGATGGTGTTTGGAACCAACACTTTTATATGCCTTGCTTAGTGACCATTTTGAAGGAGGTGGACATTTATTGTATGTGGGAGTCCTCTTTTCTTATGGCTCCATATTTTGATTGAATTTTGGATTTGGAATATTTTCTTTGTTCGATCCCTTTTTCTTTGGGATCCATTTTAATTTCATTTTTCCACTTGTCTTTGCTTTTGATTCAATGGCCTTTGACATTTGATTTTGAACTTTTGATTTATAAGACTTTTGTTTTAGTTGGTTCCAAATGGGAGGTTTAAGATGTTGGGAATGATGGTTAATGGTGTGGATGGATGGGGTGTTGGCAACAACCTTATGACAAGGACTACTCATGGCCTTCATTTTGATGTTTGTATTAGATAAAGTCGCCCCCAATAGTGAGGAGGTATCACTAACACTGTTTGAATAGCCAAGACCATGATGTCTGTAATTTGCCTAAAGCTGTATTGGTTCTAAAATGCCTTGCTTGTGTATGCCTAGTCCTTTGCCTTGATACTGCATGCTTTGACATATTTTGTTTGCGATGAGATATTTTTCATTATGGAAGCAAGATGCAAACCCATCGTTGTGTATGTGGACATTGTTACTTGGAATGTTCTCATTTGCAAGAAAGCCTGCTTTGATGAAAGTGGATGATCCTAGTTGATAGGATATCTTAGCTTCATTGACACATTGGATATCTTTCTAATTGATATCTTTGGTCTAATTTTGTGACATGTCATATTCAGATGATTCTATTGGTGCTTCTAGGTTGATGTTGAAACAGTCTTTATGATCATTGTCATAGATTCCAGTGAATTCAGCTATAGCTTGATCATTTGAAAATATGTCCACAGTAGAAGACTCTTGTTCTGGAGATAGATCGTTTATGTGTCTCGTGGAGGAAAGTGTCACTTTTTTGATCATGAATGGCGTAAAGGTCGAGTGGATCATTTTGGACTTCTTGGTCAATGGTCATGTCTTGGTAAAAAATGGGATTGTCTTGGATGACATGAATGGGAATGTTGGCATCTTTATCAAGGATAGGTGTATTTTGAAGGCTATAATTGTTTTGAATGACTTCTTGAATGGACTTAAGGATGGGGTCATGGGAGGGACTACCTTGATCTTAACCTGAAGGTGATGTTATGATGTCATGCTTTAGACTTTTGTTTTGACATGTATCCTCAAGTTTAGACAATGGGACATGACTTTGGACAATGATAGGATTTTCATGACTAAATGTGGCTTGTGATAGAGTGACATGGAAAGGATTTGTGGATGAACTAGTGGAGACTTGAAAATAATTAGTGAATGGAGGACTAGGATAGGGCATGGAGGTTTGAAAAGAATTAGGGGATGGTTGATTAGGATAGGACATGGGGGTTTGGACAAGGTTGATTAATAATAGACTAGAATAGGACGTGGAGGTTTGGAATGGGTTAGTGGATGGTTGGTTTCCCTTGTCAAAGTTAGGATAGGGACAATAAGTGGACGTTTGTTGTGAATTAATGGTAGGATTTGTGTTAAGGGACCCTTGATATTGAGGATAGATGGAGGCTAGGATTGGAGGAATTGTCTTTTAAAGTCTAAGGTTTGTTGGTATTGTCTATTGTGGAGTAATTCGTATTCAACTTGACTAGCGAGCCAATCAAGGTTAATGAAAGACATGATAGTGAAGTCTAGAGAATGACAATACAAAGGTATGACTGAAGCCTAAAGTATGCAACCTAAACTATGTTTTTTGTTTGGATTTGGATATAGACCTCTAAGGAAAGATGTCTAAAGGCAGATTGAAAAATGCTTGGTCTCAGATCTGGATAGTGATAGTAATTTTCCAAAATGACAGGAAAAGGTGTCGTTTCAAGTAGCAATTATGTTGCAGTAAAGCAAATGCATCATTCCAAATAGCAATTGCATTGCAAAAAGGAAACAATGTTTGGTCTTGGGTTTTGATATAGATAGATTTTGGTAATGATAGGTGAATGTGTCGCTTAAGGTATCAAATGCGTTGCAGAAAGTCAATTGCACCACAATTTTAGCATATGTGATGTTTTGGACAGTAGATGCGTTTTAGGATGTCAATTGTGTCACACAGGATAGCAAATGCGTTGTGATACATGCATATGCATTTTTCTGTTTATTAAATGTGGTTTAGTAGAGCGAATGCGTTGCACAGAGTAGCAAATGCGGTGCAGGCAAAATGCAAGTCTAGTTTGTTTGCAATTTTGGCAAAATTTCAAAATTGTTTGAGTTTGAATGATTGTTTCTAGGTCTGTGAAAGGTGTTTATTTGTTCAATGTCTTAGAAAACACTTTTCAAACACAATATTTTGTCTTTGAATGATGAAACATGCATAATGAAGACAAGCACAATCCTAAGTTAGGCAAAGACTATATTTGCTAGATTCCATGTGGGTTTCCCCAGCCGCACTTATTCTTAGTGGGTGATCTAGAAGCTTGGCCACATAGGCTCCCCCTTACATTGCACTCACTTTTTAGGTCAACAAAGCTTCAAGCCTCCATAAAACTTCCATGGCAAACTTTTCACCTTTACTAAGAACTACAAGTGTGGATTCCTTGGCAACGACCGTTGTGCTAGCAAATAGATGAGTTTTTGGCCACTACACAAAAGGGTTCTAGTAAATACTCGGGGACACGTCACCTCGCGAGCGTATAGCAAGCCACTTAAGGCTTTAATCACTCTATTAGGGGTTCTTATACCTTTAAAAGAAAAGGTAGGTACTTGTTTTCAAATGACACTACACGGCTAAGACCTACATATCGTGAGGACTTGACAATTTAGACTCATCCTTTTGTATACTGCCCCGAGCGAAAAAACTGGTTGGAGTCATTCCCTCTTTCGAGGCAGGCCCCTTTAAGGTTTAAACACAAAAATAGATAGGTCTGGATTTATGATCACCGAGTTTGCACAAGGTGAGAGCATAATCACCTACCACCTTCAAACATAATCAAGCAATGTTCTTTAACCTCATAATTAAATCTAGATGAGATAAACAATTGTTCTTTTTAAAGCACCAATGGAAGTGTTTTCTACTCTAAGGAAAACAAAAGTGGTTTCAAAATAAAACCCTTGGACATTCGAACCTACAAAACCACTTGTTAGTAGTCTCAAAAATGCCTTGAACCCACAAAAAAGTTGAAGCCACACGCTACCACAACAAATTAGTAACCTGAAAAACCCCTAAGCTAAAAGAAAACTTTGGAAAATTCTGCAAAATTTGAAAATAAAATTTTACCAGATGAATGCGTCATTCTATAGGTCGAATGCGTCGTAGGGTAGAATATGGAAATTGCTAGGTAGACGTGTCGTTCTACACAGTGAATGTGTCTCGGGGTTGAAGGTTGAAATCTGTAGGCAAATGTGTTGACTTGCAAAGCAAATGTGTCGCAATATGGAAAATGCATCATTCTGCAAGATAGATGCGTCGCAACAGAGAAAATGTGTCGTTCTAGCAGGAAAATGCATCACGGTAAGCCAGATGTGTCACATAAAATAGCAAATACGTCACATCATACCTGTACCTACAAAAACAAAAAAAATTGTACAAAATTTGTAAAAAATGTGATTTTGGCATTGGGTTCACCAATGTAGCTTAGGGAAAAACCTAGGTTAGTAGATTAGAGCTTAAAATAAGATAACCCAAAGCAATCAATGAAGCATAAAGGAGTAAACAACATGAAAACAAGTAAAGAGTTTACCAAATGTCCTCAACCTCCATGATTGACCTTCATTGCACCTTCTCTATTTGCTGCAATATTATGTTTGCCCTTAGATTTTTTTGATGAGCAACCTATGATAATGACAATGTCCTATGCAAATGATGAAGGATTCTATCTAAAAAGAAGCACAATGCAAGTATGCAACTATGAAACAACTATGAAGTAGGTTCATGAAGTCAAGAAATGCCAAGATGTCAAGATGCCAAAAAATGTAGATTGCATAAGATGTAGACATAAAGTATGAAGTATGCCTAGGATGTGAATGCTAAGAGATGTCCAAATGAGGCCAAAATTGCCATTTTATAGAAAAGTCAAATTTGGATGAATGGCCAAGATTGAAGATTGACAAATGCCCTAAGATCAATGGTTAAAATTGAATGTGACAACCCACAATTAGGGCCAAGGCAACATTAGGGTGAATTTGAAATGAATGGTCAAGATTTGATCTTAGAAAATCAAATCAAGGGACAAGATTGCATGTGACAAGGAGATAAGAATGGCACGAAAAGAGAGAGAGCTGGAAAATCAAATAATATTAGAAATTATTTGATTTATGGAAGAAAGCTGTCATTTTGAATTAAAAATTAATTTAATTTAGAAGTTGGGACCATGTGATAGTAAATAATTAATTTAAAATTATTTACTAAGAGAGAAAATGAAAAGTGGGACAATTTTAAATAAATTTATTTATTTAAAATTAGGAGAATGCCAAGGTAGACATAATAAATTCAATAATTTATTTAATTATGAGAGGACATTTAGAAATTAATGACGTATTTAAATAAATAAATGGAATTTATTTATTTAAATAATCAAAAGGAAATAATGGACAAAGGATAATTAAATAAATTTAAGGATTTCTTTAATTATGAAAGGACATTAGAGAATTAGTGACATATTTAAATAATCAAGAGGAATTAAAGACATGACTTAAATAATTAAGAATTATTTAATTAATAGTTGAATTTGGACTATAGACAAAATATGATAAGACATAGAAAAATGTGGTTTGCAGGTCTAGGACATTTTTATGTGTCTATAGATGCAATTGATGTGAAATGCAATGATGTTTGATGATAATGATGTCGATGATGTGAAAATGTTGTTTAGTATGTGATAGGTTTTAGATAAATTTTACATGTCTACAAGTAAAAATAAATAGAATAAAATTCTATCGATAGTAATAAATAGTTTACATCAAACAAATAACATTATTCGTAATAATTTTTTTTTGATATGTAAGGTTTAGTATTATATTAATTAAGAAATAAATTACAAGCGTCTGCTATTGCAGGAAAATAACCAAAAACCAGTTAAGAAGAGGCCATCCAAAAAGCCAAACAAAACGACAGGGCTCCCATCCAGCAACCTAGAACACCCCGACTGCAACATCCACTGCTACCAACCATCCATACACCATTCCTATCATACACATAAAAAAATTTCCATATAAAATTACTAACCAAACTACAACCCCTTACTACGCTACCATAGCCAAACTATACCCAAACTTAGACAATGCAAAAAACAAACCCTAAACTAGCCCGTACTCACAAAAAGCCATCGGTCCTTGCAAAGGCCTCAAAGTCCACGATCCAGTCGATATCTTTCACATGCATAAGACCAAAAACATTCTTCATATATTCCACAACCACTGCAACAATCATTTTGTGCCTCATGAGGGTCAGGCCCTTTAAATCTAACAGAAAAGGAAAGAACTTCATCACATCATCTGTTGACCGCAACAACTCCATGTTGCCAGGACGGGGAATGCCCTTCCCCACAATGGCCACCTTCAACACCTCTTCGACTCCCAATTGCAATTCCTTCATGAAGATTTTTTTCCAGCAACACCTTGGCCTCCGCCTTTGGCACCCGGTTTCCAGAAGAGACGCCAAAAATCTGGAGGTGACGTAGGTATTGTCCCTCCCATATTCATTTTTGGCCAAATGCCCATCACCCAACACCATCTTAACCGCCACGACTAGTAAATAATCATTATTAAGCATAATTTTCTTAAGATGCCGATCCGTTATTTCCCTGAAGGCCATTTGACGCATCTTAGCCCTTAGAGAAATTAGAGTATCAGTGCCAAACCACACTAAACCCTCGGCCGAACCCTAAATTATGAAACACGAACGCCCAGCCATTGCTGTGCCCAAACCCTCACCCAACTAACCATTCACTACCAAAAACACAAGCAAATTACCAGTGCCTAGCCAAGAGTTGAGAAAACAATGACTTCTCCAAACACCACCAATTCATTTAAATTAGAGCAAACTGGAAGGCCATCATTAAACTAATCGCAACTGGGAAGGAATAAATGTTATGATGCCTCGCATGAAGGAGGCTGTCCTCTTCCTTGAGAACCTCCATACAAATTTGTAGACTATCTAATCAACACAAGAGCTCGTACTCAACTATCGCCACCCAAACAACATGCCATGTCTAGTAATAAGTGCCCGAAATGGGCGCCACCTTGACAAGTCCTCCATAGAAGCTCTGCTGCCAATATATAACCTAAGTGACAACTAAGGCCACCACCTCGATATAATGAAGCACTGCCACTGAGGCCATAAACATCCAAACCCCAACCTCATCAGCCTCCACGTGCCCTCCACCACGCATGGAGGGCCGCTTGCCCAACCACCCACAACATTATTCATAATAATTATTATCTATAATCAAGCTATTTTAATTCTACTAACTCATTAATTCATTTGTTACCAACTAAACAAAATAATAATACCATTTCAATAAATAAAATGATAAATCAAATTATTAGCCAATAAAATAATAGATCAAATAATATTTAATATTTTAAAATAGATTTAAAAATATACATTATAATCCACTTAAAACTATTTTAATTCCACCCTTTCATTAATTCAATTATGACCAATGAAGAAAACCTAAAAATTTACTGCCATTTATGCTTCTAACTTAAAACTAATAAAACCTTCGAATGAGTTTATTGGTTCTCCTCAAGAGAATAAAGAAAACAAAGAGAAATCCCTTAGAACGGGTGGCCAAGTTCGCCTTAAACCCTTTTTATTATTATTTTAGCCAATCACTTATAATATTCTTCCAAATTCAGTCTTTCAGCTATGCGCGGATTCCAAATGAAAGTAAACTCGGCCAAATAACGCAAGGACTTCGCTTGATTTGAAACGAAGTCGTGTTATTATGGTCTGTACAGATCGCGTTACTCTAAAGTTCGCCTTAAACCCTTTTTATTATTATTTTAACCAATCACTTATGATAGGTTATTCTTCCAAATTCAGTCTTTCCCCTATGCGCGGATTCCAAATGAAAGTAAACTAGGCCAAATAACGCAAGGACTTCGCTTGATTTGGAACGAAGTCGTGTTATTATGCTCTGTACAGATCGCGTTACTCTAAAATCCTCCTCCTTGATCCTGGCCATTCCTGGTATCCGCAATTCCTTCCATTGTTTGAATCAAATCCCTCACCGTTCGATTAACACCTTAAATCTTGTCTAAATCAGGGCAATAGGGGTTAATCAAAGATTTTGGAGGGTTTTTGTATGTTAAAGGTTTGGTGTTGATTTTATTTGCAGAAATGGCTGTGAAGGTTTTCATCTTTGCGCTTCTGGTGTGCGGAGCTGCCGCGTTTTATGAGCCTATATCAGAGACCCACAGATCTGCAGCCATTGAGCTCTTTGTAAGCAAGCGGGACGGTTCTTATGGAAGGTAGCTGCTTTTGTCCAAACTTAATTTTAGATTTTTTTTCTTTTAATGAAGATTCACTAGAAATTTGACGAAAACACAGTGTTGTATGTTAGAGCGAGGTGGTTTGATTCGAATTGAACTTGCGACCTAGAATATCAAGCCCTAATTTTCTTTGTCTTCCAGCTTACTTCTGTTCGATGATAAATTTGCATCATTAACATTTCGCAGATATATTGAAATGTGATTAATACTAGTTCTATGACTTGTTCCTGTCATCGGGTTCGATTGCTTATTAATTAGTTAAATGTTTTGATTTAGCTGTTGTGACGATCGATCTTTTGAACTGATTGCATTGTGAAAAATTCATGAAAAATGTATTTTTATGTGTTGAACTAAGGCGGCTTTATTTGAATTGAACTTTTAACGTAGAGACCCCAGGATCAAACGTTTAAGATTCTTTTCCTTTGGTATTAATTCGCTGTGACAATATTTCTGCCAATACTTGAGAGCTGTATTGAAATATTGCTGATTTTGTGATTTTTTAATCTCAGTCTGGAGGAAAGTTATCAGGCCATTCGATCTTTTGATGTTCTCGGCATTGAAGTACAGGATTCTCCCGATACGTGTTTCATGGCGTTTCAATCACTGAAAGCTTCTTCTGCAACAGTGAAAGACATTTTCTATGCACTCAAGATTACGGAAATACTGAAATGTTCACATGATAAACCCGATCATGTTGGGGTATAGTACTATAGTGACGTTGAATCTGTGGCAGTTGATTTCATCTCAGAACTTCTAATATCTTACAATTCTACTTTGCTAAGTTTCTGGTCATGTGTTGTTTGTAGGACATTTTATCAAGACTTCAATCAAGTTTGAAGGTTGCAAATTCTTTGAGAGATTACTATTATGCTATTGGAAGTTTCGTCTCCATCAAGGTACTAGTTTCACGAATGAACTGTTAGTGTGGATTGGTCTGACACATGTTTCCACATAGTATTAAGACCCTGCGAGTCTCTGCCAGAACACAGAATCGCAAGCCAAGCCAGCAGCGTCAAGTTCGTTGCTTCAACTTAGCTGTCTTGTGCATTTAGCGAATTTGTGAACCAGCTGTGACTTAATCAGATCTGCTGACACACACACACACACACACACACATATATATACAAAAAATGTTGGAAGCAGCTGCTAAGGAAATGTCTCAACTAAAGAATGATACAATTTCAAGTTTAAGGGTTTTAAATTCTAAATTTTTCCTTTACTAAATTATTGGAATCATTTGTTTTATGGTATATATATATAGAGAGAGAGAGAGATAGATTTCCTTAGCAGCTGCTTCCAACAATTTTTGTTCATTCTACAGCAGTTGCAATTTCTAGAGTATTTCTGTTCACTCGAAGGCAGCTCTCTCTCAATTTTGCAGCGCCTACTGCACCGCTCAACATTAATATGCAGTTACAACTGAAGCCTCTTTGCTTTAGTGCAACGGTGTAATTTACTTACATTGTGTCTTGTGATGAGTACAATGTTTCATGCATATTTGTATTAACAATAGTCTGCATATGTGAATTGTTTATATTACTGGTGTTTTTCTTCTTTGGAAGGCAAATGAATCAAATTTATTAAATGAAATGCATATTGGAATTAACGGGTTTCTAATTTGTCAAGCCATTCTGGGTTTCTATTGAGTATTGAGTTGGAAATCAAAATGAACTTAGTAAGTCTGTGACGAGTCCAAGTCTCAATAATATGTGTGCATTCAATTTTTTTTGTTTATAATTGGCAAACAAACTTATTTTGGCTTATTATTGATATTATCTGTCAGAATTTGAAATCCGTAAAATAATTTGTTTCTATTTTAATCTATTAGCGCTTGGTTGTTGAATAGCAATACTTAGCATATTCAAAAAGATAATTGGCCATGTTATATCTATTGTTGAAAGAATTTGTAATTTGGTGAAAGGATATTAAAATATGAATAAGTAGTAGGAAAACTTGGACTTGGGACTTGGCAAAAACTTGGTCCAAAAAAACATAATAACACCAAAAAACAGAAATTTGTACATGAGAAGCACAAAGAATGAATTTAAAGAACACTTAAGTCTATTTGGATTATCAATTTAAAATAATTCAAAGATTATATGTTTCATATGACCCTCAAATGCCCAAAATTTAAACATCCAAAGTTTCAAAGCATAGTTACCAGGGACGGGTATTGATATTGGTATGGGATGTGGGGACGGGTATTGGTATGCCATTTTATAAAAGGTTTGGAGATGGGTACTTAAAACAGCTATATATATCTGTAAAGAATGTTAAATACTAAAATGCTTAAACATAAAAAAATAAAACTAAAATTTAAAAGTATTAAAGCGGATTATATTGATATTTGAAAATCATCATCATGATAGAAAAAAAAATTTAAACCATAATCACTTGGAGATGACAAAGAAACTAGGAGAGGAATCCCATTTTTTTTTAAAACATGTTATGGGGGATGAACTTGGAGATCACAATATTTTCAATCAATTGATAAAACTTCAATGCATGTACACATCTTAAACCTTAGTATTGTTTCACTTCTATTTTTACCTCATTGGGATTTAATAAGGAAATTTTCTACCACCACAAAGATTTGTAAACTTTTATGAAAAAAATAGAAAATTATAAGTCTATTAGTGTATTTGTTTAGTTCTTCTAACTTTATCAACCACATATCAGCACTTTAAGGAAATCCAATGTAATTTATCTGATATATCAGAGAAACCTCTAGAAGTTTCCTCATTTTCAGGGTTGCTTATAGGAGATGTATAGGAGATGCAAAGAAACATCATCTGAAGTCTCCTAATGTTTGGAGATGTCTCCATATAGGTCTTGGAGACAGGGACATGTTTATAGTACGGGAGATGAGTACCAAGGATTGGGGTATGAGTCTCCTGGTAACTATGTTTGGAAGTCAAACATTGTATAAAATTACAAATAATAATTGTATCTGCAATCTTCGACTCAATCTTCAATTGGATCTCCAATTTCAACAATGAAACTGCTTGCCCGAGTTTGCACCTGCCAAAAATGTGAGTGAAGAAAAAATAAAAATCCCTTTGGCAGCCAAGTCCAAGTCTGAAATTTGTGTGCCCGAGCCTGAAACTTGGGAGTTATCTGGCAGGGCTTGATCTGTGAGTCCCTGCTGAGTAACTCGTGGATCAAATAAACTTTTGAGAACTTGCTGAGTTTTCCAACTACATAATAAGGTGGCAGGCAGGTCTTCTTACAAAATTTTGCACAATGCATATTAATGATTTTCCTTATTTACTATGATTCAACGTTCCAAATCTGTTGTTAAGGCCTTTAGTTCTGTCTTTTTCTGACAGAATCAGGAGTGGATTTCTCAAAATAGCAAGATTCTGGAAGATGCGAGAAATGTTTTTCACTCCATCAAGGTGTAATTTCTCTGCCCAATGCTAAATTTTTTCATAGTTATGGATTTTTATAGTGGAAGTTTTGATTGATGAACATGCCTTTTCCTCAATTTGTTTCTCTGCATGAAGTAAAATTTTGTTTTAAAACTTATGTCATATTGGTTTGCAGACTTTAAGTCAAAGTGATGGAACATGGCGGTATACTTCCAGTGAGGGTGAATCTAGTCCCCATGCTGCTGGTATGCTAGCAATCATTTTTCTCTACAAATAATTTTTGAATGCTGTTTTTCTTTATCTTTAATGAAGTACAGTTTATCATGATGTTTGTCTTTTTAAAAGTAGTCAGACTTTGTAATGTATGCATTATGAATAAAAATTAATGTATAAATTTTTGTATGCTATTTTTCCACACTTTAATGAGCTAAGATTTGTCTAAATATTTTTGTTTTTTAAAATGCATGAAGATAGTATAAGGCTATAAGGTATGCATTTTGATAAAAAGTTAAAAACTGATGTTGTATGTTGTCTATAACAGAGGCATACACAGGGATTATGTCTTTTGCTGATATTAAATCTGTTTCTATATTTCTATTAAGTGGGGGCAAAATGGAATGTTTTTTTCTTGTTGGGTCAATTGAAGTACTGAACCCCCCATGGTGAACTCATCTAAAGGTCCTTAGAAAGTGCAAATATTGTGTTGTTGGTTTCCTATCACCCATGCAAGATTCAGAATGGTAATCCTCATTGCATGGGACCTTTGTCTTTGAATTTGTTGTCTGTTTTCTTTTAAGGATTAAATCCCAAATATTCTTAATCGAACACTTGATATTGATTCTAACAAAAAATGATTTAGACTCTCTGCTAGTTGGCATTCAAGGTTGAACATTCTATCCTGATTTGATGTTTCAGTGATGGGGTTAATTGTTCCCCTTTTTTTTTTTGGGTCACTTTAAGGGAGATTGCAAAATGGGTGCAAATACAACATTTCTAGCAGAGGAGAATCCATTGACAGGCAGTCTCTTTTTGCACACATGGTTCTTCACTATTTAATCCATGTTTTCTTCTTTAATTGGATGTTAGTCCTATCACCCCTCACCCTTAGGGTTTGTAGAATTAACAGAAGGCAGAATAAAGAGGAAACCCAAAAAATCTGTAAACTATTCTAAGACAGAGAATACAGAGACAAATGTATTATATATGTATACACATACACACACACACATTAACAGAGCATGCAACATTTACAATGCTGATTACTTGTCAGTTCTTTTCTACTAACAAACTTTATTTTGGAGATGGTTTACATGTGATTTGGTATCTTGCTAATATGTATCTGCACTGCAGGTCTTGCCTTAGAATCACTTGCTGGAGTGTTGTCATTGGCAGGGTCTCAGATTGAAAGCTCAATGGTAAGATTTTTCTTTGTATGCTTGTTGTCAATTAGGTGATTTAGGACTAAAATATTTCCCCATGCTTGAATTCATTGTTTTTGATTAAAATTTTTATCACATCTTTTTCATCGTTGTATTTACTTCGTACCAATTTTTTATTTGTGTAACTACATCAGTATATCCAAATACAAACCATATGTTTTTCACATGTGACATTTAACATGAGAACATCAGTTTATGAAATCCTTATAATGAACCTGTTATGCATCTTGCAGTGCATTTTTAGCATGGTTAATAACATTTCATATTTATAGACAATTTTGGAGGATATTTATAGATAATACCTCCTTAATGAATAAAGCTTATGTCCACATATTTGACATTTATTAGGAGGCCTTATTATTTACTTGAACTATTTGAGGCACAATATTGGGTGCAAATTCTTAGATTTGTCCTTTGTCAAATTAAAGTGCAGTCACACCTTCTTTAGATCAAGATAGACCATCTTATCACTTGAGGTGATTTGCATTTTAGGAGTTGGAATAGACTCCTGAGGAGATTTGTACACTTGGAGTTAGAATTGACTAACACTTAGTTTCCCTCTTTTGTTTTTTTTAAAGTAAAGATAAATGTATTCTTTTACGTCTCTGCCAAGTGGGATGCAGATTTGATGTATGAGACCCTCCTTGTAGAAGCCCACTAGGGAATTGTTTTTCCATTTAATTTGCATAATGTTTAAATTTATACCTTAATAGTTTTTGGCCCTTTGACTAAGCAAGTGAAGAATCCATGCCTTACGATTCCATCTAGGGCTGGAAGTAATCCATCTAAGCCTCTGGCTCTGCTATCCTTGGATAATTTGGAGTAAACCTCCATTCTTCTTCTACTCTAATTAAATGTGCTTAGTTCTTCTGTGGTGATCTTTGGGTAGGAATCTTTGCATGATTCATGTAAATCTATTGAACCGGTTACCATGACTTGCTATCAAGTGTTTTGTAACTTCAACCAGCATTACATAGATGGGGGAGACTAGTCAACTGTGCTCTTCACACACTCTATAGGGTTTCATGGAGGTCTTCAAAGTTTATAAGTGATGTATAGAACTGACTAAATGTCATTGTATCAGTTACGAGATCTTGTGGAGAGACCGTATCACTACATTTTTGTGTCTACAAGTTTGGATAGGATGTACACAATTTAAAGTTATACAATACATAAAATATAAAACTGTATTGAACTTAGAGTGCATTCTCTTGGTGATTTTTTTAGAACCAAACGTAATCTCACCATTCACCTATGAATCTGCCAGAATTCAATGATAAGTAAAGGCAAGGATTGGCCAACAAACAAGTAAGGATTATTGGGCCCTTACTTCTACACTTTGGGCTCTGCGAAACCTAGGAGGGTACTCCTAACAATGTTCACATGATCCTCTTGTGCCATTTTTTTCATAAACATTGCAACACACAGATAATTCTCATATAGAGGCTCAACTAGTAGAACATATCAAAGAAGTTGGCTGCTTCTAAATAATAGTTCATATTCAGAGCATGAGAATGGTAATGCCTAACATATTTGTGACCCATTTCAAAGAATTTGATTTATTGAATGGTTTGTTGCTGAATTAATCAACACAATGCAATATGACTACCTCACTTAATCTAGTGCCTCGTCCTTGGAACGGAATCGATACTAATACCCACATAATTTGACAACAATTTTCACACATGATATTATTTAAAGCTGTAAAAATACTGCATTACAGTATTTCAACATTATCTCTCAACCATCACTTTTTACTAGCATCCTATTACTTAATTTCTAAGTTACCGATTCGCCATACCTAGCTCCTGGATACGATACAGTACGATTCGGGTACGAAATTCGGGTACGGTACGGTACGGATTCGTCCAGGATTCGTTTTTTGCTCTGCGGATTCGTATCAGATTCGCCAGCTGACTGTGGATTCTTCCAGGATTCGGCATGAAGAATCCGGGCCGAATCTGAGCCGAATTTCGCGTCAAAAAGCCCAGTTTTAAAAAAAACGTCTTTTTTTAATCATTTTTTATTGTTTGTTTGACCTTATGTTGACTTCTAAACATTAAAATATTCATTGCAACCCTAATTTCGACCTCCAAACACACTAAAAAGGTAAAAACAACTTCATTTTAACAATTTGTGAAAGAAAAACGAATTTTATTGCCTCCATTGCTGAACTTGCTTTTTTGCTTGCACAAGCTCGAACAGAGTTGAAGGCTGATCGTTGGTGGTTCAAGGTTGATTGCTGTGCTATTCCTAAGCACTTGCAAGTGTTTGCCAAGATTCAAGAAGACTGTAGAGCAAGATTTGTTCAAAAAAGGTAGGTTTCTTTGAAATTTTTTGATTTTTTTTTTACATTTTTTTTAAGTTTCTGTTTAACAAATGAACTATTTAGTTTTGTTTTTATTGTATTACTATAACTTTTGTTGATTGTTCTCATTCTTTTAAGCTTTTTAGTTTCAAATTTCAATACCAAAATTATTTCAATCTATTGTGCCCTGGCCCTTAGGTATTACAATGGCATCTGCTTCTAATTCAGGCCAATCTCGTTTCAAAATAAGTGCAACCTCTCCCCTTTGGAAATTTGTAGAAATGGTTCAACAATGTCCAGGTGGTGGAGTATTTATTTGGATTTGTGGTCATTGCAAAGTTCAATACACGAGCTCATACAGTCGAGTCAAAGCCCACTTGTGTAGTATCCCTGATATTGGCATCAAACCTTGTCCGGGACCTCCAGAAGGTGATGGCAAAGGCCTTGCAGATGACATAGTGTTGAAATATATTGCTGAGCAAGAAAAAGCAGATCAAAAAGCTACTAGTGCTAAAAAAAACCATCCTTTGAAGAAAGGATCTCAATCCATGAAACCCCCTACACCACCTACTTATATTCCACCTACAAAAAGCCATCCATTTATAAACATCCCTCAAGAGCAAACCGTGCCCTCATCAAATAAAAGATCTAAGGGACCGTTGGAAGTTTCATTTCAGAATGAGGCAAGAGAGATTGCTGATCAAGACATAGCAAGATGTGTCTATGCCAATGGATTGGCATTCAACGTTGTTCGTTCACCATATTGGCAAAAAATGGTGAAATCTATTAATGAGGCTCCAAAGGGGTATAAGGGCCCAAGTTTTGAGAAGGTGCGTTGCACCTTATTGGAGAAAGAGGTGAAACATGTAGCAGACTCTTTGAAGCCCATAAGGGATTCATGGATTGAAACAGGGGTGACCATCGTTTCTGATGGATGGAAAGATGCAAAAAATCGCCCATTGATCAATGTTATTGCCGTGTCCCCTAAAGGGGCAATGTTTTTGAGAGCAGTGGATTGTGAGGGACAGGTGAAAGATGGTCCATTTATTGCTAACATCCTTTGCCAAGCCATTGAAGATGTGGGCCATCAAAATGTTGTGCAAGTTATAACCGACAATGCCAAAAATTGTAGGGCTGCTGGGTTATTGATTGAGGAGAAGTATCCACACATTTTTTGGACACCTTGTGCTGTCCACTCCCTCAATCTAATGCTACAAAAAATTGGATCCAAAATTGAGTGGATCAAACAGGTGTATGCTGAGGGCGAAGACATCCAGATGTTTGTCACCAACCACCATATGACACAAGGAATATTTAGACAATTCTCAAAATTGGAATTGTTGAAGGTAAGTTAATTGAAATTCTCAATATTCTTAAATTTTTAGTTTTCTTTTAATTTTAAATTTTGATTTTGTAAATTTAAATTACATTTTAATTTTAATTTTGATTTCCAAACAGGTTGTAGAGACCTGTTTTTCCTCCAACACAATTGTGTTGAGGCGACTTATAAAGGTAAGTGAGGCACTCTGTGCCATGGTAATCAGCCCTA